>JAODAL010000236.1:0-362963 GCA_025379985.1 Phyllomedusa bahiana | reverse complement strand
GCTAATTTTCCTCAATTGATTTAAAAACCAAAGGGCGTTTCTTCCCCACAGGCGGGTCCCCCCCCACAGGCGTGTCTCCTTCACTGAAGAACGTGAAACATCATTTTGTTTGAAGCAGGGGTGAAAGGGGGTTGTCGGGATAAAACAGCTCTGTGCCCCAATGCTTATGCCCTGCAGCCTTGAGCTCCACAAGCGCAGCAAGCACCTATAAAATCTATTAACTTTATTTTACACACTGAAAGCCAGCAGTTTTAAAACTTCTTTTTCTGTGGAATCAACCAAATTGTACGACAACAGGCAAAACCCCTTTACTCAACTAAAAGGGGACAAATCAGCTTAAAGTAAAGACCTCTTTTTGCTGTCAGTGAATGAGTAAAAAACAGGGGGGGGGAAAGCCAGCAGTTTTGAGAGAAAACCTGCCTAACCTGTAATTGACTTGGGCTGATGGGAGGGTAAGTGTTGGTTTTACAACAAAGGGGGTTTTTGGAGTTCAGTCCCCTCACGGGTTTTTTATTCCCCCCCCCCCCCTTAAATTCTACACATTGTAGAGAGACCAAAAATATATTTTTCAATCTCATAATATATATAACACAACATAGCTCCCCTAAACATCTCACCCGAGAAAAAGCATTGTACACAATTTTGGAAGTGCTTGGTGTGACTTTTTGAGGATGGACACTATAAGGGGAGCTTTCTGTTTTGGGTGTATATTAAAAAATTAAGAGTCTACACATAATTTCATAATTTTACATAGTGTAACAATTATAAAAGAAAAAAAAAAAAAAAAGATGGAAATTAACTCCCAATTTTGGCTTTCCAAGCTGACCACCATTCACTTACTATACAAGAACTCATACAGACACAGTTTGAATCCCTTATTTATACAAAACAGATGATGATGTCATAAGGAGGCGGGCTGCATTCGATCTGAGGAACAAACGCCTTCTTTTCAAAGTTCAAACGAACCTGGGGAGGGGAATCAACCTCTTTGGGAAAAGCCCTTAACAGGCAGTAATGCCCAAACACACCATAAGCGAAGTACATAGAGCCACAAACTCGGTTTCACTATCATTTTAAAAACTCAGAGGGAAAACACGAGTGTGCAGGCAGCCAATCACACGAAACGGGGCTTTGGTCAAAAACGTTTTCCTTTTCTTGGGGCATATCCCAAACGGGCGAAAAAAAATTTTCACCAGCCAAAATCACAGGGGGGGGGGGCCCTTTTCCCGGGGGCACGGAATGCCCTTTGGGGGCGTTCGGGACCCAGCAACAGCAAAAAAAAACCCCAGTTTTTACAGCGAAGCTCCATATCTGCAAAAACCAAGGGGAACAGAGGTAATAAAAACCCAAATTACAAAATTGCTTTTTTTTTTTAAAACTTTTTCCCATAACCCGGGATACATAAATTTTTTTCTGTAACGAAAAAACCCCTTTAAGAAAAAAGCCCTTTTGAAAAATTTGGAGACACCCCCAAAAAAAACCGCTGTAAAAAAAACAGTTTTTTCAGGAAAGCAATCACAATAAACCCCGGCGGCATCCCCTTTCCCCTAACAGTACAGTGAGAGGAGTGTGGGGCCCCCCAGCGTCCCCCCCGGATTTTATAAAATGGGGGGGCCCGTCAAAAAGAATCCCCCCCGGGGTCTCTGTTTGGGGCTTAAATCTTTTGAAAACCTTTCATGCAGGCTACCCCTTTTTCCCCTCTCAAAATTTGTTTTGGGCCCCATGTGGGCCCCCAAATGTGCTCGAAAGCCATTTTTAATAAATCAAAAGCACATTTTTCATTCACCCAAATCCCCCAAACTTTCAACTTCTTTTCGGGGGGGGAAACCAAAGGGTTTTCCTGAAATTCTAAACGAATTTCCACTTCTTTAAAACAAATTTCCCCAAACCCAAATTTTATAATACCCTTTACTAACTATCTTTTTCTTTTTCCCCGGTGTTTTTTTCCAAACCTTTTTCCAACCAACACACTTTGCTGCTTACTATTCCCACCAACTTTTTTCCCTCCTGAAATTTTTTCCCTTTGGCTTTTCCCCAACCTTTTTTCCCTTTTTAATTCTCTTTTTTCCCTACACTTTTTCCCAAATTTTTAATTTTTTTTTCCCCTTTTTTTCATTTTTTCCCCCTTTCCCCCCTTATTTGGTTTCCCCTTTGACAGTTTTCCGCCCTCCCACTTTTGATTCCTTTTTACAGTTTTTCCCCCTCCCAAAATTTTAAATTTGTTAAAATTTTGTTTACTTTCCCCAACCAGTTTTTTGTTTCCGCCCATTTTCTTCAAAAAGGGCCCCTTTGGCCGAAAAGGCCCAAAATTGGCCCCTGGTTTTCTCCTCCATTTCTTTGTATATTTTTTTACGTTTAACTACTTGGAGATCTTCTTAAAAATTAAAATAAATAAACACATTTTTTTTGCAAAATTTAATCTGGGGGTGTGCTTTTGGGGTCCTTTTGAAGAAAAACCACTTTAAAAGAAATCCAATAAAAAAAGAAAAAAATTTAGCTATCTCTTTTTAAAAAAAACAGTAAAAAGGGTATCTTTGTAAAAAAATTTTAAAAAAAAATAGTTTTTTATACCCAAAAATAAAAAAACCCATCTAGGGCCCAAAAATTGAGTTTCTCCATGGAAGCACAATAACTCCTGCAGCCTGACATGCATTTGCATATGCCTGAAGATGATTACAGAGTATGTCTGGGTCTAGATGAAGTTCACACATGTCATGGAAACAGTTTAAAAAGTATTCCCGTGGATCCACTATGGTATGGCAGTGCTGGAATACACCATCAAAGGGAAGCATCATACCACAAGATCATACTTGAATTTTTTTTATTTCTCGACTACATGAAGGGAAACCAAGAGGTTTGGTAAACAACTGTAGGAAACAAAACGTAGTTACCAATATGCAACTGAACACTTTGGGGGGCAATTTTATAAAAAGCATTTGGTGGTAGCTATAAAAATCAAATAGCTTTTTAACTTTCCACTCTTAAAATAATATTTACATTTTTTACCCTAACCCCTTATAAGGTGCTTATAAGGTTCCAATTTTCCCCAAAAGTGTCAAAAAATTTAACTACCTGAAAAATTACCACAAAAACCTTTTGAACTGACTTTATTACTGTTATTTTTATGATTTCATTTTCTACAAGCAAAGCAACATGTTTATGCATTAATTTACAGACCCGATCGAAACCCTATAGTTTAGGAAATGTTTGAACTTTAAACAAAAAAAGTTAAAAGGGGGGGGTTTGTTAAAAATTACAATTTGTAATTAGCTTGCGAGAACCAATGGATCTTTAAACAACATTTTTTTTTCTTTTTTACTTGTCCTACTTCATTTAATTCAGAATAGATTTAATCGAATGTAGATCTTGTTTATTCTACCATCCATGTTAATAATTGTAAGAAAATATAAGCATCTTACCTAGCATCACTGCCAATCTGCCAGCTATTTCCATAGTTTACAGAGTCTGTCTCTTTTTGTCCATCAGGGTTGAGATTATCATCACTTCTGATCAGGTTATAGTTGGCACAAATGCCACATACTTTATTCTGAAAGACTTGAGATAAAGTAACTTCAACTCTGTGATCTCCATCATATTTCACTCGTAGACCAAATGCAGCTGTGATAGCAACATATTGCCCACTGAAGCCAATGAACACGTCTGGAGATAAACTCAGTGGTAGCTGCTGCTCCTGCCCATCCACCTGTGTAGATCAAATAAAGAAGACAGTACTAAGAGTAATTAAATATCCTAGTCACAATTTCAAATTTAGGACATAAATGTGGATATATATTTAAAATTGATACTATGGTTCTATACAATGTAAAGTCCTAGCTGACCGTGTGACACTACGTAGGGACACAACATATTGACAACTGGGGCTACATGGAGAATTGCTGTAGTGCCACTGATTGATTTTAAGTATTGAGCTACAGCAAAAATGCATAAGAATATATCAAGTTGCCTGCAATATTGTGGCCTGCAGCTGTCAATCAATAGATAAAATCGGTTGCACTACAAGAAGGGCATAATCCGGCGTTTTTTGAAGCTGATTTTGAAGCATAAATTTACACTTCAAAAAACGCCATGTGAACATACCCTAACAGAGGAATAGTAAAATGCTAAGAAACTATGTTTCAGCTGTGTTAATTCAAGAGAATACAAGTATGTACTGAACCAGACAGCACAATGATGGATAAAAAGCTATCACATATTAGTGCTTTGTACATGTGCTTATCTTTCCACACACTGCCCTAATATGTCTATGGCATCTGTATATATCTTAATTGAAAATGATCTCCTCTTTGATTTTAATAGAACACGAGGACTCCAGACTAATTACAAAGATTTAACCTATTCATCAGACTAGAGGGGTCCATTGTTGAATATTTACTATCATTGCCTTACCTTTACCACCTTCTGTTTTCCCAGGCTGATTTTGTAGCTGTGAACATATACTGTCACTTCCTTCACATAGGACACTTGTGTGTTGCCTCCTCTGTACTCATGTTCAACTTCCACATTGAAGTATGGCAAACTGCTATTGGCCTCACAAAGTTTTGTCAGTGTGTAAGTGCAGTTTCCCATGAAGGTATGGGGATAGTCATCAAAGGTAAAATAATGAGGATCTCCATAACCACTGCATGTTCCTCCTGCAGATAAGTACATAGATTTGGTAAGAAATGCACATAAACAATTAAGATAAGCATCTTGTGAGAGGAGTTGTCCAGAGAACCAACAATAAAAAAAGATATTCTCACACTGCTTGCCTTAATTCATCTCCCTGTGACGTTTTATGACCTAATTTGTGCTTTTCCTAGTCTTTCTGTAGCCTCATTTCTCTACAGCCAAGCAGCATTTTAGGTTTAAAAGCTGTTACCTTCCCTACCACAGTCTTATTGCATATCTCCTCCTATATCAGACAAGAATGGGACAACATTCCTCTCCCAAAACTCCAGGAATTGGTCTCCTCACTTTCCAAATGTATAGAGACTGTCCCTCTCCCAACTTTTTCGAGATGTCTTGTTGCTATCAATTTCTGGACAAGTTAATTTTTTCAGTTGAAATGGAAAAATGTCAAACTTTCAACCTGTAATGTATTTTATGTTCTGTTGTGAATTACATACGTTTCTAAGAAATTTCCAGATTATTACATTTTTGTTTTTCATTTTCCCAACTTTTTGGAAATGTGTTGCATTTTGGAAAATTAATTTTTTCACTTGAAATCCCAACAAAACCATCAACATGTAAAACTATAAGTACTTTTACACATACCTGATATTTCTGGAGGAGAGCTTGGTTTTGATGTGGTTGGAGAAGGTGGTTTCATGGTTATAGTTGAACTGGGGCCAACAGTTGTTTTTATTCCTTGAAAAAAGAAAATAAATAAAAAGAGACAGAGTAGCGAATTTTTAAAAATGGAGTAGGGGTCCATAAATGAAAACGTCCCTTAAATGCTTTCTAGCCCCCTTTTCAAAAATTTGGGGAAACCCTGTAAGGCTTTATTGGAAAAAACCATTAAGCATGATGCTGTGGGTCCTTTTCTCTCTCTATACCCTATATGATGAACCCCCTCCTTCTCCTGTACTTTCCTTTTTATATACAATCTATATATTCCCCCTTTTTTAAAAACCGGGATGTTTTTTTTTTTATTTTTCTTTACTTTCGATTTTGCTGGACCATTTCCCTTTCTCCTGTAAATAAAAAAAGCATATGGAGAGCAGAGAAGCGAGACGTCAGGTGTCTGTCAATTTTTTACTCCATTTACGGGAAAGCTAGCTATGTAAGGGAATAAACAAATTTCTTCACCCAAAAAAATGGTAGGAAAAATTTTTTAATACAGGCCATTGAAGTTGAGTCTTTTTTCATTAAGAAAGCAAATTAACAATAAAAATCATTGCAAAATTGTCTATAACCTTTAAGTTGGAATTTACCAACTTAAATGCTTTAGTATTAGGTAGTCATAAACCCGCTTTATAGACCCAGGAAAAACGAAAGCTATTGCTATTGTGTGAATGGTTCGAGAAAGAAGATGATACTCACTACACACAGTGTCTTCTCTCCAGTCTCCGACAGTGACCCCTGCGCCCTCACAGGCGGCAGCATAAGCCTCTAAAGCATTGCAGAACTGATCTTGGTTTCCACCAGTAGCACAAAGGTCATACACACAGTTCTCAAAATATAACTGTGGTAAAATGAGGGAATGACAATTCTTGAAAGGACCACTGCCTGACAAGATGACTTTGCATTCATCTTCATATTTGATCTCCAATGCAGGATCACAAGGAGGGGGATCGACAACGTCATCTGTACACCTGGATGACAAAACGGATAAGTGACTTTGAGGGGACAGCAAATCATTTCTGAATGTGTTTATATATTTTATAACCTTTTTTGGTTAATGAATTTAAATATAACACCTATAGTTACTTATGGACCAATCCTCATAGAAAATGACCACAGTGGTCTCAAAAACATCATAAACACCTATAACCGCAAAGACCACTAAACAAAAATAATAAAAATCAAATTTTTTATTCAACAATCCTTAAATTTACACAAATAAAAAAGAAAAATTAAAAAATACTGGCAATAATCCCAAAAAAACATGTCTGCACAGCCACCACTTCTAAAACTACTCCCAATAAGGCAAAAATAATAATAGCTCAAAAAAACAAAGTTTATATTAAAAATACTATAAATCCCTGCCCCTTAAATGGGGGTAATATCAAATGATTTTATAGGTGGAGACATGCCCTATTTTTGGATGTATGTTTTTAGAAGTGGTGGTGATCAGATATTTTTTTTGTGGGTTTTTTTGCCCCCCTAATTTTAATTTTTTTTGTTGAAATTTTTTGTCTTTTTAAGATATTTGGGTTGAGTAAGAAAATTTGTTTTTATTATTTACTGTTTGTGGTCTTTTTGGTTAGGGGTGTTTTGAATGAATTTAAAGAAAAACTACTTTATAAATATCTTGGGTTTAAAATTTCTAAGTTTTGTGCATATAGTTCATACGTGGACCTAAGAGACTCTACAGCTGAAGATGATAAACAGAGCCTTTGTGTAGTATGATTCTGCAATCATGAATTCATGAAATACATTAACACATGAGTGCAGGATCAGACTTGTTAGTAGTCTGTACCCATAGAGATATATTTTATCAAAGGCTAATTGCAAAGTAACTTCATTTTTTTATTTTATAAGCACTTCTTCAACAATAAATGGTTGCCAAAATGGACATACTCATGTTTGTTAATGTTTAAGGTCTATGTACAAGTTTTGAAGGGGTTGTCCATTTTATATTTTTTTTTTATGTATATCATAATAATCAATTCTATAAATCATACAATTCTGTAATATACAAGTGTTAAGCATTTTTCTCCTGTACCTCTTTTATATCAATGCAGTAAGCTCCTATCTAGAAATATAAAAAATGGTACAGACCACATTCCTATACATATACAAAAAAAAGGCAGAAACTCCAGCCACGATGCCAAGAAGCCTGGGTTGGCAAAAAAAAGTAAACAATGAAAAACAAGAGTTTCCACTTCCAAAAAAGGTATTTTTTTTGTGACAGGAACCTTGAGACACAGATCATAAAATAAGCGGGAGACATTGAGACGTGTCCAAAATGTCTCCCGTAAACAAAAAAATCCCTTTTTTATTGGAATGGAAACTCTTCGTTTTCTACATTCCTGTTATAGTAATGGGCCCCCTGGAGTAACGTTGACCTAAAAATTTACATTGTTGATTTTTTTGACATTAAAATAAAAAAGGGGTTACATGACATCTACGGGGTAGCTGAGTAGGAATAACTGTTATTATTATAGTTATTCTAGAAGCTTCTTCACTGTGTGTAGATACTTGTATAAATGCTGTTTCTCTAGGTAATGTCATGTTGGTAATAAAGGTAATTGAAAAAAAGCAAAAGTAAATCACCGAGAAGAATGGGATTTAGCTTCTACACAGACACTGACAAACATGGAGGTAGTAGTACTGGAGAAATTCTGCTCCTCAAGCAACTAAGGTTACCTGGTACAAGGGGTCACATGACGTGTATGATGGTCACATAACTTTTGTTGTCCATGTGGCATGCTGTATGTCAGCCATTAGTATGGACAGGAATGTGGGCTATACCATTTTGTTTTCTAGATAAGGGCCAATTGCACTGTCACAAAAGAGGTACAGTAGCAGAATTTTAATACATGTATACTGGTAAATGGTATGTTTTCCTATTATTCACATAATAATGAAAGATTAAAAAGAGTAGACAACCCCTTTCATTTGATCAAATAAATGCATATAAATGGTAATAAACAAAACTATCAAGAACGTAAACTTAAACTGAATAAAGTAAAGAATGAAAGCCAATAATGAGAAAATAAATGTAGTTCTTAGTTTGTACTTACATCCAATTATCATCAGGAATACGCCAACTCTTTCCAAAGTCATTGGAATTAGAAGCTGTTGAACCTCCAGGAATTAGAAAATCATCCAGCTGATTGTCATTGTAGGTGCCACATAGACCACAAAGTTGGTCTTTAAAGTTCTCATTCACTTTAACAAACAGTTCATGATCTCCATTAAATTTAACTTCAAGTCCAAAGTTGGTTTGTAGGACAACAAAAGAGCCACTCAATTTTATGGATATGCCAGGTATTGAGTTCACAGGCAATGTTGCAATGACTCCATTTATCTAAAAGAGGAATGGAATGATGAGCAGCATAGTCTTAACATTAGTATCCTGCATTATACATTGAAAGTAGGAAGATATTGAAAGGCACTGTACCTCCACAACTCTATGTTTCCCCAGTATTATGTGAAGGCTGTCGATCCTAACTGCAACTGAATTTATGGCTGTCCAGGTTTGGCTTCCTCGATATTCATTCCTTGTTGTGACTAAAAAGTTTACAGATGATGAGTTTCCACAGGTCTCCACAACTGTATAATTGCAGGATCCTTGGAAGTGGTACAATCTTCCATCAAAAGTTATATAATGAGGATCTCCATAAATATGGCAGATTGCTGTGTTTGCTGCCACACAAGTCTTGGCACCATTGAGCACTTGGCAGATTTCATTAGGTCTACAAGACTGATCTGTGCAATCCACCTGATTATTTCCAACACAGTGACAGTATCTCTCACAATTCCCTTCCCAGAACATGTCATTTTTCTGTCATAGAGCAGTATAATGAAGTTATGAATGATGGAAGGGTCTTCTGGTACTGACCTAAAGGGGGTGATTTTTGGGGTTTCATATATGTAAATAAAGTTTTAAAAATAAAAAACGTTTAAAAAATGTCAAAGTTTAAAACACCTCACTTTTGTCATTTTGCAAATAAAATAATAAAAAAGTTAAAGTTACATATAATTAATATTGCAACGTCCGTTAAAGATCAGTCTACTAAAATATAACATTATTCATCCTGCATAATGAACAACATAGAAAGAAAAGTCCCATTGTCCAAATTTTGCCATCTTAAGTAATTAAAAAAAGTGATCAAATGATAGAACTTATTTCAAAATGGCACAAAAAAACTACACTTTAGCCCACAAAAAACAGCTCTCACTGAGGTCCATAGGTTAAAAAACAAAAAGTTAACAGTGACAGAAAATGGTACTAAAGTGCCCATTTAAAATATTTAGAAAAAGCTTTTTTTTAAGTACAAAAAAAATAAAAAAATTTGGTTATCACCAAAATTGTACCAGCCTGCAGAAAACAGATAGCATGTCAGTTGCTCTATAACATTGGTCTGCAAACTGCGGCTCTCCAACTATTGGTAAACTACAATTCCCAGCATGCATTTATATAATCTATATCAGTGGGCATGATGGGAGTTGTAGTTTCCAAACAGCTGGATAGCCACACTATGCATACTACTGCTCTATATGAAACCCACGAAAATGGCGTAATTTATTTTTACATTTCACCCACAAAGTACATTATATAGTATGGTCAATAAAGGCAGTCCCCGGGTTATAAACGGGATAGGGACTGTAGGTTTGTTCTTAAGTATAATTTGTATATAAGTCAGAACAGGTACATTTATTAAATGTAACACTTAAGTTTAACTTGTATATAAGTCAGAACAGGTACATTTATTAAATGTAACTCCTGCAATATATTTTTTTTAATGTTGGATAGTGCAGGGAAGGGTTAACACCCCTTTTACATTTTTTTTTTACTGTCTTTACCCCTGTTTAGAAGATTTTACCTCACTTTTTATATCTCATGTGCTGCTGTGGTATGCTGCAGGACTGGGACAAGGTATTCTGGTGCCCTAGGCAAAAAGGCACTTAGTGCCCCTCCCACTACCGCAATGGAAAATTCAGCCCACTCCATGCCTTCTTGCGCCCCCTTCCTGCCTGGGATAAGGTGGAGTCTTAGGAGGTTATCTTCCTTCCTGTCATCCTGGTCCTAGTATGCTGGAGCTTGTAGTTCCACAGCTACTAACTGCTGTGGAACATGGAACTGCAAATGCCAGCATGCCATATCAGCACATTAAACACATGTACTAATCAGCACCAATACAATTAATACATGTATGATGTGGCCTGCTTGCACTTGTAGTTCCACAACTACAACTGTCAGAATGCCAAACGTAATAATTGCATAGGTGCTGATATAGTAGAGCATTGTATTGTACATTGGAGGTGACTGGGGAGTGGTGGGGTGGACTGGGAATAGTAAGAACATATGGGGCAGAGAGTGCAAGACAGGAGCAGCATGAGGGAGAGCTGTTGTGCTGACCTGAAGACAGAGGTTCCCAGCGTAAGGCAGATGGGCGGGAGGAAGATGAAAAAGAGCTGCTGTGCTGTTCTGTCCGGAAGATGCAGAGAAAGGTAATGGGGCATGACTCTGTATCAGGGGTCTCAAACTGCAGCCCTCCAGCTGTTGGGAAACTACAACTCCCATCATGCCCACTGTCATATATTATATAAATGCATGATTGGAGTTGTAGTTTCCCAACAGCTGGAGGGCCACATTTTGAGACCCCTGCGAGTGTATGTGATGTCAGCACGCTGAGCCACACCTCATAAGTCTCCGTTTGTAACTAGGAAAGGGATGTAAGTCGGAACTTTATAAGTCAGGGACTGCCAGAAGTACCATTTTGTCCCACAGAAAAAGCCCAATATGTCTATGTAGACAGAAAAATAAAAGTTATGGCTCATGGAAGGCAGTGAGGAAAAACAGGTCTGATGTAAAGAAAAATTGCTGTGGCATTAAAGGGTTAAAATTTGTACACAGGTATATAAAATAAGATGAATGGATCCCACTTGAATAGCTATGACCCCCATAATAGGCTCAGCATATGACCTACAGTGCCTACTTTCTTACATCTTGATCACCTAACAAAGATGGCAGCTGCCTAGCTCTGCAGGTCAGAACATTAAAGTGATGAAGATAACTAATGGATATGTTCATGTTGTCCTGGTTCTGCCAACTACAAGTACTTTGAAACATTTGCTAAAATGTGTTTATCTGAAAATTAGACAAGGAGTATGTTTGTCTTTACAAACGAATTGCTAAAAACAAATAATATGGACTGTTTAAAATAGGTGTTACTGGGATCACAAAATATAAAAAAATATGCCACTAGTATAACAATGAACACTGACCTGATAGTATTTGCCTCTATATAAGCATCCACAGTCGCTAACAGGAACACACGTGCTTCCACTGAGAACAAAGCCATCATCACATTCACAGCCATCAGTACACGGCTTATTGCAGGTTCCTAAATCATGATCTGAGCATGTGGAGGGGCAGGCAGTGGTGCATGCATTATAATGACTGTTTGCAGGACATTCGATAGCTGAGTGCAAATAAAATACAGGAAAATAAGACAAAAACTGTAGAATTTTGGTAAACACAGAAAAATTCATTCTCAGGCTAGGTCTACATAGCATTGGACAAAAAACGATCTGGAAACCAAATCCTAAAAACGTTCATAAAGCTGAGTTATTTGTCCACTGCCTGTCAAAAGCTGCTGAAAAACCTCAATTTTTTGCAGCATTTTTGCGTTTTTTGCCACGTTTCTGGAGCATTTTTGCTGTGTTTTTTGCACTTTTGTTGGCGCATTTTTTGCAGAGATGCACAGGAATAGATTTGCTATGTATTTCTGCAAAAAATGCACCAAAAAACGTCTGCCGCTTTGCATAGACTTCGATATTTAATTTTCAACATGTTTCAAAAAACAACCAGCAAATAAAATGAGCAGAAAAAAAACGTTCTGTGGAAACAACAGGACGTTTTTTCTATACAAGACTATGGGACCTGTTTTCAGTAATTTTTTCCGCATTTTTTAAAAACAAAAACGCTGGAAAAATGGACGTTTTTTTGTGCTGTGTAGACATAGCCTTAAAGTGAAAAAGTAAACTACTTCTGTAGGGTAAATTATACATTTCTTGAGAATACATACGACAGAAAGAAGGGCTTCTCCAAGCAATGGCAATACCAGCTCGTTGACAGGCATCAGAATAAGCCTCTATTGCTGTACATAAAGTCTCATCTCCAAGTGCACAGAGATCAAATACACAGCTGTCAAAGAAGCGGTCAGGATTGATTACGGAGAGGCACGCCTGGAATGGCCCCTGCTTATTTGTTAACAGGCCGCAGAAGACATCACTTCCATAAAGCTCCTCCTTCTCTGGTGGACATGGTGGTGGTGGTGTGGGGACAATTGTATTACACTGGATCAGCTTCCACCTTCCGCTATTCCCAAAACTGTTTTGGTTCGTGCCAAAACTGCCGTTGGCTCGTAGATTATGTTAAATTCCCATTAAATTTTAAAATAAGTCTTTTTATGGGTTTGTATGCTGGCCAATCACAGAAAACTGTTGTTCGTTTAGGAGCTTTGAGGAAAATTGTTAAAAATATATTTCCACTTTTAAGCATGCAAAACCGGTAGTTGAATATGGTTTGATTTTGCCAATATCATTAATAGAAAAAAAGAATTTGGAAAAAAATATTAGATAGTCAAAAAACAATTTTTTTTTAGAATTACAGTATTAATTTTCATGTTTTTAAACCTACCAAAACTCTACTGGGCTCATTTTTCACCATTGTTATTTTTTGGCCATAAATCTTCACTGTAACACTCTTTATCCAAGACACTGTTGGGTTCCCACGGTGTTCATTCTTGGCTTCAACATTAAAATTTGAAAAAAAATTGGAACTAATGCACGTTTTTGCAGGATGGAATGTAAAAATAAAGTGGTGTATTTCTTTATCAAAGGTGTTGTAGTGTGGGTCCCCATAGACTGTGCATTCGCCAAATATAAAATTAAAAAGCCGGGGGACCCGTTTCCCTCCCAATATTTTTCAGGGGGGTAGCAGGTTTAGAATAAAAGTTTCCCTGCTGAGGGACAGATGCATTTTGTTGAACATAAATATCAGCCGAATTGGGCTACAGGGAAAATTTTTTCCCTTTTTCCCCAACATCCACATGGTCATAGGAAACATTTATTTTTAAAGGACTACCCCGGATCACGATACTTCCTCAGTACAGGGAAGAGAGCAGGTGGTGGTGATGCTGGGTTGACACAGGTGTGGGCAGCCGTCCCACTTTGTTCGAGTGACTGTTTGAAGGACAATAGAGCTGTAAAATTTTAAAGGGAAAAAATGAGATGATTTGCTACGAAAAAAGGGTATCACTAGTATTTGATTTTTTTTTATTTTTCCTTTCTATGTGATTAGCCATTAAAATGCAAATTTTATTGATCAGGGAACATGATTACTTTAAACTATTTTTATGTGACCATTTAAAAGGTTAGAAATGGGTTTATTTTTTACAAACTCACTGTGATCCCTATATTTTCCCCCTTTGTGTTCAATAGGAATGCAATCCTTTTGACTTATTTTAAAATATCACAATGAAGAATGGAAAATGATGTGCTGCATCTTTATAGATAGCTGTATGATATAAGTGTATTGAACAATGTATTACTACAGAAAAACTTTAAAATAAAATTAACGGAATGAAAAAACAACCATACGTACGGCAAAAAGTTGAGTTTTCCGGGAAAGACTTTGCTCCGCAGCGAATGCATTGATTCCCTGAAGATGTTTTTGAGTTGTCGGGGTCAGATGAAGTTCACCAGCATGGAAACATTTTAAAAAAAGTTTCCCCGAGGATCTACTATGGTATGGCAGTGCTGGAATACACCGTCAAAGGGAAGCATTTTCCAAAGACCAAGTTTTGAAAAATTATTTCCTGACTGAACTGAAGGTAAAACCCCAAGGGGGGTGAAAACTGTGAGATAAAAAAAGCCATTTTAATCACTGTATGTAAATCAGATAGAGCAGCATAAACCACCTGACAGGTTTACTTTAAACATGTAATTAAAGGTAAATAAAGACTATTACCAAGTATTTTGCTTTTCTGATTTTGCTTCATTTCAGAGTTAGAGCAGTTTTTATCTCTACAAAGGATTCTCTAGGTTACTGACCACCTCGATCTAAGAGCAGTGGTGGACTGGTAACGCCATTCTCTGCCTTGTCTTATTAGCAGGACAAAGCTTTCTTCTCAGTCTCTGATTTTATCTTTCTTTGTAAGAAAAACTTTTTATTGATTGAACAGAAAGTGATTGGGGCCCTTAGCGTGAGTCCAGTAAAGATTGACACTTGGGCCTGTTGAAAATGTCTAGGTCAAAAAACTTTTTTTTCCCCATAGCAACCAAACAGAGCACCCCCTTTATTTCTTAGTGCTCTGGAAAATGATGGGGTGCTCTGATTTGGTTGTATAAAAACAAAGTGGTTTTGGTTTTACAGTTTTCTTTCATGTGGCCCCTTGTTTTCTAGAGCTAAAATGTCAGTCACTGCCATAGAACAACCTACAGCTCGCACAGAAAATGGGAGCCCGGATCAAGGTGAAGGCAAGATGTGAAAAAAAGCCGGTGAAAAAAAACTTTAAAATACCCCTAATAAAGCAGTACCTGTTTTATAAGAAAAATAATCCCCGAAAAAATTTGTATTGGATATATTACGGGTAATGATTAATTTAATGCACTGGAGACCCCCCCCGAGCTGAATATTTTTGTAATTTTTGAGTTCATTATAAAATCTTCAAATTTTAGTGGTAAAAAAAAAATATAGAGCATATTTAGTAGTTTTGGTTACCTTTTGCTTGTTATTTTTATAAGATGCAAAGTTTTCTTGTTTTCTATTAAGATTTTTTAGCATTATCAAGGCTTTCCAACATGCATTTATAATGCGGTGAGTTGTTACAGTTACAGACAGGGAATTGGTAATAGAAAACCAGTCAATTTTTCCTTTCTCTCTCACTTGACTTCATTCAATGAAGGATTTTAAAATTTTTTGGGGGTTTACTTTACCAATTTATAGAATTGTATAGGACAAGGTAAACATCTTCCTAGCTTATGCCAACTGCCGCTATTTCATAGTTTACAGAGTCTGTCTTCTTTGTCCCCCAGGGTTGGATTTCTCACTTCTGTGGGTTTTAGTTGGGGACAAATGCCAAACTTTATTTGAAAAAATTGGTTAAAATAAATTCAACTCTGTGCTCCATCTATTTTACTCGTAGACCAAATGCAGCTGTGAAGCCTATTGCCCAAAATGAAGAAAAGAAAGTTGGAGATTTAAAATCGTGGTAGCTGCTGTCCTGCCATCCACCCGGTAGATCAAAAAGAAGACAGTATAAGAATTTTTAATATCCTAGCGAGATTTAAAAGATTTTTCATGGTTATTGTGTTTGTTTGAAATGGCTGATTTTAATATTTTTTTAAGCAAAATGAAAATTTTCATATAATAAACAATAAAAAAATTTTACATTGTTGAGTCTTTTTTTTTTTCCTTGTAGGGTTTCTTTGCTAATTTGTGCTTTTCCTGTGCTGCATGTAGACTCCCTTCTCTGAAGCCAAGCAGCATATTCTGTGTAAAAAGCAGTTTCATTTATCTCTGTAAAACTACAAGTCCCAGAATTCTTTGCTGTGCTTTGTCTAGCTTCCTCCCTCCCAACTTTACCCAAAATTTAAATTTTACGCTGCTTTTTTTGTCCTTCATATTGAATGCTTTGGGAGGTAGGACCAAAGGGGTGTTGCTTCAAAGACTGCCCTGAAAAAAGCCAAATCACTTTGGTGACCTGATCTTCTGAGCTCAACACAGAGCTGATTTCTATATGTTGACACTCTAAAGTACTGAGCTTCCTGCCATCAAACAGCTGATGCAGACCTACAGGAAGTCCACAGAACATTTAATAAAAGTGCATTCCAAAAATGTCTAACTATGGGGAGAGATATAATTTAGAAAATATTTTTCTTCCTATTGGACAATCCTTAAACGCTGCAGGTATTTGTAAACTTGCCAGTTGTCAATCTCTGTGCTAATCTTACCGTCCACACTTATGTTTTCCCAAGTGCTGATTTGTAGCTGTGATTAACATTATACTGTCACTTCCTTCACATAGGACACTTGTGTGTTGCCTCCTCTGTACTCATGTTCAACTTCCAACATTTGAAGTATGGCAAAATGCTATTGGCCTCACAATGTTTTTCAGTGTGTGTAAAGTTGCAGTTCCCCATGAAGGTTATGGGGGGATAGTCATCAATAAGGTAAATATGTGGATCTCCATAGACCACTTGCATCGTTCTCTGCAGATAAGTATAGATTATTTGATAAGAAATGCATATAAACAATTACATTAAGCACCATAAGTCTATGAAGACAATCAACACGTGAAACCACACACCCTACAGTTTTACATGTACCTGATATTTCTGGAGGAGAGGTTGGTTTTGATGAAGTTGGAGAAAGTGGGTTAACGGTTAAAGTTGAAATGGGAACTTCAGTTGTTTTTGTTCCTATTTCAAAGAAAATAAATAAAAAGCCAGAGTTAGTCAATATGCTAAGTACGATGATAGAATTAAAACATGATCAAAGAAACACTTTGAAACTTATTATAAACCACTATATTGGCAGAACCAATATACGGGTGTGTAGGGTCCCTATGGCTCTGCACGTCTTGTGTAGTGTCATAAGGTCGATCTATGTAGTACCATAATATCCCTAATTCAGCATCTCATGGGACATGGGGAGGCATGCTAATTACTAGCAAGCCAGATTTTCTTTTGTCCATGGTATTTTCTGTATTTATCATATCCTGTATTCACTTACCCTCTGTTTAATTACAGCTATTCTCCTTGAACACATATTTCTTCCTACAGCACAGCCCCATTTCACCTTCCATTTCTCTACTGGTAAACATTCTATTGGTCCTCTCTGCTTCAGTATGTACTCTTCATCTATGTATCTCCATATATCCCTCCCCCCCTTTGCTTCTCCCTGTCATACTCAGTTATCTCAATATATCTATATCTATTACCCACACTGTCCTCTTTTATGTACCTGTGATTTACTTTCCCTTCTCTCTTTTCATTGAACATAGTCCCCCTTCTCTCCTTTTTCTTTCACATTTTGTCTTTTACCTTTTTTCCTCTTTGTCCCTTTTCGTATGTCCTTTCTTTTTACATAGTTCTTTTATAATATACCAGTATATATATATATATTAATATTTATATATACTATATTTTATTTATTATAAACTAATTTTGTAAAGAGCCAGGGGTTAGTGTTAGTAGGGACGGACTGTTGTATCACCTAGGGGGCTGGCCTCGGTGATATAAAAAAAACCTATAGTTTGTTGCCAACAATGTTATGTTGCTGAGCTATCTTTATTGTGGTAGTTTGGGTCCAGGTTTTTACGGAGCGGCTAGAGAGCCGTGGGTTGGGAATGTCCGCTCCTTACTCCAGCCTGGTCCTTACCAGGGCATTTAAAAGGCAGACTGCCACAGCTCTGAGAAGGAGTTGTGTGATTTGTACTGGAAGCCTCTGTGGAGTGAGGACATGCAAACGCTGTCTCTTCAAAGTTGCTGTAAAACGTTTCTACTGATGTACCCGGTTTTTTTTTTCTTTGTTTTTTTGGTGGGGTGGGGTGTTTATGTTGCCTTGATATAATAGTGTTGAGCGAAGTACTGTTGGCTATCGACATCGGGCGATATAGGTTCCAACGATAGTCGGCTCCACCAGCGATAAGGTTTTTTCGCATAGTGTTCGTAGCTCGATCATATTCTCGTATGATCCATTATAGTCTATGGGAGAGCAACAAATACCCTCTTTCTTACACCCCAAAACAGGGCTGGAGAAGCTGGAATTATTCAGCCAAACAGTCAAATGGATACCTGCCTACATCTTAGGCAGCCAACACTTATCGGTATAAAAGCACAGAAAAAAAAGTCCACACACCTTTCAGCTATCATGTCTTGTACCACAGCATGACTCTTAACCTGCATACCCCACAAATTAAAAAAGTGCAGAGGTAGTATTATTTGATCATCATTTTACATGAATTGGACATTGAATATCCCTATGTCCTGGAACTGCAAGCAGTGATCCTAAAAACCTGCATGCCCACAGGTTAAATAAGTGCGGAAGAGAAGTAGTCTTGAACCTACTCCATTTTTAGTTTGATAACTGGAACATTGACAACCCTGTCCTGGATCTCGCAGCTTGACCCATTAAACCTGTAGCTGACCCACAGATTAAAAAAAGTTGCCGTAAAAAGGAGTATCTTTCAACCACCATTTTAGTTTCACTGGAAAACATGGACTAGAAAACTGTCCTGGGACCGCCAAGTGATGACATTAAAAATGTCTGATCCCCAGATTAAAAAGTGCCGGAAAAAAAGAGAGTCTTTCACCAACCATTTTAGTTGAACTGGAATTGACTAGAAACTGTCGCTGATGCCACAGCATGACCAAGGCTGGAGTTACAGTGGGGAATGCGGGTTGAGAGCCCAGGTCGGCGTTCCTGCTCATCTAATTAACACGAGGTTAAATGCCCTGATGACGCTAGCAACGAAACTGTCGTGCTATGAAGCAGAACGTGGGAGAGCGGAAGTGTGAGAACTCCAGCCTTCTCAGTTACACAGTCAAAGACTGGTGGTAGTCGCTTGCCTCCTCCGTTATGAGTGCGGAACCAATTGAGCTTCACCTTGGTAATACTGGTGGTTAACGCTCTGTTAGCACCCAGGTGCCCTTTTTTGGCATTTCTTTTTCTCATCTTTAGCTCAACGTGCTGGAGGAAATGTCTCTGTACTTTGATTCTCTGTCTCTGTGCTCTATATCTCATGTGCTTTGAATAACTACATGTGCCTGTGTCAAGGATTCTGTGTACCTCCCTTGTTCAATCGAGGAATTTTTTAACAGCTATTTGTACATGCAAGTTATTCAGTAGTTTAATTCTGAAATCCACATTTTTAAAATAGGATGGAATACCCACCATGTGTTTGTTTCTCTTTTTTAATTATATTAAATTGGGTTGTTCATAGACAGGGATTGATAGCTATGTTAAAGATCTTGCAAACAAAGTCATTTTGCAATATGTGGTCCATTAACAGTGTATACATACATATGTTTCCTGTTTTCTGACAAGCACCATCACCTTGAAGCCAATACTTGACAATTTGTGAAGAACATGTTGTTAGATACAAACATTTTTTATAATACGACACTGTAGTATAGCTGCATGTCACAGCAAAATGCCTCCCCAAAAATTCTAAACATGTCCCTTGAGCCTACATTTTGGACAATTGTGACGAACAAATGTCTGTTAGAACAACAGACATTTTTGTCTTATAAAATAGGACTGTATATTTAGCTTATAAGCTGCAATGTCACAGCAAAATGCTCCAAAAATTCAAAGCATGACATCTTGAGCTCCACTTTGGAACAATGGTGAAGGTACGCAGATATGTCTGTTAGAATTTTTTTTTTATAATATGACCTGTAGTATACTGCCAATATGTCATCAGCAAATGCCCCTCCCAAGAAATTCAAAACATGACCCATGGCCACTTTTGAACCAAATTGTGGTAGAACAAATGTCTATTAGAAGACAACATTTTTTTCAGATATAGGACCTGTAGTATTGCTGCATTTCAAAGCCAGGCTATGTACCAAAAAAAAATTATATAATATGATTTCTGCCCACATGTTTAAAAATTGTGAGGTGAGATAATTGCAACTTAGAAGCACATTTCTGTTCCGCACAGGTCCATAAACTACTTGCTGTATCCTCACAGCAACTTATGAGCCCGCAAAAAAAATTATAAATTGACTCTTCAGCTCACTAGTTTTAAAAATTGTGTAGCACATGACCCCAACAACCATATGACTAATGCGAAAACGTCTAAAGATGATTGTGTGTTAAATGGAATATGTTTTGTCATGAAACGCCTTGGTGTCTTTTACAGTCTCCTCACAGCAAAACCAGCTCAAAATGAACTGTTGGGAACTGAGGAATAAAAAAATTGCAGTAAGAAATGTATAATTTTAAAAAATAAGGTTTTCCAAGGAGGACATTTCTGTTTGGAGAGGAATGTGAAGTAGTCCAGCACTAATCGGTGAACCTCTGGTCAATTGGGGCCACATCATCATCAAGAGGATCCTTGCCTGATTCATCTTGATGAAAGTTCAATTACGATCCACATATCTGTGAAAGTCCGGATGCGTTTGTCGGCGATTAATGACTCTCCGCTGTGACTGTGAAGGGTTAGCGCTCAGATATGACCTGCTGGCTGCTGGGCAGAAATCAATCTCACTCTATGGCGTGGCGAGCAGCTCGGCCATTCGTCCATTTAGGATACGCCAGAAGTCTATTGGTGTTCGTGAACACATACAAAAAAAATAAACTATCAGTTGTTGAGATGCAGATAGTCTGTGCACCACATGATTCTTAAGCTGGTCTCTGGTGTGTTTGTATTGTGTGCCTGCATTGCTGCTTTGGTGAGGTTGTAATATAAAGATTGACCAGAGGTCACCATTGTGGATTCTGCCAACTTTCACTGCTGCTGTGCTGCGCACGGCTACTTGGCCCTATACTGCTGTCACGTCGCTGGCGTTGTTCACGTTGACATTTGAATAAAGTTGAAGCAGGACGCAAACAGATTGTCTCCAGATTGATCAATCAGCAAGGTTCCATTTCCTGCATTTTACTCTCTATTTGGGTGGGTAGGAGGAAAGTGTTGAATTTTTGTTTTGTAACGGGGATCCAGGGGCGGGTGGCCACCAGTAACTGTTGTTCATTTTGATATGGCCTTAATGCGAGGATCATGTTGGAGGAAATGGTAGCATTCAAGCATACGAGGTGAGAGGATGGAGCTTGATTTTCCCAAGCCTCTGGGTCGAGGGGCAACTTGAGCAAACTGATTCATCTTCATATACTCCTCCGCATCTCAAAATTCGCGCACAACCTCTCTTCCCAGTGGGCCGGGACGTCGGGTAATCATCAGCTCGGTTTGTTTAAGGGATTTACCTCGCCTCCTCCTCCTCCTCCTCCGCTCCTACGGCACCAGCTTCACACAGCCTGACTTGCCTGAGACTGATGCATCTGAGAGCTGATGCGCCACCTTGCGACTAGCTCTGGAACCGAAACACTGCCTAATGAAGACGTGTTGTGGAAATTGTGAAACTGTGGGGGCCTTGTGGATTTGACGGAGAGAAAGGCTCCGTGTCCGCATCTGTGTCCATTCTCCTCCTCCGTCGCTGGTGGGACCTGTTGTTTCAGAGTGTCAATGATCGTTCCAGAAACTAAGATCACCACAATGCTCATGCTGACAAGGGCATTGTCCGCACTGCCCATTTTGGTGGTTTCTTCAAAACTGGCAAGGATGGTGCAGAGCTCTTTCACCTGCCTCCACTCTCGGTGGCTCAACACCGAGGTCCACACCGCTGCTTGTCAGGCCATGTGTCACTTCGTACTGCGTAACAGCATTGCGCTGCTGCCACAATCGCTGGAGCATGTGGGGGTGGAATTCCAGTGTGTTGCCACGTCAACAATGAGACGGTTGACGGGGAGGCCGAGCTGACGCTGCAACGCAGCCAGGCGGGACGAAGCAGGGTGCGAACGGCGGAAGTGCGAACTTAGACTTCGAGCCTTCCTCAGCAGGCAGTCCAGACCCGGGTAGCTCTTTAGAAATTTCTGGACGACAGGTTCATGACATGTGCAGGCAAGGGATGTGCTCCAGCCTACCGATCTTAAGGGCGGCCAGCAGATTTCGCCCGTTATCGCACACCGCCTTGCCTGGCACAAGGTTCTTGTCACCCAGCCAGTGCTCGGTCTCGTTGCTTAGAGCCGTCCACAGCTCCTGACTGTGTTGTGGACGGTCTCCCAAGGACAGATTAATTTAACACGGCTGGTTTCTCTGGGCAATGATGCCACCAGGAGGACCTTGGGGGAAAGAACCCTGCACAATCCTGCGGTTTTGAAGAGCGTGCGCCGAGCTTGAGAGCCACCGTCACCCCAGAGACATCCACCCAGCTCACCCAGTGAGCTGTCACAGAGATATAGCGGCCTTGGCCGTGCTTACTAGTCCATGTGTCGGTGGTCAGATGGACTTTTCCGGCCACAGATGCAGACAACGCGCTTGAAATTTTAGATGACACATGGCTGGCCAGGGCAGGGATGGCTTTTCTGGCAAAGAAATGCCTGCTCGGCATCTGGTATTGGGGGCAGGCAAGGGCCATGATGTGGCGGAACCCATCTGTGTCCACCAGACGGAAAGGCAACAAATTTCCAAGGGGCCAAAAGCCTGGCCAATGCCGACATTCAGGCTTTTGGCTTTGGGATGGTTTGGGTTAAAGTGTTTTCTTCTGCTCCCAAACCCGGAAGACACAAGGTGGCTGCTTTGACTGGCCGCTGTTACGGCTGATGTCGTCAAACTGGAGGAAGGAGAAGGGGTAGGATGGGTCTTGGTGGGGCTGGTGGTACTCGGGCGACGGTGGAGGCTGAAGCGGAGGCTGATCCCTGATCATGACTCTGGAGACATGGGCAGTGAGGAACGCTTGGTGGTGGCGGAGGAGGAGGAGGCGGAGACAGAGGGGTGTGACAGTGGTTGGAGGCCCGGCGTCGGTTTTGGCCTTTTTTGGCCAAGTGTTGCCTCCATTTCAACTAATGCATTCGCTGCATGTGGGCTGACATGTTGGTGGTGGTTAACCACTTAAGGTTCTTGCCTCTACTTATGTGTTTACGGCATAGCGGCATATGACATCGCTGGGTGAATCCAGGAGGTTCTTGTTCATAGAAGGAAACAGGCTTGAGAGGGTCCTGGTACTTTTTAGATGGCGGATAAGCGAGGAGCGGGTGTTTGCGACTATGACCGTGGCTGGCGGAATCTTATCAGACGGACTTGCCGACTGCCCTCTCCCTTTTTTGGGAGCGGACCGCCGATATATTTATTGACACACCCCCACCGTCTTCCTCCTCGTACACTGTATGAGCGCTCGCTAAGCAAATTCTGCGGAAAAGACCGCACCGATGGATCCCAATGTCTTCATCATCATCATCATCAACTCAACAGGTGACTTGGATCGTCCTGACTTTTTGCACATCAGAAGCTGCAGGCTTACAGCAACTAGAGGGTCTGCAAGGCATTGTTCCGACCGCCCGGATTTTTGCCGATGACCTGTTACCTTCTCCTCCTCTGATGCTATCAGTAACTGGGCGTCAGTGCAGACTAAATATCCTCTTGATCTTTTAACTTGCCTTCTGACCCCAACCGCAATTTTGTCATTCAAAGTGGTCTTTCAGACAATGGATTATTCCACAGTGGTGGGTCACGAGTTGACATTTGGGCTGCTTCTCAGTATGGACGGATGCTGATGTATGCTTGATGAGGACATTGTGGGCCGTGATGTTAGGGGAGGACGAGGAGAGTAAGGACTGCTGGATGCAGGTTGCTTTAACCATTGAAGGAACAGATTGGCGCACGCTGTTCGTTACTGAGATTAACATGGGCCCTGACCCTCAGCGATGAAGAGGACCATGACGGTCCCTGTCTAACTGACGTTTCGCTGGCATGCGTGTTGTCGCCAGCACTGGAAAGAGCACCTTCTCTCGTACACTCTACCTCATGTGCTACCCCCCCTCTTTGCTCGCTTACCACCTGCATTTCGCTCCATGTTCAGGAAATGAAATATAAAAAATTTGAGAAGGTATGGAATAGTTTTGGGAAGTCTCCTTATTAAAAAGACTGGCAAATCCACTATTCTCAAAACCCACGTTAGATCATTAAACAAAAATTGTGGATTCAAATTAACTGCTAAGGTGTCTCTATCGCAACAAATTCTGGACTGGGCAAATGTGCGAAAAACAGTATCTGTTATGTTTCGTATAAAACACATTGGGATTTTTTGCACTATTCAATTCACCTGTGGTGACTATAAAAGTTGTGTTTTCAGATTTTCGGTGCAGCTGCGTGAAATGGACATAAGTGTAGTGCTGCCAAAGTCAAAAAAAACACGTATCTGTTATGTTTTCGTATAATACACAGTAGTTTTTGCACTTTCATTCAACCTGTGGTGACTATAAAATTGCGTTTTTTCAGTTTTACCGTGTCAAGCGGCAGTCATGAAACAAGCTGTAGTGCTCCAAGTCAAATAAAACGTTTCTGAAATGCTATTAGAATAATAAAATGTTGTGTTTTTTGCAACCTTTCCAGCTTCACCTCTGTGGTGACTATAAAATTGCTGTTTTAAGATTTACGTGGAAAGCTGCGTCAATTGAACAAAAGCTGTAGTTGCACCAAAGTCAAAAACACGTATCTGAAATTTATTTGAATAATAAAATGTAGTTTTTGACCTTTCACTTCACCTGTGGTGACTATAAAAATCTGCTGTGTTCAGATTTACGTGCAAGCTGCGTTCAATTGAACAAAGCTGTTAGTGCACCAAAGTCAATAAAACCACGTATCTGTTATGTTTTCGTATAAGACACGGTATTGTTTTTGCACCTTTCAATTCACCTGTGGTGACTGTAAAATTGCTGTTTTCAGATTATACGTGCAAGCTGCGTCATTAACAAAAGTTGTAGTGCGCCAAAGTCAAAAAACACGTATTGAAATTTATTCGGATAGTATAACGGTATTTTTTGGCACTTATCAATTCACCTGTGGTTAACTACACAATTGTGGATTCATATTTAACTGCAAGGTGTCTCTATCAACAAATCTGGGACTGGGCGTAAGAAAGTTGCAAAAACACGTATCTGTTATGTTTTCGTATATAAACACACGTATTGTGTGTTGCACCTTTCAAATTCACCTGTGGTGGACTATTAAGAATTGATGTTTTCAGATTTACGTGCAAGCTCAGTGAGTCCTATGAACAAAGCTATGTGTGGGCCAAAGTCAAAAAAAAAAGAAACGTATCTGTTATTTTTCGTTTTAATGACACGTATTTTTTGCACTTTCAATTCACCTGTTGGTGACTATAATATTGCCTGTTTTGATTTATGTGCAAAGGCTGCGTCAATGAACAAAAAAAGGCCTGTAGTGCGCCAAGTCAAAACAAACACGTATCGAAATGTTTAATCGAATATTAAAAGTATTTTTTTGCACCTTTCAATATCCACCTGTGTCGACTTCCCATAAAATTGCTCCTTTTTATGTTTACGTGCAAGCTGCGTCAATGAACAAGCTGCTAGTGCGCCAAAGTCAAAAAACTCACGTATTCTGTTTGGTTTTTCGTTATAATTACCACAGTATTTTTTGCACCTTTCGAATTCCAGACCTGTGGGTGACTATAAATATTGCTGTTTTCAGATTTACGATGCAAGCTGCGTAGATGAACAAGAGCTGTAGTGCGCCATAAGTGAAAAAACAGTTATCTGAAATGTATTCGGTTAGAATAAAAGTATTTTTGGACTATCAACTTCAACAGGTGGTAAACTACACAATTTGCTGGAATTCTCAAAATGTTAACTGCACAGGTGGCTCTCATCAACAAATCTGGACCTGGGACAATAGTGCTAGAAAACAAACGTATCTGTAATGTATCTCGGATATAAAAGGTATTTTTGGACTATCAATTCACTGTGGGTGACTACAAAATGTTGTGTGTATATCATAATTTTACTGACCAAAGTAGTATCTATCAAACAAAGCTGGCCCTGCGCCAAGTGAAAAAAACACTGTATCTGAAATGTATTCGGATAATTAAAAAGGTATTTTTTGGCTCTATATCAATTAAACTGTGGTGACTAAAAAATTGCAGTATTGACAATTAAGTGCAAGTGTGCCTCAGATGAACATAGCTGTAGTGTGCCAAAGTTCGAATAAAACACTGGACGTATCTGAAATTTATTCGGATAATATTACAAGGTATTTTTGGCCACCTATCAACCTGTGCTGACTTGTGGAATTCTAATGTAATGTACAGGTGATATATCAACATAGGTGAATGGGCAAAAATTTGAAAATGAACACTATCTGAAATGTATACTGATAATAAAAGTTGGAGTTTTGCACCTAACAAAGAGTCCTGCAGTTACTTAGAAATAGATGTGTATCCTAATATGTTCAGGGCTGCCAATATCCAGGAAATATTTCAATAGAAGAAACTGTTAATAATAAAACTATTGCAATGTCTACACTAAGTTCTTGGTGAACCTTTATCAAAGTTATTCTTTATAGAGTTGTCTGTGTTCGCCCGCGGGGGGCCCGTCCTTCCGCTCCCCCCGTGGACTTTACAGCGGTAGATTGCTCCTTTAAAAATTCTACTACCTAACTATATAAAATTCTTCCAAAGCTCTATCTAACTTAAAGTGTAAGGATCTAAGCTAATTGTAGAGGTTTATCTGTGAAGGAAATATAATAATTTCACTGAGCTGTTTGGACAAAGTCAGACGCGCAGTCCATTCTGCTCTGAGACGCTGAGAGACACTGAGGCTGATCGGGGAAACGTGTTCTATTGTAAACGAGGTCAGTGTGATTTTTCAGCCAATCGCAACCATACACATCCCAGTCAAGACGTAGCACACACATCCTCACCCTGCTCTATTCTGTATCTCATTTGCTCTGGCGCCTCAAATTACAGGAAGCGCCGAAAATGGCTCGATCTTAATAGATGATGGCACTGATTTTAGCCTAATTATCGCATGAGCTAAAATTTCGATACCAATAAACATCCTTGCGATTTCAACTTTGTCGATAATAATCGCTCAACACTAGTCATAAACCCTGAAGAAAGCACATTTTTGTTTGATTCAAGTCTGAGAGACAATAAACTTTTTGTTATGTTTTGCACCTAAACCTGAGTCTGTGCTTATCCAGAGATACATATGAGCTGACACCCCTACAATATTATTTATATATATAGTTATTATATATAATTACTATATATATCATATATACTATATATATATATATGCACATATTTATATATACATCAGGCACACAGTTCATCTAGGTATCCAAGACACCTTGGAGAAGCATACTAAATATAGTTCAAGGGGTAGGAAGAATCTTGTCAAGCCACTGTGTGAGGTGTGTGTGTGTCGAATGTGTGTGTGTGTGGTGTCATTTATATATATATATATATATATTATATATATATATATATATATATATATATATATATAGTCTATATATATATATATTATATTAATATTATATATAGGAAAGAAGATAAAAATAGGGGTCGGCACACAATTGGCTGTAAAAATCGTAATATAACCAGAATAAAAAAAAACTATCAAAGGCGTGTGCTCATGTGTCCTGAGTGTGCAGAAGTAAAAGCCCAACCTCTTCTTGAAAGCCCTGCGAGGCTATTATTGCCATCGCCCTTGATACGGGCGTGCAGGGAACTCACCCCCTTTAAAAAAGGCTCAAGTCTGGATCGCACTGGGTAAATAAAATTTGGTGCGACCCCAAAGCGGGGGAGAGCGTGATCCGCGCGCTTTAAAAAGGGATCCCCGTTCCCCCCCAGGAAGTAAAAAAAATTATACATGCCAACCCCCCCCTTTTGGGGGGGGGGTGGGGGGCCCCCAAAAATTTTGTCCCCCCCCCCTCCGGGCAGAGTTGCTTCCCCCCGCCGGGCGGGCCCGAGTACGCTATGCGCTACTCTGGCGCTCCGGGCCGCTGCTAAAAGGCAGCCCGGTGGTTCACTGTGCAGGGAGGAGGGAGGGGGATCCCCCTCCTCCCCCTCCCCCCCTTAAGACCCCGCCGGTGTGCCTTACATCGTCAGCGTCGCAGGGGGGGGTGACGCCCCCGGCTCACCACCCCCCGCGACGTTTAGGAAACGTCAGGGGCTGGCCGTGCTGGGAAGGGGCCGGTGAGGGAAAGACTTTTTAATTAGTTTTTATTGTATTAGCTATAGGGGGGGAACTACCTGCTACAATAAAGGGGGCAACTACGGCAAAAAAGGGGGCAACTACCTGGCTAAGAAGGGGCACTACCTGGCTACAAAAAGGGGGGAACTACCTGGCTAAGAAAGGGGGCAACTACTTGCTAAAGAAGGGGGCAACTACCTCACAATAAGGGGGCAAAAACCTGGCAATGAAGGGTCAACACCTGCAAGAAGGGGGGAACTACCTGGGTAAAAATAAGGGGGCAACACCCTGGCTAATGAAGGGGCAACTACCTGGCTAATGAAGGGGGGCAACTACCTGGCACAATAAGGGCAACTACCTGGCAAAAGAAGGGGGCAACACCTGGCAATGAAGGGGGGCAACTACCTGGCGACAAAGGGGGCAACTACCTGCTAATGAAGGGGGGAACTACCTGGGTACAAGGGGGGAACACCTGACAATGAAGGGGCAACTACCTGGTACAAAGGGGCAACTACCTGCTAATGAAGGGGGCAACTACCTAGCTATAAAAGGGGGGAACTACCTGGGGGCTAAAGGGGGCACTACCTGACTACAAAGGGGGCAGCTTCCGGGTCTAAAGGGGGCCTACCAGTACTAAAGGGGGGGAACTACCTGGCACTAAAGGGGGCACTACCGGCTCTAAAAGGGCAGCTACCTACTACTAAAGGGGGGGAGCTTCCGGCTAACAAAAGGGGACATCAAACCCGGCTAACAAAGGGGGGGCTCTCTTGGCACAAGGGGCATCTAACGCCGTAAGGGGGATTACCGGATGGGGGGGGTACTACCCACTATAAGGGCATCTACCGGCTTTCTTCCAAAGCCATTAGCAGTTAGGGGAGTGGGTGGGCTTATTGAAGGGGGGGGACACAAAAAAGGGACACCCCCTTCAATCTCCTCTTTTTTATTTTCACAATTTGGGAACTTATATATATATATATATTATATAAAAAAATATATACTTTTTCTTTCCAAGGTTTTCTGGGCAATTCCCCCGCTGTGTTCCCAAAAAATGAAACAAGTATACCTAAATTTTTAATAAAAATCGGCATCAGTTATCCAGGGATCCAAGAACCCCTTGGAGAAGTAACTAAAAAAACAGTTTAAGGGTAGGAAGAAAAACTTGCAACCCACTGTGTGTTTAAAAAAATAAATTATATAAAATTATATATAATATAATTAAAATATATTTATATACACAATATATATATAATATAAAAATTAAATAAACACACACATATATATATAAAATTATATATATATAATAAAAAAATTAAAATATATTAAAAAAAATATATAAAAGGGCGTAAAACCGGGTACAGTTGTACGGGCCCCCGCGCTTAGGGGGCCCCGGGGGGCTGCTCCCCCATCCCCTACCCCATAATGCCGTTTTGTCCCCCCGGCAGTGAACTTAAATTATGCGGGGGGCGGGGAGCGAGGTAAGGAAGGAATAAGGGCTTTCTTATTTACCTGCCCCCCCCCCCTTGCCAAAACAGCCCCCTATAGCCTCCCTATTCAGCCCCATATGCCTCCCTCCTATACCCCCCTTTCCTCCCTGCCTAAAACCCCATTGCCCCCTGCCTATACACCCCCCTATATTTCGCCCCCCCATACAACCCCCTATATCCCCTGCCTGCCTATACAGCCCCCTTTTCTGCCCCTGCCTATACACCCCCATATGCCTCCTGTAAAACCCCCATAGCCCCCGACACCCCCATTGCCTGCCGTATACCCCACACCCTGCCGTATCCCCCCCACATGCCCCGTATACCCCCAAAAACCCCCAAACCCCCCACAAGCCTCCCTTTCTATTATATGGGCCCCTTAGCTACAAAAACCCTACCTATTGGCCCCTATATCCCCCTAACCCTGCTACCTGTTGGCTCCCTATATACCTAAACCCCTGCCTGCAAAAAAAGGCCCCTCTTTTGGGTTACCTAAAACCTTCCTATTGGGGCCCCAAATATCTTCTAAACCCTGCCCCCTAAATGGCCCCCCTTTAAACCCAGGGGGGCGGTGCTGGAAAAGTCGGATTTAAGATATTTGTGTTAAATCCCCAGGGACAAGGGGGTCAGGAATGCATCAAGAGGGGCGGACTGGAGGGATGCAGGACAAAAAAAAGTAAACGACGGGTCAAGAAACTCACCTGGAGTCACAAATAACTCACTGAAATAAATTATAGTCTTCGACCCTGTGACATCTACTAACTTATGGCACAGAGGAGGTAATAACAGTCTGCAGACTGGTACCTGGGCTACCCTTTTTGTCCTGTAGGAGGTACTAACGTCTGAGAGCCTGGTCACGGGTCTACCACTATATAGTCCTTATGGGGGAAATACAGCTGCGGCCGTGTACACTGTTGTCAACCATTAAATTTCACTGAATGGGGGTTTTTAAAACAGTCTGCAAGCCTGTGTACATGGAAAATACCAAAAATTTGGCACTTTTTATTATAATTATTATTATTTTTATTTTTTAATTATTTTTGTTATTATTATTATTATTTATTAACAGTTTTGGTTTTTGTGTACGTCAAAATAGTGTAGGGTTTTAAATTCAGTCATATTTGGTGAAATTTGGGTCGGTTTTTGGTGGTATAATCAGGGCCAAAAGTAAAATGTTTTTGGGAATGCGGTTTTCTATAGTGGGATTTTATTGGTAGCAGTATGATGGGTGATATGTTTAAATTTTAGGTATTTGCCCCCCGTATTATCTACATTTAAACAACAGCAGGTCCTGGACATGGCGTGGTAGGGAGGTGGGGGGGGGGGGGGCATCCAAAAGTTTCTTTGGGGGCCCCGGCTTCCTATTAGCCCCTTATAAATTATTATAAATATATATATATAAATATATTTTATAAAATATATATATATATTTTCAACACATTATTTTTCCCGAGGGGGGGCTGGAGCAACTTCCCTGCTGTGTTCCTTCAAAAACTAGTATACCTAGATGAACTGATGCCAATCAGAAGGCGAAGGGTGGTCACATCAAATATTGATTTGATTTTGATTCCCTTTGTTCATTTACTTTGTAATGCGTAATTTCAAAATAAACTTTACTGCTCCTATTTTTGATAGCATTCCTACTTTGCAGCATTTTTCAACCTGTTTTTTTGTAATTACTATAAGTATTATAAAAAAAAATTATATACATGTTGAAATAAGATCGAACATTCATAATTTTTTCGAAGTAAAGAATTTCTAAAGAGCTATTGAACAAAAATTTCCACCAGATGTCGATAAAACCCTTTTAGCCACACAGGCAAAAAATAAACCTAGATGAAACAAACCATTATGGGGGACATGAAAAGTAACGTTTGTTCTAAGACTTTTTTTTGTTCCCCATGCAACCAACAAGTGCCTGTTTCTTCTTTTCAAAGCACACTGAAATAAAAGGGGAACTCTGATTGGTTGTTATGGGCAACATAGAAAGTCTTAGACCAAGAAAGTTTTCATACATGTGGCCCTATGTGTAATAATGAGAAAGGACACAGGGAAAGTATTAAACATGCTTACTGAAATGTATTTAATACTGGTAGATGGCAACAGATTTTATCAGTCCGTAACTAAAAAAACCCCCCACACCAGGGGTTTTCCACCTCAAACTCAATGCTGTTATGGTTTTTTGGGGTGTATGCAGGATTTTGGCCTCCAAACATGGTGTTTTATGGCACCAAAGGGGTTCTTTTTGCACCAACTATATTCTCCCAGTTTTTCACAGGTTTGTCTAAATGTTGTTGGAAAAACTTTAAAAGTGCTTGAAATGCTTTATGTTATAAATTGAGTTTGTGTGGTGATCTGCATCAGGCCATGGGGGTTGATGCATTACTTTTTGTTTTCTTTAAGCAAATGTACCTCTGATTCAGCCCTTTCTGTAGTTTTTTCACAAGTGTCCTTGAATCTTGGAAAACTCTTCTGATAATTCTTTTGCAGGGAGAACATGGTTGTGGCTGATTTATAGTGAATTATGTACTTTCCTATTCTGGATTATGGCCCCAATTTGCTCAAATGAACCTTTAGATTTAAAATTTTGTAACCAAAGCCATGAGCTGTTTTCAAAAATTAAGGCTGCAAAGGTTTTTTGATACAGCTCATTGGGGTTTTTCCCATCATGAGATATTTCTTGTGTGGCACCTTGGTAACAAGACACCTTTTTATAGGCCATCAATGGAACCAGCTGATATTTTTCACTAAGTGGCAGGATTACTTTCTAATTACTGATTTATCATGACTTTCCATGGCGTTTTGCACCTCTCTTTCTAAAGGTGTTCAGTACTTTTTCCCTGTCTGATTTCTCATTCTTAGACATAATTTAATTTATGGACATTCATTTTTTGACTTAAGTGCCTGTGAATTGGATGGGCTGGTACCGATACCTGCTGAGAATGCCATGTTAATAAATTTACTAAGAAAATTGGTGACGTATTCAATATACACTCACCGGCCACTTTATTAGGTACACCATGCTAGTAACGGGTTGGACCCCCTTCTGCCTTCAGAACTGCCTCAATTCTTCGTGGCATAGATTCCACAAGGTGTTGCAACGATGCTCAATTGGTACCAAGGGGCCCAAAGAGTGCCAAGAAAATATTCCCCACACCATGACACACCACACCACCAGCCTGAACCGTGATACACGGCAGGAGGGATCCATGCTTTCATGTTGTTGACGCCAAATTCTGACCCTACCATCCGAATGTCGCAGCAGAAATCGAGACTCATCAGACCAGGCAACGTTTTTCCAATCTTCTACTGTCCAATTTCGATGAGCTTGGGCAAATTGGAGCCTCAGTTTCCTGTTCTTAGCTGAAAGGAGTGGCACCCGGCTTGGTCTTCTGCTGCTGAAGCCCATCTGCCTCAAAGTTCGCCGTATTGTGCATTCAGAGATGCTCTTCTGCCTACCTTGGTTGTAACGGGTGGCTATTTGAGTCACTGTTGCCTTTCTATCAGCTCGAACCAGTCTGCCCATTCTCCTTTGACCTCTGGCATCAACAAGGCATTTCCGCCCACAGGACTGCCGCTCACTGGATGTTTTTTCTTTTTCGGACCATTCTCTGTAAACCCTAGAGATGGTTGTGCGTGAAAATCCCAGGAATCAGCAGTTTCTGAATACTCAGACCAGCCCTTCTGGCACCAACAACCATGCCACGTTCAAAGGCACTCAAATCACCTTTCTTCCCCATACTGATGCTCGGTTTGAACTGCAGGAGATTGTCTTGACCATGTCTACATGCCTAAATGCACTGAGTTGCCGTCATGTGAGGGCTGATTAGAAATTAAGTGTTAACGAGCAGTTGGACAGGTGTACCTAATAAAGTGGCCGGTGAGTGTATATTTCACCCACTGTATATATCTTAGAGAAAGTAGTAACTGATGATAGCAGCATAACGTTTTTTATATGACATCTTAAAATAAGAAAAATAGCAATAGAAATTACCACACTGTCCTTTCTTCACACCAATATTGTCAATGGCTGTATCTCCATATTCTGTCAGTCCTCGAATAGCTTCAAACGTGACCTAAAATGCAAAAGTGCTCTGTTTTCAGCTTCTGCTATATGGACATAAATTATGCATTCTAAAAATCATCTACACTTTGAAAGGAGGCAAATTATTGCACTGAAAGATGCAGGATGGTCGTTTTGACAAATGGCCGCTACTTAGGCCAATCTGCCAAACTGTTAGAAGATGTTGGGAGCAGTGGTTACATAAGGGCATGCTTTGGACAGCACAGACAGACCATCCAAAAAGAGGATCATTTGATCTGCTGATAAGCCACTCCTACAAGGTCCTTGTCCACCATCCAGACACAGGGGCATTTTTATTTCATACCCCTGTCTTAGCCCAGATCATTTTTCAGGTGCTTACCAGAATGGCGCCCATTGACAGTCCTGGACTGTTATGGACTGGAACCATATAATCTTTTGTGAGGGATCCAGGTTCTGTTTGTGATCCAATGATGGTCAGGAGTAAAGTAGATAATCTTTATGTAAAACTAAATTTGTACAAGACAAATCTAGTGTTTTTTTCGACTTATATAATCGGGCAAATGTGAAATAGAATCCAGCGCAAATCTTCAGATTAAATAGAAACCAATTTATTTGCATCTAACTACGCGTTTCGTGTAAGTACACTCCCTCAGGTTCCAGGAAGTGACGGTTTGTGCTGGATTCTGTATCAAATTTGCCAGATTACATTAGTCGAATCGGACACTAGATTTGTCTTGTACAAATTTAGTTTTAGAACACTTCCTTTATGGGACCAGCATAGAAGCCATAAGTCTGAAGGATCTACGGACCAGTTACAAAATCTGTGGGCATATGTGCCACAGGATGCCATATGGAACCTGTATGCCCCCATGTCCAGCCATGTCTCATCTTGTATCCAGTTTACATGTGGCCAACAGGGTACTAAGCCTCCTTTCAAATGTACAGTTTTCCCAAATATATATACCCGTTCGCTGTAATATTGTAATCACTTACATATATCACCATTACATTCACACGTAAAACTTCATTCAATTCTTGGTGCTTTATTTTATTTTGACAATAAGTGTGTTTATCTATCTATCTATCCATCTACTCAATAGCTTTCTGAATATTTCTATTAATACTACTTACTAATTACAATTACATTGGCATCCTATAAAAGTTTAAGGATATAAGTCAACATATGTGAAATAAATGATAGTTATAGTTTTCATTTGTATTGGAGTTTTAATAGTAGTCATGTAAGTGTTAAGTCTATATGATTCAGCACACTTTTCCCATGGCTGAGTCTTATTAAAGAAGGTCATTCTACTGTAGCAACTTTCTATACGCTGTAATTACTTTGTTTTGCAGTTTAAATGACATTTCCTCAAGTAACTTCAACATCCCCAACACAAGGCAAATTACAGACCTGTGCTATGTCAACCATATAAGACTTTTTCAGTATGTAGGTTTTTTGTTTTAGAGAACAAAAAAGTCAGACACTCATATTTTGCTGCTGTATGTGTTTTGCTCCCGATTGGTTTAGTCTTTTGCACATTTTAAATCTTACGATATTTTCCAATGCCTTACACACTAACAAGTGTAATGCCGAGTAATACCCAGGCACATGGACTGTGGACAGTTTTCTGTTCTTTCAGATTATCTGTCCTGTGTATCTAAATATACTACACCAGAACACTAACAGTTAGCTGAAAATCCACTAGATGGTGTGGTTTGCTAAATTCCTCCTTTAGAAACAAAACCTCTTCACTACATTTTTCACTTGCTTTTATTTTTCCATTACAAAATGTATTTACCTGAATATCAATTTCCCTTGATGCACGGAAACTGACTGAGCCATACAACCAGTCAGAACCTTGTCGTCCCTTTCTTTGCCAAACAACATGTGAAGCGGTGTCATCCTTAACTATGATGTTGAGTTGATTCTCTTCTTCGGAGCCATGCATGTGATACCAGAAATCTATACATACATCCCCACTGATGGCCAGGAGCCTGCTGTCAATCCTTACTCTATCACCTGGGACTAAATTGGTTGCTTCTTGATAGAGATAATACCCAGCTGTAAAGGAAAAAAATATTAACGGTATTTTTTTATTGTAGCAGGGTTATCATCTGTCATAGCAAAATACTTAGCTCTATATAAAAATTTTACAGTTTAAAGGGGTTTTCTAACCACAATGATATACTTTAAACATGTAGGTAAAGATAAATAAAGACTATTACCAAATGTATTGCTATTCTGATTTTGCCTTGTGTAGAAGATTAAGATTTTTTTTTTAGGTTACTGACCACCCCTCTCTGCTCTCTCTCCTTTAAGCAGCAGTGTCTAATAATGGTGAAACACTCCCTGCTTAGTATTATCAGTAGCCCAAAAGCTTGTTTATTTAAGTTAATGGCAAGTTTTAACCCTTAAGAATGCTTTGTGCTGTACAGTTTACAAACATCCAGCATTCATTTTACTGTAACAAGATCAGCAAGGAATAGCAGAGTTGATATGTCAATTACTACTACAGTCTGACCAGGAAGTGGGAGTCTCAAGGTGGTTGTGGCTCTGTGAAACAGCATTGGGAGAACACTCCTTTAAATCCCAGAAACAGAGTTTATATTTCAATGCATAACAACCATGACAGACCCATTTTATGCTAGTGTTTAACATCACTGCACTTAAGTCCTTATAATCAGTGTGAATTGAGCCCTTTTTCCCTAAACGCATGGAGGTTTTGGCCCAAAGCAGAGGCAAGTCTAAAGATAGGGATCAAAAGATGCACTAAATACCTCTACTTTATACATGTACAAAGATGGAAGCAATACACTTTAAATGTTCTATAAATTTAATGTTTAGTGCTAGCTGGTGCTGCAATATTTTTCTGTAGGAAAATTTGCTTTTAGCGATACAATCATAGAGTGTCTATGACATATATGTCTGCATGTGCTCACAAATTTTTGTCTTATGTGCATAGTGTTTAAGTTATGACGCACTGGAAAATCTGTAAAAATAGGAGCAATTATTACATAATTGTGATTCTTATAGTCCACTTTATAAATACACATAGGAGGATTCATCTGGGTTCTTCAACAGGATTCTGCAGTTTCTGACAGTATCTGAGCTATTACCCAAGCATCTGAGATACAATGAAATTATAAAATGGTCTTACATCCATCAGGAAAGTCTCCGTCTGGGCCCGTGCCATGTGTTGGAGTGCTTAATTTTGCTCTTATCCAGTCTCCATCATCGACGTCTCCATAGCTTTGCTTCCAATCACAGAGTGGCTTAGCGTTATCATTGAAAGTACAATATGTTAAATAATCTGAAAAACATAAGGTCAGCATGAGAAATATAAAGCACAGATGAATGCACAGTAATAGAAAGAATTATTTATATTCACACATATATATATATATATATATATATATATATATTTATGTATATATATATATATATATATATATAATATATATATGTATATATATATATATATACTGTATACATACACACACGTGGGAGTGGTAATTAGCCAGACTGTGGCTGTAAAGGTTCCACATGTGCCACCACTAGATAACACTATGATTAAAGTTCTTCAGTCTGATATTAAATAGGTCTTATTGTGTACTACAGTGGCAAAGAAATAATCAGCCATTGATTGGTTGAGTTGCATTTCCTGCATATTGAAAAAAGGCCTAGACATAATGCTTTAGGTTTTTCTTAAACTACTCTGATCCCTTTTCACTCTGTTTAAAATGTTATCCCCAACAACCCCTTTAAATACTCTTCACATTCTTACAGTATGTAAGGATATGAGCCATGTTCTGGGTCCATTGTGTTATATACTGTATAACATTGACAGTAATGGGATAACGAATAACCAAACACCACGAAACAAATCAATTCTATCACAGTACCGCAAGTTTATAAAACATACCTTTACAAACAACAGTGTATACATCAACATACCGCTGCAGCCAGTTTGACCAACCTGACAGAGTCCCATTTTTGAAATCTAACATGTGTCACTTTATGTGATAATACATTTTTAATACTTTTACCTATCTTTGTGATTCAGAGATTGTTTTCACGTCACACATTGTGCTTTAAGTTAGTAAGACATTTTTTAACCATACAATTATTATTATTATTTATTTTAGCGTGCCGTTGTTTCCAGGGCGCTGTACATTCAAGGGGAGTTACATACATAACAAATGTTGAACAAGTACAATGGTGACGATAAATGACTAGCAACTGATACAGAGGGGAAAGAGGACCCTACCCGCAAAGGCTTACAATTTACAAGGAAAGGAGGGTGAGACAGAAGGTGTGGGACAGACATGTTTGTGGGGCGGTGTGCTGGTGGTGGGGTTATTATAGGTTATAAGCTATCCTTAATAGATTGGTTTTCAGGTTGCTTTTGAAACTGGTGAAAGTTGGAGAGAGTCTGATGTTTTGGGGTAATGAGTTACAGAGAATGGGGGAATCACGAGCGAAGTCTTGGAGACAGTTGTGTGAAGAGCTGATGAGAGGAGAGCAGAGAAGCAGGTCCTGTGAGGAGCGGAGATTGTGAGAGGGGAGGTATCTTGAGATTAGAGCAGAGCTGTATGGAGGAGAGAGGTTATGGAGAGCCTAGTAGGTCATGGTTAATAACTTGAATTGAATTCACTGGGAAACAGAAAGCCAGTGAAGGGATTGACTGAGGGGAGAGGCAGAGGAGTAGCGAGGAGAGAGATGGATAAGACGGGCAGCAGAGTTGAGGATGGTTTGAAGGGGAGCAGATGGGAGGCCACAGAGAACGGTGTTGCAGTAGTCTAGACGAGAGATGACAAGAGCATTACCCAACGTTTTTGTAGTGTCAAAGTTGAGGAATGGGCGCATGCGTGAGATATTTTTCAGGTGGAGGCGGCAGGCAGAGGTGAGGGTTTGGATGTGTGGTTAAAAAGACAGAGAGGAGTCAAAGGTTATCCCAATAGAAGATAAATCCTGTATCTAATCCAAGTTTTATCATATAACCCCATCCTTATCCTATAACACCCTCATTCCCTTACCCTCCTCTCCCACATACTTTCTTACTTTTCTTTCCTCTCCCCTTTCCAATTTTCCCCCTTACTTTGTTCTACAAACATACATACTATTCTCTCTTCTCCCTCTATTCTATATATACTATTCTTTTTTCTACCCCCTTTTCATTTCTTCTTAAAGCATTACTACATGTACTGTTTATGTCATGGTATCTCTCTATTCTTCACAGATCTCCTTGATAAAGGCTAAACAATGCCGAAACGTCGACCCCTACTTGACATCTAGATTCTATCTTTGTATGTAGAAATCCCATGTGAAAGCATTTATTGAGTATATGTAGTGATACACCTGAATTTATCATTTTTGTGTTATGATCCTCACTATACATTTGTAAATAAATTATCTATAATTAAGCTTACCTGAATGGTGTGCAGTGGATTTATCTTCTATAAGTAATTAGACCGCAGCGTCATTTCCATTTTGCACCCAGATTCCCAAAAACCCTTAGGTGTGCGTGACCCTACAATTGTTATTAAAGGTTATCCCAAGGCAGCAGACTTGTGGAGCTGGTGAGATAGTGTAGCTATTGACATCGATAGAGAGATCAGGTGGAGGGATGGAGTGGGACGGTGGAAAGATGATGAATTCAATTTTCTCCACAATTAGTATTAGACAGGAGGAGAAGGAGGATATGGACGATAGACAGTCTGGGATCTGGGAGAGAAGAGAGTTAATATCAGGACCGGAGATGTAAAGTTGGGTGTCGTCCGCATACAGGTGGTATTGAAAGCCGTATGAAGCTATGAGCTGACCTAGGCCAAGGGTGTAGACAGAGGAAAGTAGTGGGCCCAGGACTGACCCCTCGGGGACACCAACAGAGGGAGGCCGAGAGGAGGAGGTGCTGCAAGAGTGACAGACACTGAATGTTCTATCAGTGAGGTATGAGGAGATCCAGGAGATCCAAGTCAGTGATGCCGAGGGAGGAGAGGATTTGTAGCAGGTGGGAATGGTCAACAGTGTCAAAGGCAGAGGACAGGTCTAAGAGGAGAAGCACAGAATAGTGGCGTGAGGCTTTAGCAGTTACTAGGTCATTAGTGACCTTGTTTAGGTCGGTTTCAGTAGAGTGGTGGGGTCAGAAGCCAGATTGGAGTGGGTCAAGGAGAGAGTTGGAGGAGAGGTGGGAGGACAGTTAAAGATAGACGTGCTGCTCAAGGAATTTGGAAGCAAAAGGAAGCAGTGAGATGGGACAATAGTTAGACAGTGAGGAGGGGTCGAGAGATGGTTTCTTAAGGATGGGTGTGATGGTGGCATGTTTAAATGAGGAAGGGAAGATGCTGGAGGTTAATGATAGATTGAATAGGTGGGTGAGGGCTGGGAATATAATAGTGCTGAGGTCTGGGATGAGGTAGGTTGGCAGTGGGTAAAGGTTACAGGTAGTGAGGTTGGATTTGGACACTAGAGAGGAAAGGTTATCATGACTAACAGTGGGAAAGCAGGTGAGATAATTGCGCACTGGGAACTGTGTCAGCATAGGGGCAGGTGGTGGCGATGTTGGAGGTTTAGAGGTGGGCAGTGAGGACTGTGGGGTGAAGCTTTCTCTGATGAGATTGATCTTATTTAAGAAATGAGTGGCGAAATCATCCGCCGATAGGAGGGACGGGCGAGGAGGTGCTGGGGGACGAAAGAGAGAGTTGAAAGTATTGATTAAGTGTCTGGGGTTGCGAGACAGGGAGGACATGACAGTGGTGAAGTAATCTTGTTTGGCTGAGACGAGTGCAGACTTAAATGTGTGTAGTGATATTTTGTATGAGGCGAAGTCATTGGTGGAGCGGGTTTGCTTCCAGCGGCGTTCAGCAATTCTGGAAGCTCGTCTTAGCTGTTTAGTAGAGTCTGTGTGCCATGGTTATCTGTTGATTTTGCGGGTTCTGTTGTGTGCGAGAGGAGCGACTGAGTCAAGGGTGGTGATTGTGGTGTTGTAGAAAGCAGTGGCTGCGTCTGGGTTGTTGAGTGAGGATATGGTAGAAAGAGGTGCAAGAGAGTCAGAGAGAGTGCGAGGGTTGAGGTTTAGTAGGTTTCTGCGGGGGTGTACTAGATGTGAGACAGGAGGAGCAGGTGGAGTGGAGATGGTGGAGAAGGTAAGCAGGTTGTGGTCAGATATGGGGTGGGGGGGGTCTTTGTGGTGGCTCCAGATGTCTACTGTGAGAGGTCAAAGGAAGAGCAGAGTGAAAGGAGTTTGTTGGCAGCAGAGTGGGGTGCATCAATTGGGGATGTTAAAGTCTCCCATGATAATAGTGGGGATGTCAGTGGAAAGAAGGTGGAGAAGCCAGGAAGAAAATTGTTCAAGGAAGGTAGTGGCAGGGCCTGGTGCGCGGTAGACAACAGCCACTTGGTGGTTGGAGGGGGAGTAGATGCGGACATAGTGAAAAGGAGGGGAAGGTAAGGGAAGGTAGAGGTGGAATGGGGACAAAGGAACAAGTGTCAGACAGGAGAAGGCCAACACCTCCGCCATGCCTGTTACTGGAACGGGGAGTATGGGTAAGTTGGAGACCACCAAAGGAGAGCGCAGCAGGGGAGACTGTGTCAGAGGGTGTCAGACAGGATTCCGTCAGACCAAGGAAGAGTAAATTACGCAAGATGAATTGGTCATATATGTAGGAGAGTTTATTTCATACAGACCGATGGTTCCAGAGAGCTCCAGAGAGAGATAGAGGGAGCAGGGATCAAGGGAATGTGTTTTAGGTTGAAGGGGTTAACAGAGTTTGTAGGGATGAATCTGTTAGGAAAGGTAGAGACAATCATGGGAATGTGCTGAGGGGCCCCTGGGTTAGTAGATATGTCCCCAGCAGTCAGTAGGAGCTGCTGGGGACATATCAAAATATTGTGAATTTTTTTTTTAAATTTGCCATTTCTAAAGTTCAAAGATTTCTGCGTGTAAGAGAGATAGTTATTTCGCACAAAATAGTTTATAACTAGCATCTACCATGTGTCTACTGTAGGTTGGCATAATGTTTTAAATGTCTTTTAATTTTTTTATGAGATTAGGTATTTAGTAATAACTTTTGACATTGTCAAGAAAATTTGCAACATAGATTTTTTTTTAGGGACCTGTCCTGTTCTGACATGGCTTTAGGGGGCCTGTATGTTAAATACCCAAATAAATGACTCGACCTAAGAAACTAAACCCCTTAAAGTATTCAAAATAGCATTTAGGAAATTAAAGAAAAGTGGAGGTGAAATATCAAACTGTCACTTTTTTTGGCAGGTTTTCAATTTGTATCCATTATTCACTGGAACACGGTAGATAACAGGGAAATGCAACTCAACATTGATTCCCCCAATTATGCAGTTTTTAGAGCTATCCCAGATGTGGTCCTTGTGTGCGCTTTGGCTCAACCACAAGCCTCAGAGTAAGAGGAGCATCTACCGCACTTTGGGGTCTCATTTTCACTATGATTTTCTTTAAGTGCCATTACAGATCTGCGGACACCCTAAGGTGCTAAAAAATAATAAACTCCCCTAAAAAGACCCCATATTGGAAACTACACCCATTAAGGAACATATCTAGGGGTGTAGTGAGTATATCAACCCTACAGGTCTTTCACAAATTTATTTACCATTATGCTGTGAAAATGAAAAAAATATTTTTTTCAACAACCTGCAATTTTAGCTGAAAATGTTTAAGCACCCCAAAATTTGTTTGACAATTTCTTCAAAGTACGGCAATATGGAAGGGCATAAAAGGGAGGGAGGAAGTGCTATTTGGCTTTTGGAACACAGATTTTGGTGGATGTCATCTCGCATTTACAAAGCCTTCAAAGTACCAGAACAGGTGAAACCTTCCAGAAGTCCACTATAGCGGAGTGGATGTCGGAGGTAACTTACATTTGCCACATGGAGGAGCTCTTGGCGACCTCTGACAGACAAGTACGACAATGGCTGAAAACGTGGACGCCCTGGCTCTCTTTCCAGTCCTCTCCGGTATTTCGTACTTTTCTGAGTTAAATGGCCTAGGGGTGGTAGCCATTGGGTACCTGCTGGTCATTCTCCTAGCGCCTTAGGACGACCATGTGTTTAGTCACCTGGGTCTCTGCACCACTTGTATAATTCCGCGCCCCCAATACTCCTTCCCTCTTTCTCTTTCCCCCTTTTTTCTTCGTATTGTTTCCACTCCATTCTTCTATGAATAATATTTGGATTTATTATTGAGTTTATGACGGGGTTCCCTTGTGGACATCCCTTACAGTTGTTTTGGCAACATCGGTCTGCTTTCCATTCTTTATACTCCACTTCTGATCAAATCGATACTCTTGCCATACCGTATTGTTGTATCTAGATACTATTTAGATGTTAAAGTTACGAACTTTTATGCTTTTTATAACGTGATGGTTGTATACTATGCTTAAGACTGCTTTGTATCAATTTTTACAGTTGAGACTCTCTCGGTCTCTGTGTTTCTTTGCATTCCTGTATTTATTCCATGTTTTTCAATAAAGCGTTTTGAATATAAAAAAAAGAAACCTTCCAGAAGTCACCCCATCTTGGATTCAACACCCTTCATGGATCTCACCTAGGGGTGTATTGTATATTTTGGGTGCACAGGCGTTCCATAGTTTTTTTCTAGCATTGGGCCATGAAAAGTGGGGGGGGGGGGAGTAGTTCCAATATTGTTTTTTGGGTTTCATTCTTACAGCGTTTGTCATGTGGTATTAATAACAGGATAAATTTACTAAGTGGATCATTGCAATTGCAATGATATACATTTTATATAGTTTTTTATGTTTTATTACTTTTACACAATAGAAATGCATTTGTAAAAAATTGCGTTTACATGTCGTCATAGTCTGATAGCCATAACTTTTTTATTTTTCAGTATATGATACTAAGTAAGGGCTTGTTTTTGCGGGATGAGTTGACAATTTTATTGGTACCATTATGAGGTTCATATGATGCTTCATTCACTTTTTATCAAGGTTTTTGTGATGTGTTTTGAACAAAATATAATGTTCACTATGCAGTATAAATGATAAGCTAGCTTTACTCAGCAGGTGAATACAATTACAGAAATACCCAATTTGTATATATTTTTTCTGTTTTATTGCTTTTACACAATAAAAACACTTTTATTCAAAAGGGAACGTTTTCGCCATAGTCTGCAAGCCATAACTTTTTATTTTTCTATGTATGGGCCTGTGTTCAGGCTTGTTTTTTGCAGGATGAGTTGACATTTTCATTTGTATTATTTTTGGGGGGACAAGGCTTTTTGATTGCTTTTAAATATGTTTTTTGGAAGGCAGGGTGAAGAAAATACTGCAATCCTAGTGATGTTTTTTGTTTTTATTTTTTAACAGCGCTCACAATGCAGTATATGTGACAAGTTAGTTTTACTCTGTCGGTTAAAAAGATACCCAATTTTAGTTTTTTTTTATGTTGAAGTGCTTTGAAAAAAAGTGTTTTTATTGTGTAAAACAATATTTATGTATTACTATCTTCTGCTAGCCATAACTTTTTATTTTTCCATATACAGAGCTGTGTAAGTTCTTTCATTTTAGCAGGATGAACTGACGTTTTCATTGGTAACACTTTGACATTTATCTGTGTTTTTGATCACTTTTTTTCCATTTTATGTGCTGTGGGCTGTTTTTATTTTGGTTGTTTTTCCGGTGTTCACCGTGCAGGTTAAATAACATGACAGATTTACAAGGTAGGTTGTAATACATACGGCATCACCAAATATGTATACTTTATTAAATTTTAATCTTTCTTGGAGTTATTGGCATTTGTAAAGGGGAAAGGGTGGTGTACATGTTTTTATTTTGTTTTTTGTGTTTTACTTTTTTGTACTTTTTTACTTTTTTTTTTTTTTTACTTTTCCCAAATAGTGATCTTCAGATCACTGTTTCAATGGAGAGCAGTACATAGCAGTATAGCTCTGTACTGGTCTCCGTAGTAACTGCCAATCATTATGCCCAACCATGCCGACAGATGGAGACAGAGGGAACACCCTCTCTCTGTCTTTCCCTGAGCTGCCGCAATTGTGATTGATCGCGCAGCTTAGGGGTTAATTGCCCATGACCAGAGTGAGCTCCGCTGTGGGCGATGCAGCATGGGGCCAGCTGTAATATACAGCTGGTCCCATGTTATGATCAAGCGGGCTCCATGTGCCAGGAAGAGCGGCTCTTTTGGGCATCTTTTTGTTTTTCTGATACATTGTGTAAAATTTACATGACCCAAGCTCTTGTGCTTATAACAGAAAGTGATTATCAGCTTTCAGCAGCTCTTTCTATTATAGTAAGTAAGGCCTTTCTTTATCTATACAGTGGTTCCTCAGCAAACAATGTTAATTGGTTCAAGGACAACAATTGTAAGTTTAAACCATAACTCTATGGAAAACTGGTCCAAAGCCACAATATGTCACCCAACATAATGCTAAATAAAGATCAAAAGAAATTATTAGAAATAAAGCAAGTTTATAAAATATAAAAGTCAGAAGTTGCTGGAAGCTAGAAATCACCTATTTTGAGAGTAGAATCTTATTTGGGTCATACTTTATATATAATGTACTAGAAAAAAAGAAAATGGATTCACCCTCACCTGGTACCCAAAGAAGATGCTCATCAGTGCACATGTAAAGAGCAGTACAGAACATGTAGTATCACACTGTACTGTAGAGAGGTGCTACTAGACCATCAATCACTGCATGCACCTCAGTAATACAGAATACAGATGTTTTACAAGTAAAATGTTATTATTATTATTATTATTATTTATTTTAAAGCGCCATTGATTCCAGGGCGCTGTACATTCGAGGGGGTTACATACATTACATAAGTCAATCGAGTACAGTGATAAGGGATAATGACAATTGGCACGACTGAGGGAGAGAGGACCCTACCCGCGAGGGCTTACAATCTACAAGGAGGGGGGAAGAGACAGGAGGTGAGGGGCAGACATGTCTGTGGAGGAAGTAGTGACAAGTTTAGTGAAGGTTATAGGCAAGCCTGAAGAAATGGGTTTTCAGGTTGCTTTTGAAGCTGGTGAAAGTGGAGGAGAGTCTGATGTGTTGGGGCAGTGAGTTCCAGAGTGTGGGTGAGCACGGGAGAAGTCTTGGAGACGGTTGTGTGAGGAGCTGATAAGGGGAGAGCAGAGGAGAAGGTCCTGTGAGGAGCGGAGAGTGCGTGGGGGGGAGATATTTGGAAATTAGGGCAGAGATGTATGGAGGGGAGAGGTCGTGGAGAGCCTTGTAGGTCATGGTTAGTAGCTTGAAATGAATTCGCTGGGCAATGGGAAGCCAGTGAAGGGATTGGCAGAGGGGAGAGGCAGAGGAGTAGCGAGGAGAGAGGTGGATAAGACGGGCAGCAGAGTTAAGGATGGATTGGAGGGGAGCGAGGGTGCTAGCTGGGAGGCCACTGAGAAGGATGTTGCAGTAGTCTAGGCGGGAGATGACAAGGGCATGGACCAGCATTTTTGTAGTGTCATAGCCGAGGAATGAGCGGATGCGAGAGATGTTTTTCAGGTGGAGGCGGCAGGCAGAGGTGAGGGTTTGGATGTGTGGTTTGAAAGATAAAGCAGAGTCTAGGATTACCCCAAGACAGCGGACTTGTGGGACCGGTGAAAGTGTAGAGCCGTTGACTGTAATAGAGAGATCAGGGGCAGGGGTAGAGTTGGATGGTGGAAAGATGATGAGTTCTGTTTTCTCCACATTTAGTTTTAGGAGACGTGATGAGAAGAAGGAGGAAATGGAGGACAGACAGTCAGGGATCCGGGAGAGTAGAGAAGTGACATCTGGGCCAGAGATGTAGAGTTGGGTATCATCAGCATACAGGTGGTAATGAAAGCCATGTGAGGCTATGAGCTGACCGAGGCCAAGGGTGTAGATAGAGAAGAGTAGTGGACCCAGGACTGACCCTTGGGGGACACCAACAGAGAGTGGCCGGGGGGGAGGAGGTGGAGCAAGAATGAGAGACGCTGAAAGTCCGATCAGTGAGGTACGAGGAGATCCAGGAAAGAGCCAAGTCCGTGATGCCGAGGGAGGAGAGGATTTGTAGCAGGAGGGAATGGTCAACAGTGTCAAAGGCAGAGGACAGGTCCAAGAGGAGGAGCACAGAGTAGTGGCATGAGGCTTTAGCAGTTACTAGATCATTAGTGACTTTGGTTAGGGCAGTTTCGGTAGAGTGGTGGGGTCGAAAACCAGATTGTAGTGGGTCAAGAAGAGAGTTGGAGGAGAGATGGGAGGACAGCTGAAGATAGACGTGCTGCTCGAGGAGTTTGGAAGCAAAAGGGAGCAGTGAGATGGGGCGATAGTTGGACAGAGAAAAGGGGTCAAGGGTTGTTTTTTTTAGGATTGGAGTGATAGTAGCATGTTTAAAGGCAGAAGGGAAGATGCCAGAGGTTATTGATAGGTGATAGGTTATTGATGTTCACGATAATTGGTTGGATCGTCCAGTCAAAAACATGCTGCAGAACGCTAGTGTCTGTGAAATTGTATGTTGAGGCAAGTACCAATACACAATGGTCTTTGGGACATTGTATGTTGAAAATATTGTATCCTGAGGTCATTATAACTTGAAAGACCACTGTATAATATGCTTAGTTTTCTTTGATCTTTATTTTGTATTATGTTGGCTGATATTTTGGAGGATTTGGAGCCAATTACTAGTTTTCCATTAAGTTAGGGTTTTCACATGCTATGGTTTCAGAATACAATGGTTGACAAGGAAGTAATATTGTGTATTGAGGGACCACTTATGACATTAGTGGGTATACTGGTATTTAAATAAAAGCGACAGCCACATTCTATGTAGATTGTAGGCTCTCACGGGCAAGGTCCTCTCTCCTTCTGTATCAGGGTGTTATTTAGTGTTATTGTATTTGTACAGCACCCTTGAATTAGGGTATGTTCACATGGCGTAATTGAGGGGCGTATTTTGGCACATAACTGCACTGCAATACTCCCAAAATACGCCCCGCAATTATGGTAATTCATGGCTCTCATTGAACGTGAATGGCAGCCGGCAATCAGTGTTTTAGAAGTACGTTCTGGCTGCAATATGCCGTGTGAACATACCTTTAATGGCACACTAAAATAAATAAATAATAATAATAATATCTTTTGTATCAGAATGCCAAAAGACTGTTTTACAAGGGAGCACATACTGTAAATACAGTACATACTACAGCTAAACTAAAAATATATGTCTATCATATCTAACCTGGGAAAGTAGGTGGGATCTTGTTAAATTTCAAAATTTGTGTCTTGATTGATCCAGAAGAAGGTAAAAAAAACATAAGTAGTGTTGAGTGAATCTGTCCCTATTTGGTTAAACCTGCAGTCTTTCGACCTCGTCATCCTGAATTTTTTCCTATAGTCCTAACCCTAATGCTAACCCTTTAGATAACCCTAAATCTGGGTTAGGGTTTTTAACAAGTTTTCAAGCGTTAATATACTTTTCTGCAGCACCCCATGTTTTTGGGACTTTAGGCAGCACTTTTGGGCCCAAATGCCCTTCCCGTTTAACAAAATTTGGAATAGCAGACCCCAAATGGGAAGGATGAAAATTTCCAAAAAAAACAAAATAAAAAAATCCTGGCCCTGCCCCCCAAAAATTTAAAGATTGGGGGTCAATTGTTTGGAGATTTTCAGCAAATTTTTAATTTGGGCAAACCCAAATCGAATCACTTGGATTCGGGTTGAATTTGACATCGACCTGAATCTGAAGCAAAATGCTACCTATAAAGTATCTGCCCTAAAAACATTTCCCTCCAGATCTTAAGCGGCAATTAGACTGGATCAAGTAAAATATTTTTAAATTTTTAACAAAAAGTTTTTATTATTTTTAAATTTTTAAATTTTTATTTTTTTAAAATCAAAATTTTAAAGTAAAGAATTGGGTTCTGTTTTACTAAAATTTTACGAGGAAAACGGGGTGTGCATCCTTTCGGGGAATCACCGAGAGAGTTTGGAATAGGAGCCCAAACTCCCGGGAAGTGGAGTCAAAAGGGCCCCCCTGGTTTTCCCAGAAAAAACCCCCGAAAGGCCATGTGGACTTGGGCAGGGATCGTTTCCTCTTGATGTGGATTTGCAGGAAAGGGCCAAGTCCAAAACAGGGAAAAAAAGCAAAAAAAACAAAGGTGAGGATCAAACCCAAGGTGTCCCAACCATAGACGGTGCAGAGTCCCCCAAATGGGTTTACAGCCCTGCGTAGCGGCAGGTTTTCACAGTAGGGGTTTAAATGTGGGTTTAAATTGGGAAAGTTAACGGGAACCAGCAAAAGAGGCACAAAGCTGCCCCAGAGCAGAGGCCCAAAAAATTCCCTTTTAATTTTCCGGGGGGTAAAAGGGTAAAGGGGGGCCGGTAATTATTTGGCTGTCTTTTTAAATTTCATGGTGGGAGTAAACCAATCCTTTTTTGGGGGCTTGGTCAGCCGAAGACTGGTGTGTATACGAGAAAAGGGGTCCCCAAGGAACACAGGAAAAGCCCCTTGGGATTTTCCGCATTGGGGAAGGGGGAAAATGCGGCATGGACCGTGACACTACAATGTACAAACTAGGAAATCTCAATGTGCATTATGGTGTTATGAAATTTTATTCCCAAAAACAGTATCAAGCAAATTCCCACCCTTTAGTGATAAAGTACCCTAGGGGAACTACAACTGTAAGAAGTAATAAGAAAAAAAATAAAAGCTTAAAAAAATAAAAAAATGTTCAAAACCCATCCCTCTTTTGCCTTTTTTACAAACAAAAAAAGGGCCAATTTAACACAAAAAAATTTTGGTACATCTGAAAAATTTCGAGCTAAAAAAATTTAACAACATCATTTATTTTGAAAAAGTGAACAAAAAAAAAAAAAACTCCCAAAATTTAGGGTTATTTTTGTCATTTCACAATCCCGTAAGAAATGGTTATTAAAAAGTTGCATGTATACAAAAATGGTACCAATGAAACTGCACTTGAGTCTGCAAAAATAGAGTCTCCACTCAGATCCATAGATTGAAAAAAAGCTTTTGATTGCAGAAAATGGCGCTGTAGCATAAATTTAAGTGAAATACAAAAGTTTTTAATTTTAAAACAATTACTAAAACTGGAGTCATACCAACCTGCAAAAAATATATAGTATGTCATTTATACTTATTAGTGAACTCCATAAAAATTAAACCCCTTCAAAACAATGGTGCAATTTTTTGGGGTTTTCCAGTACATTATATGGAATAGTCAATGATACCATTAAAAAGTACATCTTGAACTACAAAAATCAAGCCCTTATTTGCCTATTTTTATAGAAAAATAAAAAAACAAATGGATCTTGGAAGGCTGGGTGGAAAAAATGCAATGTAAACAAAAATTGCTGCAAGGTTAAAGCTATCTCTACATATCATATAATCTGTGTCTTGTCAAACCATATGAAATAAATGGTTACATATTTGCTATCTAAGAGCAAAGTTTATACTTTATTGTAATTCAGCAAAGATGATTAGAAGCTGAAGTCCGCTGCTTACAGCCATGTAGTTAATAAGAGTCTAGTTTCAATCAAGGAAACGAGGAAGCTGTCATGTCCTTCACATCTGTGACAATGTGAGTCCTACCATGCCCTGCTGTGTATTAAAGAATAAACTGCTGTTGGTAAATGATTATTTTATATGTTCTTATGTCTGTAGATACCATCGTAAAGCGTAAACTGGATGTAGAAATTCTGTTCTAAGAGATAAGAAGTAATTGCTACATACCTGCATCTGGGTCCCAATCATTTGACACATCCCTTCTATTTGCCCTGAAAGGAAAGGAAACAATTGTAAAATTATCATTTGTCTCTCTAGTCCCAAAATGTTGATTTTTGCAGTACTAAAAATTGATATAACTAGAAAATGCAGACATATGTCTGCATACTATATGATTTATGATATGTCTGTGCATGTGTGAGAGTAAGGGCTTGTCCCCACGGCACGGGTCTTTACCCGGTTTTTCAACCGTCTGCAAACCGGGTGAAAAATTTTAAAATGGGCCTCTATGGAAAATCCGCGCAGCAGTCCGGCGGCCCGAAAAACATAGAACATGTTCGTTCTTCCGACCGGTTTTCGGACGGAAGATGAACATGTCTATGTGAAGGAGGAGGGCTTTTCTCCGCTAATAGTGGAGAAAAGCCGTCCCTCTGCGAACGTGTGCACAGCACGAAAATAAAACCGACCGGTATTTGTACTGTGCCATGTATACGGCCCCTAATAGTTAATATATTTTTCCATCTAAATATGGGCTGTTTAAAAATATCAAAATAGGCCAACTCATCATTGACTTTTACTTTGAAAATATGGGTAGGTGGTGGTCCTCCTTGCTCATTGGCTAGAAGCGCGACTGCCATTGCATTCTAGTAGCCGTTGGCTGGGCTATTGGGAATGTACATTTTGAAACATGTGTGTTAGTTGCCAGCTTGGCTATTGCACTGAGACCGTCTTAATTTACATAGAGCAGCTCCGGGACATACACAGAAGCCCTGGAGCTGTTCTATGTAGCTTCACTGGTCCTAGAATTGTGCACATTCAGGAAAACACCTCATTGGAATCATTTATACCTGATATGTCACTTTACTGAGAAGAACTCTCACCTTGCGCCCCAGACAGTTGCTCCAAACATACACATGGCTAGGGCTATACTCCTGATCTTCTCACACTACAGCACAAAAGTGACTGGTATGAATTAGGTCCATAGGGACCGAAACATCAGAAATTTGGAGCGCTGTTTTGGAGACTGGGAATAAAAGATTTACTTGATTGTAGTCATAAAAGATAAGTATTGATGTACTGTTTATTATACTACATTGAAGCTGTTTGGATTATTAACTGGATTGGAAAATCCTTTAATGTGTGCTGCACACATTAAAAAAAAAAAATTCACAGGAAGAGGGACCAAGAGGTAGACACAATGGTATATTACTTTCCAATCAACTGGCCCTGATGTTTGTTTGAGGTAGAGAAGCAGAGAAACGACAAATCAAATTCAAAATGTAGAACTGGGTAAATGAAAAATATTACACAGGAAATGGCTTGCTTCACATTTAATAGATGCCATAAAGCACTAATCCAATGAATTAGGGATATACAGCAGAAACAGACCACCTGAAGTGATTGTATAAGACAATTAAAAGAGTGCATGAGTTGGGTCTGTAAGGGACCTCAACTGTCTTTGCTTAAATGGAAGCAAGTTGAAATACCAGACACAGCACATGGACAAAGGTGGCAATTTTATTTGTAAACAACAAGATAAAAACCTATGTAACTGTATTGATGACCCCCTAATTCTATAAAAGACAAATAAAAAAACATCACTTCAAATTTCATTTTTGTTCAATTAGACAATAAAGGACATGAATCTAAATAGCAGTCCATTGAAGTCACTTGATGTTGAAACTTAGACTATGTCATTATGTTATATGTAATTAAAACAGATTTGCTAATCTGTGAGGTTTGGCTGATTATCTGGTTGCCTCAGAACTGTCATACAACAGGGATGGTAGAGGTCAATGTCTGATTACAACGGTAGTGAACTTTGTCTAGCATTATGACTAGTGGTGATACTGTATTAGATAATGAGAGGCAACAGATGAGATCAAGTTTATTGCACTATGGTATCTAACAAGTCATGCTTCAGTCCAGTGATCCCCTGTTGGTCCTATAATTTTACTAGGTACAGTTAATGGCACCTACATTTAAGTGACACATAATTTAGTTTAAATTGCTTCTGGCATATGAAGGATCTGATAGGAATTGATAAACAACTGACAGACGCATACTTAACTCAGACTGGAGCCAGCAGTCATTGATATCCCTTACTTATAGCCTACTTTTCTTCCATGCCTGTAAATAATTATGGTGGCTACAAAATAAACTATACTGAAGGAGCTCGTAAGTAAATATAGTAAGAGATCTTAATTTAACTCTTTCCTACCCACAATATACAAATTAGCATTTTTTTTATTACATTGACTTTCAGATCAACAGTTGCACCAGATAGTGACTGCCTGACGCTCTAGTATCAGACTATATTTTGTGTTATTATAAAAATTCTCAATTCTTATCAATTTAAAAGAGAATCACTTTGTATTAGTTGGGCTACACTTTGTTTGTGGCAGTCATTGCTCAGTAGAAAGCACAGGTACCACATGAAAATTATATATAATTTTAATACTACAATCTGAATTATAAGTTAAACTTTGTTATATGGAGCTTCTATACTAAAAAATAATAAGAAAAAAATATTGAGCATTAAAAGTCTACCATAAATACACATGACTAGGCAATTTGCAGAAAACTTCTGGGTAGACATTATATTGTATTTTATTTCTGTTCCATTTTCATTTCCTGTGGAACCAGTACAATTAAAATTAAAGATGAGCTACAGAAGCACAGTGCGGTGCATCACATTAAAATTTAGCAATTATCTCAGAAAACCAACTCTATGCAAATTGGTTAAAGTATGTGTACAATTAAGTGTTATAGTTACTATTAAAAAAATATTATTTTTTTCATTTTATAAGGTACTTATTTGCTGGGATTCCAAAACAATATTAGCTAAAAGTAAAATAAGGCCTTGTCCCCACTGCACAGGTTTTCACCCGGTTTTACAGATGGTTTTCGGTTTTGAAAGCCACCTGTAAACTGGGTGTCAACTTTTAAAATGGACCACTATGGAAAATCTGTGCAGCGGTCCCCACTGCACGGATATTCCACCGGGTGATTTTTCAGACCGCCAGCAGCCCGAAAAACTTACAACATGTTCATTCTTCTGCCCGGTTTTCGGGCGGAATATGAATATGTTAATGCGAAGGGGTAGGGCTTTTCTCCGCAACAGCCGTCCCCCTGTGGCCGTGTGCATGGCACGAAAACAGTACAAATTCCGGTCGGGATTTCCGACCAGTATTTGTTCTGTGCCGTGTGAACGGCCCCTAAGAATATCAGTCGGCAGATACAAATGTATTTTGCCCCATTTTGTTGTTGACGCTGTTATTTGATGCTCTAAATATGGAGCCTGCACTGAGATGTTTATTTAATTAATTTACTGATTACAAGATAATAACTATGGGTGACATGTATGTACAAGGCTACAGCAGTCTTCTGGTGTCCTTTCAGCCCAAAAACTGGTGCAGCCCTGTTCTCTAGATTTATAATCAGTCGCATTATGAGGCACCCGCGGCACTTTGTATTGCGCCCAAGATGTGGGGGAGTTTTGGAGGCGTGTCGCACCACAACCATATGATTCCACACATTTATGACTGGAGAACGGCAAAACTAGGCTCATTACTTCTGGAACAGGCAGACCGAGTTAAAAGTGGTATACCTGAGGGTGAGTTGATGTTTTCAAGCTGGAGAGCACTAAATCTATGACTCGTAGTAGAACAGGTTCATAAATTCAGGCACATTCTACACTACTGATGTGCGCAATAAAAATGATGTCTGGGCGACAAAATTCATACATGTTGCCCTAAGTGAAGTGGAGAAGATACTAATGACTACATATTTAACATGCTGATCAGAAGATGTGTAGAAAAGCAGGCTACCAAATAGATGATCTGTTAGAATAACATCCAGGGCTGCCATCAGTAATTTCAGGGCTCCATACAGCGAAGCATCTGACTCCCCATGCCCATTTCCAGTCAATATCTTACGGACATGGCCCCTGAACGGCATATTGCCAGTACTGTCCTGATGGCACCTATGATACCATCAAAAATGATAAGATGAAGAGGCCGAACTGTATAAGGTAGACCTTAAAGGTCTTGTCAGAAAGAAGAGAATCTGAAGATCTTGTAGATTAAAGACATCATTACTTAGAGAGGTTGTGTCAGAAACCTGTTTTAACCTCATATTGAATTTGTGATGAGTTGGCCATGGTTGGATAAAGGAATATACTAAAAGATGAGTAGGGAAAAATACTGTGGGCCTCATTGATCAAAACTATCTTGCAGTAAGACTGTCTTTGTTACCCATGAAAAAGAAAAAATGAAAACTGAGCTTTGATTGGTTGTGATGGGCAACAGAGACAGTCTTTCTGTAAAACAATTTTGATAAATGAGGCCTGTTGTGTCTTGAAAGATTAGTAGAGACGTATATATGGCGAAGACTGAAAGTAAGGGGAACATTATGGGCCTCATGTATGAAAATTGTCTAGGTTTAAGACTTCCTTTGTGGCCCATAGCAACTACTCAGAGCTCCCCTTTCATTTTTTCAGGGCACCATATGAAATGAACGGGGAGCTCTGATTGGTTTCTATAGGCAACAAAGAAAGTCTTAGACCTAGACAGTTTTCATAGATAAAGCCCTTAGTGAATACATTGCAAAAGAGGTAAATAGCACTTCCCTGACAGCTTCAATTGCTTAAAGGTCTTTTATGCAGGCCGATTATTGGTCGAAGCAATGTTTATAGGAGCCTAGAATAACTGCCCCATGTAATAGGTGCTGCAATCATGAGAAGAACAAGTAAATTCTCATTCATTTGCTGATTACGTCTTTTTGCAGTACTAGAACCATTTTTTTTCGGCAGCACAACTCCCAATGTGCACATGTGATATGCTACTGAAAATAATGAAAGTGAATGGGGCCACACATATGATCAAAATTTGATGGGTTGTGCAGCCGTTCAACTCCTAATAATTGTGCACCTTTCAAAAGGCCCTGATAGACTTGCAATAAATTGACCATTGCCTCCCATCATTCAATTATCAGCTCAGGTAAAAAGAATTTTATTGTAAGAATATCCATATTAACTCCTTCTAGGCTCTTTACACTTACACCTCTGGAAGAATTCTGAGGTAGCTTGCTTACATCGATAATGAATGGACAAATGGATCAAAGTCACATATTACTACTGCCAATTACTTAGCAGATTTACTGCTTATTAAGACATAATAACAAACAAGTTTCCAGAGCAGAGGTGCAGAAGACCTGGCAGAGAGCACTTGTAAAAGGTAGTGGAATGAGACAAGGAAAGGAAACGGTATGTATAAACTAGCAGCTACTAGAACAAAATGAGGATAATGGAGTTTAAAATGCAGTAAAGTCATACCAGAGATTAGAATTAAGAGGAGTGAAGGAAAAGCAGTTTAAACTGCAGTGTTTTTCAGAAACATATCTAAACCCATGGGTGAAAGGAAGCAGAATAAGCTCAGGTGAAAGAACAGGATAATGATAATCTCATTACCATGGTATCAGTTTAGTGCTTTATAAATGGTGATATCCACAGCACCACTTCAGGCCTGTATATGACACTGCAAAATAATCACTTAACTTGTATATAGCTTTCCATTGATATTACCATCTAGTGTGATATATACATTTTAAATGTGACTTGCTAAGAATCATGCATATCAGACTTATATATACAGATGTAGCAGAACTAAACAGAACAGATATTGCATCGTGATATCACGGCACAGAAATGTTATCTCTACTTTCTCAATGCTTTTCAATGGCCTTTGTTTATAGATCAGAGCAGATAACACAAAAAGCCGTGATATCACGGTCAAGCTGTACTCTACATCTGTAATCTTCGCAATATTCAATGTGAAACAGAATTTAGTTTGTTAATGTGATCTTTCCTGTGGAGCTTTGGAAATACACAATGATTATTAAATACTAGCTGCCATTGACAACCACTAGAGGGAGCTCACTGCTTATGGATGAATACAATTTCAATACTGGCTGTATTTATCTTATGCATTGACCTCTTGTGGTAGCTGCAGTCTTTTACAGCAATGTTTTCCCCATTTAACTGAATAACTGAGGAAAGGAAAGTGGGGGATTTGCATTGTCGTATCAGAAAAATGAAACTATGACACCTAATACAATAGACTATAAAATGTATTAAGTCAGATATTGGATTGATTTAGAAAAAAAAATATTAAGCTAAAGAAAGTAACTGTCAATGATACATGCAACTAAAATGTTAAATCATTTTGGCCTAGAAAACTTTAGTGGTAAGTAACGCTTACCCTCATATATGCTAATTAATCAAAGCCCCTGTGCTGACATCAATAGTAAATATCTAAAGTGAAGACAGGGGTAACTATGAGATAATAGGTGGGAATAGTTTGCTGGAAGTCCTACCTGCTAGACCTACAAAATGATAAAATTGTCAGCACTTTTGTTGTGTACTTAGGTTCAAAAAGACTAATATTCGATATGCCAAGCATTCTGGAAGATTAACATTCATGGGTAGGAGACACTAAATGGCTTCATTTAAAACAAAACAGGATATTTAGCATTTCATATCTAAGTAACATTAACAACAATAAACTATTAAAGTTGGAAAAAGCTGATAAATATAACTGGAGAACTGTACAAGCAGAAAGAAAGCTGTCCAACAATCCAGAGTCAGTAAACTAGTAGCCAATGCTGTTTAACCCTTTGTTGAATTAATGGCTGTTTCCCATCTTTCAGAACTACAGTACACAATCGCTGTCTTTCTGAGTCTTTCCTTTGCTCCTACATGTTTCCATTTGTGTGTATGGTATCCTACTTAAAGAAACTCCTTATTCTTAAAAATCAGAAAAAAAGGAAAATATATAAAAAATGTAAGAATTACTGATTATCGACTCCTGCTCCACTGCTTGTGAGGACTTTTGCTGAGAAAAAAATGCCAGTTTGCTTATACAGCATAGCTTAGGTAAACTTCTCCACATCTCTATACAAACTTTTTTTTGGAATCATCAAGATTTTAGATAACAGAAACCATAGTACACTCTTAATATATGTTCTATATCTGTCTTTTTCATACCGTGTGACTTGATCAGAATTCTAATTATTAATTGTATATCTATGATTCAATCTATTTGCCATGGAGAAAGGAATGACACTAAATTAAGTTCAATAACTTTTTTTAAACAATAACCTGTCTTTACTCTCAGTGTTAATTTTGCTCTTGTATTGAAAACATTCAAAATATTTGAAATATTTGAAATCATTTAATCAAAAGGCTATGATATCAACATGGATCAAAACAATAAATATATACACCTGATAAGAATCATTAAATCTGCATTCATATTGTATCAATATATGTAGGTCATGAAGGTTTTGTTTTTCTATAATTATTGTATATGTAATGTCTATACATAGAGGTATTTTGATTTGTCAGTAATGCTACTCACCCTAAACCTTGTAGAATAAATAAATTAACCAGAAATAGCTTGAACTTCCAGAAGTTCCCCATTGTGAATATTTCCCACTGTCATACAAGCAGCATGGTGAATCTTCCTTCACTGCTCACTTGCATGTAACGAAAAAGACTAAAGGTCTTCAGTGGTTTAAATGGTACAAGGAATGGGAGGGGGTGTCCATAAAACTGTTTATGGAAACAGAAAGTGCATGAATATGCTCCAGGAATGTATCTCAGTCTGTTTGGACTACACTGGTTCTCATAGTGATTTTTGCTTCATTAATTATATTTATCGAATATTTACCAAGGTTTTTTTTTTTTGTTTTTTTTTTTAGAGCCCATTGACAAACCGTTACTGAATCCTACATATTAAATTGATTTTTAGTCATTGTGCTTTTAGAGAAATAAAATGTAGGTGTGATGGTAAGTAATGAGAGACTTTGTATTGTGTACACTAAATACCCTCATTAAATTCATATATTTTGCCTTGTATACATATAAACAGTTGACAGCTTTCTTTAGTAATTCACATTTATTTAGAGGAACAAACATTGCTCTTGTAAAGCCAACAGGGCTAAATCATTCACAGAAACTGATCTGCCAAGCTCTTATTTATCTGACTTTCACGGCATGTCTGATTAATTGATAATATTTTACCATTATATTAGATTTCTGTCACATTTCTGCAAAATTGTTTATTTTATCAGTTTGCACTGGGATTATTGTTGTCATTACTATCAGTATTATTATAATGGATTTTGATGTTTTACTAATATGATTATAGTCTAATCAGTCTCTATCTTATGGGCTATTCAAATGTAATTTTGTGTCTCCACTGTTAAAATACATCTTAATACCTTTAAAAAGCTACTCAGCCATATACCATGGTGTACCTATAGGCTTTAATATTTAAAACATAACCAACCTGTAACTTCATTTGGTCTGTTTTACACCACTATACATTTTATTTGAGAAACGTAGACTACTTCGCTATTCTGTCTCTAAAATAAAATGTATACCAGAGAAAAACAGACCAAACATAGGCACAAAGATACTTTGGTTTAAAGCTTAAGGGTGTTCTGCACGTAAGCCAGGATGTATATTTGAGTATCTTCCTGAAGGTATTCAGATGTACTGTACACAGGTGGCAGAGACCTAAAAATAATGTAAATGACCTCTTATTCCTATAATTTAATCTTCCTATTTAACTATAAGAATATTTTTAAATATTGATGTTATTTTATTTTGTATGTATTTTTGTGAGTCTATGACCCTTACATGGCTTGCTTCATGAAAACTATACAGGACCGATGGGTGTCTCTACAACACCTCATAGCAGACACCCAGATTTCCTTTAATAAAACAAGTTTTAACCTTATTATTAATAGTGGCAAAATACTTAAGATATATATTTTATGATTATGTTTCACTCTGAATCAATATCATATACAGCTTCAACCCAAAGTGTCAAGAATGGGGTGTCTTATTTAGCAAATAAAAGAAAGACTGTTGATCTAACTGTAAATTAGAGGACAATTGCCTTCTTCCCTTCACTGAAAAATGGTTGCTGAGTTACAAAAAGGGGGTCTCAGATTTGAGATTCCACAAAGCAGGTTTTTTTTGGATTCCTATTCCCATTCCCCTAACCTACATGGTAAAAAGTTTTTTTAGTGTATGCCTACTATAGCCTACATTAATATATAAATTATATTATATATAATATAATATATATTTATATATATTTTATAAAAAAGTAATAATATATATATATATTATATTTTATAAATAAAAAATACATTTTAATTTTTAGTGGGGAAAAAAAGCTTTTGATAAAATGGGTTTTGCAATTTTTCCCCCCCCACCTGCAAAGAATGGAAGGTTGTAAATTTTATATAGGACATTTTCGCGGTAAGGACGAATCTAAAAAATTTGGGAAATAAAATTGTATGATTTTTTAAAAAAACCAGTTTGTATTTTATTGCATGAAATACGTTTTTATACAATAAAAAAAACAAATTTAAAATTTGGTACAAAAGCTTTGTTTGCAATAAAATAAAAATGTTTGGGTGTATGTATATGTATTTGTGTGTATATATATATTTTTTTATTATAATATATATATATATTTATATTAAAATTTATAATTTTATATATATATAATATATATATATATATTATTTTATATTACAGTAATATATAAACCAAAACATTTAACGGTGGAATTAGTGATATATTAGTGAATCCCCCAAAAAAAACACTGATTGTGGTGGATATCAGATCTGAGATCCGATAGATAGATAGATAGATAAACAGACAGACAGACGACAGACAGATAATAGATAGTAGATAGATGATAGATAGAAATTTTTTTTTAAATTGTAGACAAGGGGGGGGGGGGAAACAAAATTGGGTTTTTTTTTTCTTTTCCCAATTATTAGAGTGTTACAACCTTTTCTGAAACATTATAGATTATAGTTTGCGTCAAGACTGGTACGTGGTTTTTTAATTAAAAAGTAACCATTTTCTGTGTTAAATATTATATCAGTTTTTGAATTCACAGTGGCAGAGAATACATTTTACAACAAAACTCTGTCCCAACAGAATGCAGGCAGGCTCGGACTGGCCCACAGGGGAATATGGGAAACCCCTGGTGGGTCCCTGAGCTGGTAGTTAAAGTGTTTTTTAATGAAACATCAGATTACATAAGGGATGCAAAAAAAAGGGGGAAAGAGAGGCAAAAGCAAGAGAGGGAAATTGGAGGCATATACAGTATTTAAAGTGTTTTTGGTAGGGCCCTAAAAAAAACTTCCCGGTGGGCCCATATAAACTCACGGGTGGGCCCTTAGAATCAACCAAAATGTGGGGCCTAGGAAACACATCCAACACTGAATGGGGATACAATTTTTTTGCTGTGATAAAACCCAGAAAAAATAAATATAATAATATGTTTAACCTTTTTAGCAATTTGGGTTGTTATTGTTGTGTTCCCCAAAAAAGTGGTTTAGGAGAAAATGGATGTCCTGAGAGTACCCCCTCTGAGCAGAATTCCCCTGAATACAGACCCACTGAATGTTGCTAAAAGATAGATTTTTTGGGTATATTATAAATACTTCGATTAGATATGTTCCCTGCCAGAAAAACGATCGTTTTTTCTGCGGTTTTAGGATTCTAAAACCGCCAAAAATATGATCATTTATTAATAGAAAAAACGACCTGTAGTCTACAGAGATCATTTTTTCTCTGCTCGTCTTCTGGCGTCGGCGTATTATACTACATGTTATATAACATGCCGGCGCTTTGAGTTTTTTTCGTCGTCTTCCTATACAATCATTTATACGGGCCGGCGACAAAAAAGCGAGAATCGACCATAGTTTTTTGCAAATACAGTGACAAAACCATGGTCGTGCATCAGAAAAAAAAATGGTCAACATCGGACGGTTTTTGGCGCAAAATACACCTAAACTATGGCGCAATGATATTGTGACATGTCCCTCTAAATGTTAGTGAACCTTGTGTATATCTTTAATGCCATTTAACTTCTCAAGAGCCAGGATTTTTTGTCCTTAAGGCCGTAGCGATTTTTTTTTATTTTGCACTCTCAGCTTTCTGGAGGTCATAACTTTATTACATTTTAGTGTATAGCTTTTTTATGGACTTACTGTGTTTTCTTTGGTATTATTTTTCAGTACTTATACAGTATGTTAGTAGTTATTTTTGTATTTTTTTTATGCCTTTTATCACCTTAAGGTATTTAACAGACTTACAGAACAGGTTGTTTTAATGATACCCAATAAGTATATATAATTTGTTGTTAGTAGCCATTATTAAATAAAATTCATTATATGTACAAATATTGTGCTTGCATGTTTTCTTTTCTTTTGATTTTTGTAATCCATAATGGGTGATTTATTATTTATGCTTTACATAATAGCGTGCTAAAATATATGCTTGAGAAAGGGTAGGGACCTCCTCGAAACATTGCAGCGTGCGTGGATGGGCTTTGCTCAGTCTCCTGGTGTCTCCTCCTAAACCCATGTATGGGTGGAAGTCTTTTCAGACTACGAACTTGCTTTGAACGGCAATGCGCCGCAACAAAAATCTAAGCATTCCTTTTGTACTATTCTGATTTTGAAATGTGTTGATATATTAACAAAGATTGGAAGAAGGTTTAATAAAGCTGTTAAGAATTTTTACAAATGTTGGCCGGCTTGCTAATACATATGGTTTGGTTTGAATAAGGCTTGGAGACCCTATTATTGTGTCTGCCCTGGGATACTTGGAAGTGATACGTGGCTATTTTTATATGAAATATATGCATATATGCCAGAAAATTACCCTATGTACACCTTACCAACAGAAATTCTTCAATGGACCCTGGGCTGCATGCTTATGGTTCTAGATCTTGTCACAGGATAGCCTTGTGCAGTGTCATAGTAGGGTACCTGCAGATACTGTATATAACTGCACATGCTGCACTCTGCTTCTTGCATTCTGCCTCTTTGTCTGGTATTCTGCCTCTGCATAGTGCCCCAACAGAGTCATGCACCCCGATGATACAGCCCAGCATAATGAAATCATCATGGCAGCCTGTAATCAAGAAAGGATGCTGGTATGTCCGAGTCTCTCTATACCAAATGTTGGTAATCAGAACCAGCAATGGGTGTTCATAAAGGGTCTATAGAGATGTATGCCCCCAAATAATACATTTTATACAGTACAAATAGCTAAGACAATGCTCTATGTATGATAATAAACCTCTTAATAAGAGTTTAAAGCCTCTTCCTGGTATTTTTATTTTATTACAAAAAAACAGCAATGTTGAAATGATCAGTATCATATTTCATCTCAACATAAAGAAGTGTCTGAGAGAATTTTCCTAGGTCCAACAGAGGAACTTATTATGGGCCATCCTCTATCTCTACAGAACATGAACTTGTTAAGTGCATTTTGTCCAGAAATCTTTGTATATGCAGGTTTTAATAGAATATCTAGTGATTAGTTCAAAAGTCAGTGCATTTTTCTACTTCTAGACCTTTGGAGCCCTGGTATTTAAGAGGTACATTATTGTGTCAGAGCTTTGGCCCACCAGAGGATCCTCTGGTACTCTAATGGGCCAGTCTGACCCTGAGTGTATGGATGGGTTAGGATGACCCTTCATCAGGCATGCTCAAGCAGGATAAAGGACCAAATGTGGGGTCCTTTTTATGAAGCATATATGGAAGATCTAGCAATTAATAGCAGTAAAAATGCAGTGGTGTCTATGGGAGTGACCAGTCCTTCGAGTGAGCCTGCACCAACTGTCTGCAGTTGAGCCTGTTATTGTGACATTATGAAATTGGGATCCCTACTTTTATTTCCTCTTGTATGCCATGACCTGCTTTTAATCATGACATACAAGGTATTAAATGATGGAGATCAAAGGTTTCTCTGATCTCCTTCGTTAGTGTAGAACTGCAGCCATGGATTACTGCCATAGTTCTTCTTCTGATTGTGTAGGCATAGTAGCAGTGCTCACTTAATCAGCAAGCTGTAATGATATAGCATAGTTCCTCTACAAACTCTTGTCTGTGCTACTCTATGTCCAAGGTTGTCAAGCGGTTAACAGAGCTGTCCCCTCTGAGACTATCACTTGATAATTAAATAACAAGATAGTATGGAGTTTAAAATATCAGTAATAAGCTGTGGGGAATCCGAACAAGTGTTCATTACATACCAGAACCACCAGAGAGCAATTTAAAGGGAACCTTTCATGTTAAAAATGCTATCTGAACTGCTCGTAGCATGTTATAGGAAAGGAAGAGCAGAATGTTATAATGTTCTGTGGGGAAAGATTCAGCAGAATTTGTATTTTATTCTTTTAAATCCCTACTTATTCTGAGTTAAAGGGTCCAGTATGTGATGCTATCAGCGATTGACAGCCTATCATGTGTGAGTGTACATACAGAGATGGCTGCCAGTGACTGATAAGACCGCCCACTGGACACCTTAATCCAGAATAAACTACCAGTTTTAATGAATCTTTCCCTAGAGGATATATTGCCTCCTGCTCTATAAAATGCTACCAGCAGATCAGATGGCATTTTAAACATGACCGTTTCTCTTTAAGCATTACTTAGCTTTTAATGGTTGTCTAAGTAATATATAAACATATGAGGTCCTTCAGATAGAGATACTTTTTGTAGCTGCTCTCATGTTTCAGCTAAGTGATTACATTTCTGATCATTTCCCCTATATAAAACCAGAATGTCCTTTAAACTGTGTTTGACAATGGATTTTCTAAAGCCGACAACTCCTTTAGGAGAGAAATGAAACTACCATATTACCATCACTACATGTAAAATGGAAATGGTAGGAGAAAACACAATTCTGTTGCCATAGAGCAGAATCTCAGGAGGAGTTTTTGTTATTTAGGAGGCTAAAACCCCTCCAAAAAGAAAACATTAGCTTTTGCTTGAGTTTCAATCACAAGATCTTCATTTAAAGCTAGCAGGAACAAAAATTTTTAAACACGTGTGGCCTTTTTAGTTCTATTATATATTTGTTTAGGAAAGTTAAAAAGTAATTGCAGGCAATTTGATGAAAGGATGCTAAGTATTTAAAATAGGACAGTATATTTTGATGGAAAAATTTTTAAAAAAAATTTATTCATAATCTGCGATTTTTATTTTTTTGTTCAAAGTAAAATGCTGATAAATTTACACATGATGCTGGGTTTAAAACATACAAAATGGCCCCCCCCCCCCCCATTGGATCAAATATTTTTAAATCAGATTATTGTAGTCTTTTGGGCATACACACAGTAGAACAAAAGGGACCTTTTGGGCCTTTCCCCACGCAGGGTTTTCCGCCGGTTTTTTTTGGACCGCGGCCCCCCCCGGAAAACATAAAATGTTTATTTTCCCGACCAGTTTTCGGAGGGAAATATAATATTCTGTGAAGAGGGAGGGCTTTCTCCGCAAAACTGCGAAAAAAACCCCTCCCCCGGGGGCCCTGGACCGCAGAAAACGTTCAAATACCATCGGAAAACCCAACGGTTTTTTGACCTGTGCCATGTAAAGGGCCCTTACAATAAAATCTCACTTGGTTCATTGGCACGGAGCTTATTTTAATACTAGGCACTGGAGTTCCAGTGAACACTATAGTCAGCAGGAGCTTCTATCTGCTTTTTTGTTCCACTAATCAGGGCCTCCTGCTAATTGATATACATTTAGAAATTTCTGATGATCGCCATTTGTAGGTCTTAAGACAGAATTTTACCTGACCAGAATGAATTGAGCTGGTAATTTTTGTATTAAAATGCATAAAGATAAGATGAACTTTTGAACCCAAAACAGTGTCCTGGGATGCCTAGGGCCAAGTAGAGTTTATTCTAGAGGCCCACCAGTTTTACTGGTTCCGGGCCCCCCGGGTGGAGTTTAAATTTTGGCCCACCTACACTACTATAAATAAAGTACATGATTTATACCCAAAAACTTGATTTTTGCTCTTTCTCGCTTTTTTTGCCCCTTTGAGGGTGTACAGTGGGTCGGAAAATATTTAACCCCCCTTTAAATTTTTTCACTCTTTGTTTATTGCACCATTTGTAACATCAAAAAAATTCATTTTTTTGCTCATTAAAGTAGATCTGCACCCCTCTTGAAAAAAAAAAAAGAAATGTGATATTTTTTCAAAATTATTAAACAAGAAAAACAAAAATCACATGGCATAAGTTTCAGACCCCTGCGGGTTGGACAAGGGGGCCCCAAAAAGCTCGTCGAGAGGGACAAAAAAACCAGGTTTACGCAACCATGCCCCATGGACCCCCCCCCAGGAAAAGCAAGTAGACGGGAAAGTTGGAAAGTCCCATATCAAATGGGGTAAAGAGTGTCCCAAAGGGAGGTGGCCCAGAGGGGGTTCAGGGGAGAGGAAGAGTCCCAAATGGACAGTCTGGCACAGGCCAGAGTCTCAAGGTGACCAGGCCTGGGTAATATGTTGGCGGTGTCATGGACTTGGGCATATGGCCGCAAACTGTCCCCTCACGGTAGAGCCTATAGAGTGTGACTCAGCTAAGTGGAGGTCGCTGTTTGCACGGCCCGTATGCTCCGCAGAGACTGTGCCAGAAACTGATCAGCAGCTGTGTCACATCAAGGTGAACGACTATCCAGTAACTACTCTACTGGACTCGGGGCGTTTGGTCACCCTAGTGCACGCCAGCCTCATTCACTGGACAGGTTATAGGGGTTCTGTGCATTCATGGAGACACCAAGGAGTACCCTACCGCTCTGGTAAAACTGGAGACTTTTTGTGGTGTTGCCACACATGAGGTGGGCGTGGTTAGGACCTCATGCACACAGTGATCCTGGGGAGAGACTTCCCCCTATTTTGGGACTTGTGGCGAAATAATGTTTCATGTACTGCAAATGTCAATGATTATGTTAATGCTCGTCCTGTTAACCCTGAACCGTTTGACCCCGAGGCTACAGTTCAGGCAATAGAGGTGACCACAGGAAGTGAAAAAATTCCCCTACCACTTCAGGTGAACTGAGGAAAAAGGAAAGGGGGGGGCTGCTATGCCTGACCTGAGGTTTCACCTGATAATTTGGGGACTGCGCAGCCAAGACCCCCCCTTTGGGTGAAAGCCAGGGAAAAAATTAAAATTGTAATGGGGAACCCATTCCAAGGTAAAATGTCCATTTAAAACCTTACCAGGTCCCAAAAGCATGTAGATGAGCCATATCGAAGGAGGTCAGAAAAATGTTAAACTTCAGGGAATTACGAAGGTAAAACCCTATCTGCGATCCCAAAACCCGGGATTTTTCATTATGGTTCTAAAATGATTTTACGAAACAAATTGGGTATCAAAATTTGATGCTTACCCCACCAGGTGGAGAATAATTGAGAGACCTGGCCATGCCAGTACTTCTCCACCCGGACAACAAATTTTTTTTGGCGGGTTCCCCTCACCGAAAGGGCCAAAAAAAAACCAGATTTTTCTACCCCAGAGGGAAAATTCCAATGTCGCTTACCTTTCATTGCTGGGGCTCCACAACCTTTCAGAGATTAATGGATGTCTTTCAAAACCCCATCAGCAGTATGCTTCACATATTTGGAGATATCTTTATCTTCATGAAATTTGGGGACAGCCACTTACTGAAGGTACAGGCATCTTATTTCCCCTTAGAGAAGCGCAACTTACCACAAACCCAAAAAATGCGCCCTAGGGCTTGAGGACGCCCGGTACCTGGGGTACATAAGAGATATGTGTGTTATAAAACCACAGGTTAATAAGACGGGAAACATACAGGACTGTCCCAACCCACAACAAAAAGGCAGGGGAAGCTTTTTTTTGGGAATGTGGGGGATTATCCGATTTATTTCAAAATTTTGCCAGTATAGCGCACCATTAACAATTTGATAGGCATAGCAAGTCTGTTTATGGGCAAGTGGAACCCAAGGGATTTTCCCAAAATTAAAACAGGCCCCCCCCAACGTCTGGTTTTTATTACAAAAGAACTTGAGAGGGATTTCATTTTACGACAGGGGCGTCGATGGGGGACTGGGGGCAGTTCATTCCCCAAAAAGTAGGGGGGGAGGAGCATCCCCTCCTATTCTACAGGAAGCTCACACCAGCGGAGAAAAACTACAGTATAGTTGAGCGGGAGTGTTTGGCCATCAAATGGGCTCTTGAAGCCCTGAGGTATTATCTTCTGGGTCGTCGCTTCAAGTTAATTATGGATCATTCTCCGCTAACATGGATGTCTCAGGCAAAGAAAAGAAAAGCAATGGTCACAAGGTGGTTCTTAACTCTGCAAAATTTTAAAATCACAGTGGAACACAGACCAGGTAAACGTCAGGGCAATGCTGATGCTCTGTCCAGAACGCACTGTATGGTGGCCAAGATTGTCCGATCCCACAGGTTCGAACAGAGGGGGAGGGTATGTGAGACAGAGACAGGTGGAGTAGTTGAGGGTAGATATATTTCCCCAAGAGTGCTCTCCTATGCAGCGGTAACTGGGCAGATGAGTGTCACCGAGAGGCTTGGGGGGCTCGGTGAAGGAGGGCCGACAGTTTAGGTGTCAGTAGCACTATGTTACTGACAAAATCTTTAGTGTAGCGGCTCCGGTCTGTTTAGTCTGGGTCGGCTTTTCCTGGAGTGGTCAAAGAGAAGGGTGGGTGGCCACTCCCATGCACCAGGTGAGGCTGATGTCGGGCCTATAAAACCTGGACCTGCAGGCCTGTGTTTGGTACTGGTGTCACTCTATGGAAAACATCCCTGCTGTGAGTAACAGACCCTGTCTGCTTGCAAGTATAGTGAGGGAATACTGTGTTTAGTTAGTGCTCAGCCGAGCAGGTGTATCATTCTTGTTCTCTGTTGTAATTTTCTCCATAAACCCAGGCAGCGCCTGGAACTTGAAATAATATATATATATATATATATATATATAAATATATATATATATATATATATATATATATATATATATATATATACATATATATATTATATATATATTTATATAATTATATATTATATTTAATTATTTTTTTTTTGACAATCCATACGCTTATAACTATTTGTTCACAATATCATGTACAACAAACACTGACCATAGAACTCATATACAGCTACACAATATATTCTCTACAAAATCCTCCATCCAACTTCCTGCAGAGCAGATTCTTTTAGAAACTCTCAGGTATAATCACAAGCCGATTTTTTTTTATGCTTTTATTTATATATTTCTATGTATTTTATTATTTTATAGTTTATTTCATTAGAGTAAGAACATGATGAAATTTGTTGTTATATCTTTGATTATTTATATAATTGTTTGCTATTTCTCCTAACACACTGCTGCTAACAACCATCTCATTTATCCTAATGACACCTTTCAGTGCATTAGAATCCTGCAAATCCACATATTATTCTTATCTATGTTAGTCCCATTTTTTTTATTATTTGGAGAACTTTCTCCTACCTTTATCTGATTGCTGGGTGTTAGTTCAGCTGTCCTGAATTTAGCCACAGGGTAAAGTGGGGGAGTTTACTGCTTTTACCAATGTTACTGTTTCCGACTATTGCATTTCTCCACTGTGTGCAATCCCTTTACTAGTTTCTCCCTTTCTTATCAGACAATCTAATTAACACTTTCCTGTTGATGCTAATTACTGTCTTGTCTGCAGCACACTGCCAAGAGCTGCAGAACATTGCTCCTACAATGACTCTGCTTTAAACATGGTTTTTTTTTCTCCACTTTATTTAAACTGTGATGCTCTACAGGACCCGAGGAAACTCTGCCTAGAAAGAATAGCGCAGTCCATATATTTTTTATCTCCTGTTATGTCCTAATTAAATTTCTATTTGTTTTAATAAGTAGTCTTAGCGCCTTACATACCTCATTTTGTAGTTGCTTTTCAGCACTAATATATTTCCCATATCTTTAACATCTGGCTATTCACGATCACTCCTCCCTGCGTTCTGTGACCAGTTGTTGGTGATCTTCCTCATGTCAGTCCACTCGTGTGCATTGTACCTGTTCGACCATATCATTTCATACCATATCATCATGAGGAGGGTTCCTCCTCAGTAAAGCCCAACCGGCCTTGCGGCAGGCTCTGGTGAATACCGAGGGGAGGGCCCTTTAGACTTCACTCCTCGGTGTAGGTTAAGCCATCCCACCCAGGTGATCCAGTGGATCAATCTCCAGTCTACTGAGCCAGTCCTTATGACAAGCTGATTGGCGATAGGTATAAACATATGTACATTATTTACTATTATGCCATACAAAACCTGATAATTGCTTGGCTAAACAAAAATGTTATGTATTTGCCATTCTTTCATAGAAAGCCTTTCATATTTCAATTAGAAGGTTATTGAGAGCTAACAATACAATATTATTTTGTGTCACTTAACATTTTGGGCCACATGTATGAACCTGTTTAGATCTAAAACTCACTTTTTTGCCCATAGGTTACTATGGGCAAAAGAGTGAGTTTTAGACCTAAACAAGTTCATACATGTGGCCCTTGTCTTCACATTTTTTTAGTATCAGGTGTTTTATTGTATTTAAATGCTGTATCACATAGTATATCAGTGGTTGATACAGACAGTAGAGTACACTTATACAAGTATTACAAAAAATGGCCACTCAATCAACTCAATATAGTGCCCTTAAAGGGGTTGTATCACTACAAGGATTGCTTTTTATGTTAAAGATCTTGCAAAAACAAGTCACTTTGCAATATGTGTCCATTAACAGTGTCCTACCTATTCCTAGATTTCCCCTCTTGTATGGGCTGCATCAGCTCTTCAGGTCACTATAGCTACAGAACTGTTCAATCTCTCATGAGAGGCTGCCAACATTGGTTGCTATAGCTACAGACCTGGCTTCTACTGCAGTCTAGTAGTTGCCAGTAAACTCACCCCTGAATTCAAAATGAAACCAAGAAAACAGGACTGAGGTAAGATGAATCAATGTAGTGAGACAACCCCTTTAAGTGTTTAATAATACACCAATAATTGTGACCCATTACAATTTTGAAATCTAGTCCCTCACATGCATGTAAGGAAACTTTTGCAAGAACCTTGTATAGACTGTGTGTTGCCCTCCTTAACCCCTTAAGGACCCAGCCTGTTTTGACCTTCCTGACACAGCCCTATTTTTGAAATCTGGCATATGTCACTTTATGTGAGAATAACTTTTTTACACTTTTACCTATCCATGTGATTCAGAGATTGTTTTCTCGTGACACATTGTGCTTTAAGTTAGTAAGAAATTTTGATCCATACAATCCTTGTTTGTTTGTGAAAAATATAAAAATTTCATGAAAATTTGGAAAAATTTGTCATTTTGAAAGTTCCAAAATTTCTGCGTGCAAGACAGATAATTATTCACCACAAAATAGTTTATAACTAGCATTTACCATATGTCCACTATAGGTTGGCATCATTTTTTAAATGTTTTTTTTTACAACATTAGGGGGCTTAGAAACTTAGCAGTAATTTCTCACATTTTCAAGAAAATTTGCAATATACATTTTTTTAGGGACCACTCCAGTTCTGACGTGGCTTTGAGGGGCCTGCATGTTATATACCCACAAAAATGACTCCAACTAAGAAACTAGAACCCTTAAAGTATAAACAACAGAGTATAGGAAGTATGATAAACCTATATCTAATTCACAGAAATTAAAGAAAAGTGGAGGTGAAATTTCAAAATTTCACTATTTTTGCAGATTTCAATATTTATCCATTATTCACTGCAATACAGTAAATGTGACTAGGTAAATGCAACTTAATATCAATTCCTCCAGGTCTGCCATTTTTAGAGATATCCCATATGTGGCCCTAGTGCATTATTTTGGCTCAACCACTAGCCTGAGAATAGAAGGAGCACTTACTGGACTCTGGGGTCTCATTTTCAATACGATTTTATTTAGGTGCCATTTCAGGTTTGAGGACACCCTAAGGTGCTAAAACTTAATAAACACCCCTAAAAAAGACCCCATATTGGAAACTACACCCTTAAGGATTATATATCCAGGGGTGCAGTGAGTATATCGACCCCACAGGTGATTCACAAATTTTTTTTAGCATTAGGCTGTGAAAAGTAAAAACATTTTTTTCAAATAATCTGCAAATTTAGCTTAAAATGTTTCATATTTAAATGGAATCATGGAAAGAAGAACACCAACATTTTGTTAAGCAATTTCTTCCAAGTCGGCAATACCCTACATGTGGGTGTAAACTGTTGTTTGGGCGCATGGCAGAGCCTATAAGGGAGGGAGCACTATTTGGCTTTTGGAGCGCAGATTTTGGTGGGGCCATGTCGCATTTGCAAAGCCCCCAAAGTAGCAGAACAGGTGAAACCTTCCAGAAGTCACCCCATTTTGGATTCAACACCCCTCAGGGATCTCATCTAGGGGTGTACTGTGCATTTGGGTACAGTTACAATGATATAGATTTTAGTTTTTTAAGTTTTATTACTTTTACACAATAGAAATATGTCTATAAAAAATTTCGTTTTTAAGTTGTCCTATTCTGACAGCCATAACTTTTTTATTTTGCTGTGTGCAGAGCTGATTATGGGCTTGTTTTTTGCGGGATGAGTTGATCTTTTTATTGGTAACATCATGGGGAGCATATGACGCTATGTTCATTTTTTATTAAGGTTTTTGTGAGATGTTTTTTATTTTTATTTTTTATAGCGGTCACTGTACGGTATACATGACATGCTAGCGTTACTCAGCAGGTCAATACGATTACAGTGATAACAAATTTGTATTTTTTTAGGTTTCTGCTTTTACACAATAAAAACACTTTTATTCAACCGAGAAAACACGTTTTTTGCATCGCCATAGTCCGAGAGCCATAACTTTTTTAGTTTTCTGTGTACGGAGCTGTGTAGGGGCTTTTTTTTTGTGGGATGAGTTGACGTTTAGTATCATATTTGGGGGGACAAGGCTTTTTAATCGCTTTTAAATCTATTTTTTGGAAGGTAGGGTGAAGAAAATACTGCAATCCTAGTAGTGTTTTTTATTTTTAACCGCGCCCACCGTGCAGTATCTGTGATAAGTTAGCTTTACTCTTTGGGTCGATATGATTACGGCGATATCCTGTTCATATAGTTTTTTTTATGTTGAAGCACTTTAAAAAACAAAAATTTTTTAGTGTGTAAAACAATATTTATGCATCGCTGTCTTCTGAGAGCCATACATTTTTTATTTTTCCGTATACAGAGCTGTGTAAGGACTTTTTTTTTGCGGGATGAACTTTGGCGTTTATAGGAGTTTTTGATCGCTTTTTATTCCATTTTATGTGCTGCAGTATGAACAAAAATCTTAATAATGTGATTTTTATTTTTGTTTTTGTTTTTTACGCCGTTCAGCATATGGGTTAATTAGCATGACAGATTTATAGGGCAGGTCGTTCCGCACGCAGCGATACCAAACATGGGTACTTTATTTATTTTTTATCTGTTTTTGGACGATTGCCGTTTGTAAAGGGAAAAGGGCGGTGCAGATGTTTTTTATTTTATTTTTCGTGTTTGTGTTTTACTTGTTTTTCACTTTTTTACTTTTTCACATTTTTTTTTAACTTTTCCCCATAGGGGATTTGAATGAGAGATCTTCAGATCCCTCATTCAATAGGAATCAGTACATAGCTTGTTGCTATGTACTGTTCCTATGGCAACTGTCAGTCACAATGCCGGGCCATGCCCACAGGGCACGGCCGGGCATCATAACATCACAGACAACCCGGAAGGCATTCTAGGCCTTCCGTGCTCTGTCAGAAGGCAGGAGCTGCACGGATCGCGCGATCCGTGCAGTTGCTGCCTCCGACAGAGACGCAGGAGGAGATCGATCCTCCTGAGTCTCCCTTAGTTATTGCGACCTATTGGGTTAACCCCCAAACGACCTGGACGTTTGCATACATCCAAGGTCGTTAAGAGGTTAAAGGGTTTTTGCCACGAAGTAATATTGACGTGGGAAGCTTGCAAGTGAAATAACAAACATTTTCACCATCATCATTATTAAAAATTCTGCACAATTTTTGTTTTAACTGCTCCTTTGTTTACAGCTCGTCTCCAGGGGATACGACCAGGGCTGAGAGCTCCTCAGTCCTGGTCAGACATGCTCAGACATCACCTCTCCTCTCAGGCAGCTACTGATGTTCAAACCCCAGGTGCTGTCACTCTACTCCCGTCCTCTGTACTCCTTAGTAATTAGTCAAACAGTGCAAATAAATAAAAAAGAAACCTTAATGAGGTGTTTGCATTGATAAAGAGAAAAAAAAACACAGGTTTGGTTCCTGCAAGGATTTGAACCTAGGACCCTTGTGCCTGGAGGCAAAAACTTTACCTTTCAGCTACTCACAATGCTTTAAATAAACAGACCTTTCTTTGACTAGCGAGAGGAAAGGCCTGGTGATATCATCCTGCTGAGTCACAGGATATGCATTTCAAACAAATCACACACGCCACCTTCTGATCACACAGAGCTGAAGAGCTGGATGCAGGAGGTATGAAATGAGATAGTGGCTCAACCCCTTTAAACTTCCAACAAATGGACATGACTGTACATCCAGATTTGCAGTGACTTACTGCAATCCGGTGTACAGTTAGGGTATGTTCACACGGCATGTTCAATACCTTTTTGGATCCATTTTTAGATGCGCGTTTTGTTCCGTGTTTAGAACCCTAAACGGACCCAAACACGAATGCTTTTAATGTAAAACACACATCAGCGTTCAGACGATAAGGCTATGTTCACATGGCTTATTGCTTCGCGTATAGTATGCGCCGCAATACGCCGTGTGTTCTGGAACCACGTGCTGATCAGCGTATAATCCCAAAGCATGGAGGAGCCGGCACCCACCTGGCCCCACTGATATGAATTGTCAGCGGCGCGTAAGCAGCAGCAGACACGCTATTTAAAACTATAGGGTGTATTCCTGCTGCAGCAAAAACGAACCCAGACACGCTCCTGCGTGTTGGATGCATTTTGGATGTGATTTACACAAAACTTTTGGATGCCGATAATTTTGGAGATAAGATTTTGTGCCATGATATCATGGTGCAATATCTGTTCTGTTTAGTTCTGCTACATCTGTATGCCCAAAGTACAGTCCGTAATTATGGTAAGATGATAGTACTCATTGAGTGCTATGATTTTACAGCATGTTCCCCGACACGTACTGCACACTGAGAGAAAGAAGTGACATGTCACTTCTTCAACACAACAAGAAATAGAACAGCAACCAGCGGGTTATTCTTCCAAAATAACACCCATAAAAGACATGCTGGATCCAGTGTTTTTATGTCCCTTCTTCAAGGCGCTTATGTTCTGGAGAAAATGGAAGTGAATGGGGGTGGCCAGAGAGCACTTTAAAAGAGTATGCTGACCAGTGCGTACTCTAACAATATGTTCACACGACATAATTGCGAGACATAATTACGCCCCGCAATTACGCTGGGACTTCGGCAGCTTGCGCCAACTTCCGTGATGCGGGGAGGCCGGCAGCCCGCCAGCCCCATAGACATTCATTACTATCGGCGCGTATTCGCCGCTAGTAATTGACATGTCACTTATCTCCCCCCGCTGCATATTGTCTGAGCGGGGAGAGGAGACGTAATCCATAGTTCTCTATGAGAACTGTGGATTACTGTAATGACTGGGACGTATCTCGTCCCATATTGAGTGCAGTATGGCGTGAAATACGGGCCGAAATACGTCCCAATTTCACCCGTGTGAACATGGCCTTAAGCACCCGGCATATAGCAGAACGCACAGCATGCGCCACTATAAATGTGTGAACGCACCCTAAGTTGATACATTTTCTATTACAGTCAATGTCCTGAGATGGGCTACCTATTAGGCCGTGTTCACACGGCTTATTCCCGACGGATTTGTGCGCCGTATTGAGCGCACAAATCCGCCGTGAATAAGGGGCGGGACCGGGGCGGGGCCGGAGCGCCGCGGGGGCGCCGCTCCGGCCCCATAGACAATGCATTGTTTACGGCGCGTCCGCGCCGTAAATAATGTGCATGTCACTTTCTCCCCCCGCGGCGGATTTGCCGAGCGGGGAGGAGCGACGGAATCCACTGTTCTCTATGAGAGCAGTGGATTACCGTAATGACTCCGACGGATTGGCGCCGTATTGAAGCGCAAATCCGGCGCGGAATACGGCGCCAATCCGTCGGCAAATAAGCCGTGTGAACGGGGCCTTAGTGTGTTATAATAGCCAACAAACAATTGTTCAGTCTAGTCCCATAGGGGGACAAATAAAAAATATATAAAAGAATTTTGTAAGCACATACTACCTTTTCCTTATTACAAATGCTTATCACTCAAAGAAAATAAAAAATAAAAGTACACATGTTTGATATTGCTTAGTTTATAATCACCTGAGCTACAAACCTGAAACCAAATAAAGAATGATGCAAAGAATTAAAAAAAGAGATGAACAACACCAAAATTGTGGTTGTTGTTCATTCCACTTCATAAAAAAAATGGAAAGTGAGCAAAAAATCATATGATTTCCAAAGTGACACCAATGGAAGCATCAATTTATCCTTGAAAAATAAAAAACGTTATGCCTCTCAGAATACATTGACACAAAAATATGAATTTTTTATAAAGTGTTTTTACTGTGTAAATGTAGTAAAACATAAAAGAATATATAAATGTATTATCGCTGTAATTGTAATAATCTGCAGAGTAAAGTTTGTGTCATTTATATCACTTGGTGAATGCCAGAACGCCACAAAAAGTAAAGTAAATTAAAAATCACTAACAGGATTGCTTTATTTTGTTCATCCTGCCCCAAAAAATTCAGAATAAAAAGTGGTATGTTCCTTAAAATGGTACACATGAAAAATACAGCTCTTTCTTCAAATATCAAGTCCACAAACAGCAAAATCAATGGAAGAAATAAAAAATATATAGCTGTCAGAATATAGTGCAATAAAACCTTTGTTTGTTAAAAAAAAAAAAAAAAAAGTATTCATATTGTGTAAAAGTAGTAAAGCTTAAACAAATTCTATAAATTTGGTATCACTGTTACTGTATCATCAAAAAATTGGGTTTGTTTTTCTCCTGTATTTCTTTTTTAAAACGAAAAATGTTGAGCAAAATTGCACAAAAAACGTTTCATTTCTGCAAATCAAATGTGAAAAATATTTGTGAAAAACACTTCTATAACTCTAGATGAATTCTTTGAGGGGTAAAGTTACAAAATTGGGTGTTTTGGGGGTGATTGTTATGCTTTGACACCTAAAAGCATCTGAAAACCTGAAAAATGTCTGAAAAACATGGTATTAAAAAGTTGGCCCTATAATTCTAGTCGCTGCTCCTTCATTTCTTAGCCATGTGCTTAAAGGAGTTGTCTCCCTACAGAGTTTCATAGGATGCATGAATGAAATACTCTGCCACTTCCTGGTTCAGACTGACTAATTTGCATACAGCTCTGTGCTGAATTCAAGTCTGTCTTTTCAATTGCTAATTCGTTCAGATTAGCTCAGTAGCTTCTGAAACTGCTAGCAGGACTTTTTATCTGATCCCTCAAACAAAAGCCCTAATTACAGTGCTGTTTACTTTAGATAAATCAAGTTTTTTACTGTCCAGGCTGCCGTGACCTGTGTGATGACGTCACTCACTGCTATCACATAGAACAAACAGCAGGGAGGAGAGCTGTACACAGGTCAGTTACTGAGGGAACTGAAATAGCCAGGGAGGTGATTAATTCACTTGTATCTCCTTAAGGAAAACAGATGAACAAAGCAATATATTTGGAAAATGTCTTTATTTTGTGTTCCCTACAATGTGAAAGCTATTTTTTGTAGCGAGACAACCCCTTTAAGTCAAAATGCCTATTATGACCACTAGAGATGGGCGAATTTCTCAAAAATTCGATTCGGTCACTTCGCCGAATTTTCCGACAAGATTCGTTTCGGTCCGAATTACTTCGGCACGAATCGCGTTAAAAAACAGCTATTTCCAGGCTGCCCAGAGCCTGCAGGGTGCTGTAGGACATGGTGCCATGCTTAAATATGCAGAGGGAGCTTGGTTTGGTCTTTATACAATGTTGTGTTTTAGTATGACACGCACATGACTGCCGCCGTTCTTAGAATTGCTTCACTATAAAATTCCCTGGGCAATAAGAGGGCAAAACTGACCAAAAAACTAAAGGGAGAATGTAGCCTGATAAAGTCATGCCAGCGAAAGCTGGATAAAAACAAGCTGAGAGCTCAGGTGGCAACATCAATGACAGAGTGTGGAGGTGACGGCGGCAGCCACAGCAGCATGAGGTCAGACAGTGGCACAATGACATAATGGAGGTGGCAAAACAGTAGTAGGCCACAGAGTGGCACAATGACACAGTGTGGAGGTCACGGCAGCAGCAGCATGAGGTCAGACAGTGGCAAAAACTGGAGTAGGCCACAGAGTGGCACAATGACACAGTGTGGAGGTCACGGCAGCAGCAGCATGAGGTCAGACAGTGGCACAATGACATTCTGGAGGTGGCAAAAACAATAGTAGGCCACAGAGTGGCACAATGACACGTTGTGGAGGTCACGGCAGCAGCAGCATGAGGTCAAAGAGGGGCACAATGACATTCTGGGGGGGAAAAAAACCCGGGTTTTTGGCCACGAGTGGAAACAATGACAAAAGTGTGGACCCAGGGTGGGCCGCATGGGGTTTAAGGCAGGGGCCCAAAATGCCCTTTTCTGGAGGGGAAAAAACATGGTGGGCCCAAACCAGATGGCCAATGACACAGTTGGGGAGGTCAGGGACGGGCAGAAACATGAGGTCGGGCCCAAGTGGCAAAATGACATTTGGAGGTTTGGCCAAAAACCCGTAGTAGGCCAAGAGTGGCAAATACACATTGGGGAAAGGTCACGACAGCAGCAGCTGATGAGCTCGGCAGTGGCAAAATGACTTTTGGGGGTGGCCAAAAACAGGGTAGGCCCCCAAAAGGGGAAACAATGACGGGAAAAGGGTGGAGGGGGACGGCGGCGGGGAGCAACCCAGCATGAGGTCAGGCCGGGCCCCACAATGACATTTGGGGGTGGCAAAAAACAGGAGTAGGCCCACAGAGGGGAACAATGAAAGAGAGTGGGGGGGACGGCAGGGGCAACGAATGAGGTTTAAGACAGTGGCCAATGCAACCAGTGTGTAGGTGCCCGCAGCAGCAACAACACAGGACGCATGAGGCCCAAGAGAGTGGCACAATGACACAGTGTGGATTGAGGGGAAAGCGCAGAGCTTTAAAGGTCATAGAGTGGCACAATGACAGATTGTGGAGGTGGGTGGCAATACCAGCCCCCGGTAATGATGGGGGTAGGAAGATGGAAAAAACTGGAAAGCAGATTTGTGGAATCAGGCGGGGTGGGGGGCCATCAAAATAGTGGCTGAGGCAGGTAATTGAACCCAGACTAATTTCACATTTTTGGGTGGGCGTAAAGGTGATTTTTGCCCTGCGCCAAAGGGCATTGGTTGGGGAAAACCCGGGGCGTTCCAGGGCTGATTCATTTGCAAAGGTCTGTCTTTCCCAATTTTTCCCCCCGGGGAAAGCGGGTTCTCTTTGGGGGTAAGAGGGCCCCCGCACTGAAAAACCCGCTCTGATGCCACATTTGGGGGCCCGGGAGGAAAAGCTTTCCACTGCAACTGGGCAAGTTGCGGCCACAAAAATCCAGTTTGGTTTGCCCATTTGGGGCCAGCGGATTTTTAAAATGGGGTGGCGATTTGCTGTCCAAGTAGGCCCCAAACATGTTGGTTCAGGGGCTGCTAAAAGGCCCTGCTTGCTGCTGGGCCCGATTTCCCCCCTCACTAGGGGATAAAGGAAGCTGTCACAGTGATCCAGACTTAGGCTGCTGTGATGGTGGGGTTTCTGTTTCCTCCCCCCAAAAATTTCCCCCCAGCACCGGGGGGGGGGGAGAAGGGGGCCCGTGAAAACCCCCCCTTTCAGACCTGTCAGAGGGGGGGGCGATCCGCAATAGGCAGGGAAAACGGGACTCGGGGATTTCCTATAGTTTTTGGGTTTTGTCCTCCCTCTCCATTTGGGGAAAAAAAGGCCCCCTTTTTTGGCCCGGTGCGAGGGCCCCTTTGGGTGGAAGGGGCCAAATTTTTTTCCTCTCCCGGGATGCTAAACTATTCGGCTGTCACTACCCAAAGGAAAATCGGGCATGTGTGGGCCCATCTACAAGTGACTCCGAGGGGCTCTGCCTCCCCACTCCATTGTTACTCCCAACGGTGTTTTCGGGTCATTTTCCTTTTCGTTTTCCTTTTCTCCATCCCCCTCCTCCAGCTGCCCCTGTCCCCCTCTCTTGCCACCTGGGTAAAAAAACCCCTCATTTCACCAGACAATGTTTTCCGGCTCCAATGTCTTCCCTCCTCCTCCCCCTTTTCCTTCCCCCCATTTTTAAAATTTTTTTTTTTTTTTTTTTTCCCCCCCCCCCCCACCCGGTTTTTTTTTTTGGTTTTTTATTTTTTTTTTTTTCATTTTTGGGCCCCGCGGGGGGGAATGTAGTCGCCATGTCCCCTTTTCCCCTGCCCAGAAGTTTTTTCGGGCATCTGTTCCGGGGCCCTTAAGCGGGGGAATGACGTTTTTACCGTAGCCCTGGCGACTCCCCAAAAAACTTTGGCCCTTTCCTGGGAATGGCCTCAACAAACGGCAGGTGTCAGCATGAGTCCCACGGGTGACATCAAAGTTAAAACAGGGGGGTACTCCTGCCCCCTTTGGATCTTCAAAAAATCTTTTAAGGGGCTTTCTTTGTTCATACATTTGGTCCAACAGGGTGAAAGGCGGGAAATTTTCCCAACGGGTGGAAACTTTCCATTAGAGTGTTTTGGGGGGAGGCCTTCGCCGCTGCAACTCGAGGGGGTTTTCCGGGCTTTGTAGGAATGGATGAAGTGCAGCACATTTTCCCGGATTTTCAAATCTTCGGGAAGATCGGTTTGGAAGACTTCGGGAAAAACCTTTTTCCAAAACCCCAAGATTAAACCCTTTTTGCGCCATACAGGGGCATGGACCATCCCTCCCGGTGCGCGCCCCGGGTTCCCCCCATTGTCCGTCACCAGGGTTAGATTTGCAGTTGGCGGGAGAAAGCCAACATCGATTTTTGGGCATGACGCAGGCATTTCCTCCCCGGTGTGATTTGGTTCCCCGGGAAACCCCAGGGGTAGAACTGCGTGCCCACCCCCTGTGCCCTAAAATGTGGTAGATGGGCAGTACTTGTGGGGCTGAGATTGGTGGGGGGTGGTGGAGGGGAAAAATTGGGCGCAGGACCCGCATTTTGAAAACGTGGGGGAAAAAGGGGCCTTCCTGCCCAAAGTTTTTGGGTGTGCCTGGGCAGGAACCCACATTCCCCCAGTGGGCCTTTTAAAGGACATGTGGGGGCCCCCTGACCTTTGGTTACAGCTCCGACGTCCCGCTGCCTTGCACCTTGGAACAAACCGAAAAAGGTTTAAGGGGACTGGCCCACCTTCTGTTCAAATTTTTTTATGAAGTGTGGTACGTTTTTTTTGGAAAAAAGAAATTAGGCTTGGAAACCCCTAGGTGGGGCACAACCCAAATTAGTTCTCTGAATAGTGCAGATTTCCACCTTTTGGGGAAAGGGATGGACGGCATTTACCAAACAACTTTAAACGGGAAACCCACGGTCAGCTTTGCCCCTTTGGATGGTTGGACGCATATGTTGTTCTTTGCAATGCCTCGCTGAAGACGGGCTGGCGCCATGATTAGCGAGGAGCGGGGAGCATTTGGCCCGGGAGATGATGGCAAAGAGAAACAGCCCCCTTTTCTGAGGGTGGGGGAAAGGCCTTGACGGGGCTGCAATGGACCCTCCCAACGGGCCCGCTGCTGCGGGCTGGGGCCCGGCGGGGGACCCCCACATCTGACCACGTTTCCCAAGGCCCCGGTTTGGTTTGGCTGCATGTGTTTGAGCAGGGCCCGGGTGGGGGCCCAACTTTTGCCCCCTGGCCAGGGTTTTTCACTTTCTCCCCACAGATTTTTACATTTCCCCATATTCGGCTCCCCCGGGTTTGTCTTAGAAAAAAAACTGCCAAACCAGTCCCTAAATTTTCCCAAAAAACGCCCCGCTACCCGCCCCCTGCCTGCTGAGCCCCTGTCCCGTACTTTTTGGCCCTGCAAAGCAGGTTTTCTACCCGGGGCCGCTTGGCTCCCAAACCTAAAAACTGCGGCTCCCCCGCTGACCCCGGCCACAAACCATTTGGGCTGGCTGCGCTGCTGCCTAAAGCGCAAGCTGAGCCCCTTTCCTGACGATGAGGGAAGCCCTTCTTTATTTGGCTCCCAAGTGGGGTTTCGGCTACATCTTCATTATTTGTGTTTAATGTAACTGCGGGCCCTATAAACCGGTTTGGTTTCCCGGGGGTGCCCCCTCACAACATAAACCTCCCAGGGAAAATCTCCACATCTTTTATTTGCGCTACTGAAAGAAGCAGGGGATTTTGGGCCCCCAATTTCTTCGTCCCAAAGTAGCTGCTGACTGCCCTTCAAATTTGTTCATCCTCGCTTTTATAGTGGCCTGAGCCCGGGGCCCAAATAGTAGATCCCCTGGCGGGGGGGAATAAGGGAAAGGGGGAAAGGGGGTTTGGGACAGGTGAGGGCCCCTGCCCGCTCCCGGGCCTTGCCAACAAAGGGTTTTTCTGAGTTTCCCCCCCGACTCTTGGCTAGGGTTGTCAGATGTAAACTGGGAGGAAATGGTTTACCTAGTCAACCAATCAAGAACCTTGGGGTTTTTAGTTTTGCACACGGCCCCTAGATGACAGCCCCGGGAGTTTTTGGCCTCAACCGGTGAAACCCTGCCCGCGACGTCCCCCCTTTCGTGTGCGACCCGGGCCTGCCCCCCAGGGGAAAGTTTGTGGGCCCCTGCCACTCGCAGGTAAAAAGGCCCGCCCCCTCTCTGTCTTTACTTTTTGTTTGTTCTAAAATGCAGACCCCTGGTTTTATGAAGATATCTGTATAGATAAATACACACCTGTTTTGACTCCCAAAAAAACCCACTAAGAGGTTGGGTAACCCCCCCCCCCCCCCTTTGGGAATTTAAATTGGCTCCCCAAATGGGCAGGGGGAAAAATTAAAAAGATGTGCCGTTTAAAAAAATCTGTGTATTTTACTAAAAATAAAAAACACAAAACGGCTTAATTAACCTTTGGATATGGGAAATTTGTACCGAATTTCTTCTGTGGCCCGGGGAAAAAAAAATTTTTTTACTGAGTACAACTGGGAGGGAAAAAAACTTGTTAACCTTGGTGAAATTGCCAAAAAAATTGAGCCGGGGCCCAAAAAAAACCCGCTTTGGGAAACGTGTTAAATGGTGTGTATTTTCGCCCCAACAACAAAAGAAAAACTTGTAAATTTAAAATTCCGAAACTGGAAAAATTTTTTAAAAATTTTTTTTAAACCCCCCCAAAAGGGAAGGAAAAAAAATTTAAAATTTTTTAAAAAAAAAAAAAATTTTAATTTTTTTTGCAGGTGAATTTTTAAAAACGGTTTATTTTATCACCAAACCCGCGGGAACCCAAGCTTAATTAAAACCCCCGGATGGAAATTGCGCCCCCAAAATTTGAGCAACCAAAAAATTCCAGGGTTTGTTGGTGTTTTAAAAAGGGTGTTTTTTACCTTTCACCCCAATAGGAAAAAATTGTAATTAACTTCGCTTTTGGGGGGGGGGGGGGGGGGGGGGGGGGGGGGAGGGGGGGGGGGGGGGGGGGGAATTATGCTACAGGAAAAAAAAATTTTTTATTTTTTGGGGTGAAAAAAGGATTTTTAGTACCACAACGCAGAAAAAACGCTTAAATTAAAACCCCCGGATGTAATTTTTCGCCAAAAATTGAGCAACCAAAAACTACCTTTGTTGGGGTTTTAAAATGGGTTTTTTTTTTACGTACAAACAAGAGGAAAAATTGATAATTAACCCTTTGCTTGTGGGGTTATGTACAGGAAAAATGTATTTTTTGGCGGTGAAAAAACGGTTTTTTTTGTTACCACAACAGCAGAAAACGCTTTTAAAATTTAAACCCCCGGTTTTAAATTGGCAAAGAATTGAGCGCCAAAAAAAACCAGCTTTTTTTGGGGGGTTTTCAATGGCGTGTTTTTTTTCGCTAAACAACAAGAGAAAAAATTTTAAAAAAACCTTCCCCTTGTGAATTTTTTTAAGGGAAAAAAAGTATTTTTTGGCGGTTTAAAAAACGGTTTTTTTTAGTCACCACAGCAGCAAAAAAACCTTAATTAACCCTGGAGGGAAATTGCCCAAACAATTGAGAAAAACAAACTACCTTTGTAGGGGTTTTTTCCCTTTGGGGGTTTTTTGCTCACAAAAAAGAGGGGAAAATTTTTAATTAAAATTGGGTTGTGAATTTTTGCTACAGGAAAATTTTTTTTTTGGCGGTGAAATTAAAAAGGTTTTTTTTAAATCCCACAGCAGCCAAAACAACGTTAATTAAAACCCCGGATTTTAAATTGGGGCAAAAGAATTTGGGGCAGGGCCAAAAAAGAATTGGGATTTGTATTGTAAAAAAGCTGTTCTTTAAATGAATACAACAGGAAACGGCTTAGTCCCCCTTTGGGTATTCAACGTTTCTGGAGCAGATAGCATTTTTAAATTTTTATATTTCAGTGCAATGGACACCACTGGATTCAGATCCAATACCCCCAAAAAAAAAAAAATAGAAAAATTAAAAGAAGCGGGCTCTGAGGACAAGTGAGGGCACCCCCCAAAAAACGCTGTATAAAAAAGAGTTCTTTGTAAAGCTATCACAAACAGCCGCGGGAGCAAACCCTTTCCCCAATCAGTTTAGTGAGGGGTTGAGGGGGCCCCCCGGGGGGGAATTATATAGTTCGGTGGGCGTCACAGAATCCCGCCCGGGCTCTGATTGGTTTTTATCTTGCACATGTCATGCAGGTATGCCCTTCTTCCTCCCGAGTTCTTTGCCCATTTAAAGCCCTGTGCTGCAGCCCCTTTTTCAAAAGCCAAATTGTTTACCCGAAGTACCCCCAAAAATTTACTTTTGTTTCCCCCCAACCCCAAGTTTTTCCCGAAAAATTTTAAAAAATTTTTCCCCTTCGTTAGAAAACAATTTGCCCATCCCTAATGAAACCCCATATGGGATAAATTTTTTAAAAAATGGAAAAAAGGAAAAAAAAAAATTTTTTTTTCATTTTAAAATCCCCTTTGTTTTAATTTATGTGAAACACTTAAACACTCCTAAATGCTTTTTTGAATATTCTGGGATGTGACATTTTTAAAATGGCTTGATTTATGGGGGGGGGTTTTGACATTCAAGGCCCCTCAGAATTTTTAATGGTCACTAAAAATTTTCCGGTTTTGGGGAAAATTTTTTAATTTTTGTTAAAAATCCCAAATTTAGAAAAGGAATTTAAAGGTAAAAAAGACTGCTTCGGTTTTAAATTTTTTTAAATTTTAAAAAATTTTAAAATTTTTAGGGTATAATTTTAAAATTTTTAAATTTTATTTGCATTTTTTTTATTTTTTTTAGGTTTTATATAAATTTTTTATTATTTTTAAAATTTTTAAATTTTTTAAAAAGTTTGATAATTTTTTTATTGATTCGTTTTTTTAAATTTTGTGGTATTAGGTTTAGAAATAATTGTTTTTTCGGGCCCCCTTGGGAAATTTAGGTTGTTTACACAACTTTGGGGTCGTAAAAACCGGTTTTCCTTGGTCTGGCTTGTTCCAACAGTTTCGAAATTCTTTTGGCATTTTCACTTTTATAAAATTTTGTTTAAACCTTTTTTTAATTTTTTTTTTTTTTGGTGCAACCCTGCCCCTGTTTAAAATTTGGGAATTTTAAAAGTGAAACTCTGTCTCACATGGCAAAGTTTGGGGGGAGACAGTTCAATTTAAAACATAGAAAAAAGGGCTACATATTTTTTTTTGGGTCAAAACAGCAGCTCGTTCTTTCATGTGGGGCCCTTTTGTGGGGAAAACAGTCACCTTTTTTTTTTTTTCTTTGGTTGAAAACTTTAAAAAAAATTTGTGAGAGATTTCAATATTTTAATTTGTTGGGTTTTCCCGAGTTTTGGAGTTGTTTTTACTTTTTACAGTGGGTATTACTAGCGAAATACTAGAGCTTTTTAATAACATGTTTTTGGGACGGGGGTTAACTTATTTGGGACCCCCTGGGGCCAAATTTTGGGGGAAATTTTAAAGTGAGGATATTTTGTGTGAAAACCCCGTTACTTTTTTCCCTATTTGTTTTTGGGAAAAAGGGGGCAGTGAAACAAAAGGGGGTGAAAACTGGGAATTTTTTGGACGGTTTTTTTAAATTAAATGAAACCCTTTCAGGGACCAAATAATTTTCCACGTGGAAAGTCCCAATAAGGTGGGTTGTTGTTTTTTTTTAGGGGATAAAAAACCCAAAACTTTAAAAATTTTGGCCCTTTAGGAAGGGGGAAATACCCTCCTTAACCCCAAATTTTAACCACCAAGTATATTACAAAATGTTTTTAAAATTGATTTCTTTTAAAAATTTTAAAAAAATTTATAGGGGTTGGGTTTCCCATACAAACTTTTTTTTGGGGATTTATATGTTGTTTAATGCTTTCCTTGCCAACAAATCATTAGTAGTTTGTGAAATGGTTTATTCAGTAAATTTATAGCTTGCTGATATAAGAGCTGACTACAACTATGTGGTTGGCTTCGGAAAATGGGGGAACTAACGAAAAACTTAGTGGGGCAGATTTAATTTAAAAACCCATTTGGGCCCCAGTTTTTTGGTCCATTTGCACCAAAAAACCAGTTTTGCCACATTTACTTTTGTGTTTTAGAATTTTTCCAAAAGGTTTGCGGCTCCCCGAAAAAGGGGGCCCGGGGGGCCCTCGTTAAAGGGGCGGGGTTTTGGGGGGGAAAAAGGGGTTTGGCCTTAAGTGGACCAAAAATGGCCCCAAGATTTTGTCGCTGTTTCTGGTGTTAAAAGTAAAAAACAATTTAAAAATTTTGGGGTTTAAGATTTAAAAGGGGGACAGTTCTAACCTCCCACCGATTTATAAACCCACTTTGAAAATGTGGAACGGGGGCGTTGTAGGGTCCTAAAACTTTGGGGGCCCCGGGGCCTTTGTGTTTTGCTAAAGTAGGGTGGGTTCAACGACTTTTTTTCACCCCAACTTTGGGGGAAACCCTGCGGCATGAGTGTTTTTACGGAAAAACCTTCTGCTTGTCACAAATTTTTTAAGCTTTTCCCCAATAGAGTAAACCTTTATTATATCCCTGCCTCGCGTAAAGCAAAATTAAAAAAAAAAACTTTTGGACAAATTTTTTTTTCCCAAAACCCCTCACTGTTTTTGCAAGTGTTTTACCCTAAAATCCCCAAAAAAAAACCCCCTTCACAGGAGAAAATTTAAGGAAAAATGATTGTTACTAAAAAACCCTTACAAAACCAAGCCCAAAAACTTTTTAACTAAAAAGGGAAAACAAAATTCTGAGACCTAAACCAAAGGGAACCCCCCACACATTGCCCAATCAGCTGTCCCAAGGCTTGTTTAATATTTTTTCCGCCAAACAGGGGCCCAAATATAGTGGTAGTTATAGTTGTTTTGTAGGGCTCTCCCGGGGAAAATTTTAAAAAATTTGTTTAAACTGCGTTACTTTTTGTGCTTCCACGGGGAAGGGGCCTTTTCTGTTCAGCGTCGTTCACTTTCCCCTTTTTCTTTCCATCCGGTTAACCCCTTTCGTGATACCCCCGGGCCCCCAATATTTCCCCCCTGCAGTTTTGGGAAAAAATATTTAGAACCCTTACTTTTCCAAAAACCCCTTAATTATAGGTATATAAGCCCCCCTCAGTTAGGTAGGTGTATAGGTCCCCCTTCAATTAAAAAGGGAGGGCTATATAGTTTTATAGGGTCAATTGTCAGGCGGGGTAGTAAGAAAATAGGGGCACTCTCAAAGCAGGTATATAAATATGGGGCCCCACGGGCCAGGTTTTTGGGGCCACGGGCCCGGGTTTAATGGGGGGCCACAGGCGGGTATAGGGGGCACGGGGGCTTTTTTAGGGGGGCCCTTGGCGGGTTTTATAGGGGGGGCCCAAGGGTAGGGGGGGAAAAAAACCTTGGGCAGGGGTTTATGGGGGGCCAAAAGGCGGGTTTTTAGGGGGGCAAGGGGGTATGGGGGGAAAAGGGCCCGTTTATAAGGATAGGGGGCCAAAGGAAAGTCAGGGCCACAGGCAGGTTTAAAAGGGGGCCACGGCGGGGTATAGGGGGCCCGGGCCCAGTATAGGGGGCCCGGGGAGGTTTATGGGGGGGGAAAGGCAGGTTAGGGGGCCACGGCAGGTTTTAGGGGCCCAACAGGCGGGTTATAGGGGGGGGCCGCAGGCGGGTATAGGGGGCCACAGGAAATTTTAGGGGGCCCCGGGGAAAGGGATGGGGGGAAAAAGGGGCCGGTATAGGGGCCACGGCATTTATAGGTGGCCCAGGAAGGATGGGGGGGCCAACAGGGAGGTTATAGGGGCCACAGGCAGTATGGGGGCCCCCAGGCAAGTAGGGGGGGCCCGGGGTTTTGGGGGCCCCCCCCCGGGGGGGGCGGGGTATAGGGGGCCGCAGGCATATGGGGGGCCCCAAAAGGAAAGGTATGGGGGCCAACAGGCGGGTTTATGGGGCCAAAGGGGGTTTAGGGGCCAACCAAAAGGGGGGGGTTAAGGGGGCACGGGGCAGTATAGGGGGCCCGGGCGGTATTGGGGCCCCCAGGAGGATAGGGGGGCCACAGGCAGAAATAGGGGGCCACAGGCAGTTGGGTTATGGGGGGAAACGGGGAAAGGGTATAGGGGTGGGGAGGCATTTTATAGGGGGCCCGGGAAAGGTTTTTTTGGGGGGGACAGGCGGGTATGGGGGGTAAAAGGCAGTTTTTTGGGGCCAAAAGGCAGTTTTGGGGGGCCGAGGCAGGTAAAACGAAATATAAAAATAAAACAATTATCCACCAACTTAGGGGCCCCCGGGGAGGTCTCGTTTCCTTTCCACCGCTTCCCCCCGGGCACCCGGGGGTAAAATTTTTCCCCCCTGGGGACCGCCTTTTGCCCCCGGGAAAGGCAGCGGGTGATGGGGTTTCATTACATCGCGCGTTGCCAGCAGGCCGCACGGGGCCGCGCCGGGGGTCCGGGGGAAAAAAACCCCGATGTGGTTTGGTCCCGGGAGACGGGGCCCGGGACCTTTTTCTGGGGGAAGGGAAACGTTTCGCCCCCTGCTCCCCCAGAAGCCCGCGGGTTTTTTGTTCAGGGTCGTCCTGCGGGCCGCCCGGGGGGTTTTGCTGCAGGGGCCCAGTGGGGGTTTTGGGCCTCAGGGGCCCATGGCCAACGGCCCTGGGGGCCCGGGGGGGGAGGTTTGGGGGCACGGGGGGTTTTTTTGGGGGCCCCAACCCCCGGACAAAACCCCCCTAGCGACGCCCCTGATGTGGAAAATTAAAAAACGGGTCTTTTTCCAAACTTTAAAATGTCAAAAAGTAAGACATTTTTAAATTAAATCTCCCCCTTGTGCTTGCAGTTCTGTGTAATTTTTCTCTCCCAGGCCCTTTTGGGCCCGGCTCATTAGGATTTATTTCAAAATTGCAAAAATATGGCCCCCAATGGGCATAGCTACAGCCACTCTCTGGGGCTGCAGTGAGGCTATGGGGTTGAGGGGGGTCAATTTAATTGCAGGAGAAAAAAAACCCCTTTTTATGGGGAAAAGAAAATTTAAAATTACATGTAAGTTCTATAAGTAAGGAACTTTTAAATTTCCCCCCCAAACCCCTTTGGGTCCCCAAATTATTTTTGTTTACCTTGCATTCAGGTTTTTCCCTGCCTTTAAAGAGCCGTAACTTTTGGGCTTGTTTTTTGAGGGACAAGTTTTTTACTTTTTTATTAGCACCATTTTGTCTATAAAATTTGTCAAAGCCTTTTTTTAATGTTTTTTAAATTTTTGCATTGCATCACCATTGAGTGTAGGTTTCATTAGTACACGCACCAGAACAAACAAGAAGTTGGCATTTTTTTCTACACTGTTCCCCATGTTGGACAAATAATATTATATTTTGACAGATTAGGCTTTTATGAATGTGCTGTTTTATTGTTTTGTTTTCTTTATTTATTTTTTAAAAGGGGGAAAAGGTGATGTTTTAAACCCAGTATTTAAAACTAAAAAGGGGATGTTATCATTTTTCCCACATTATGAATATAATATTTTTGCAAAAATTAGGGCCCTCACCTTTAGGCAGGGGGGAATAGAAATCAGAAGGAAAAAGGCCCAGGTTTTGGGGGGCCTTCATTAGACACCCTGCTGCTATGACAATGACTTGGCACCCTGGAGCACCATACCATGTTCTAACAGCTCATTTGGGAATTGTTTCACAGCTTTCCTAAGCGTTTGGGAAAAAGTCAGGACGGGTTTTTTTCTTGGTCTCGCCTATGGAATCAGTGGTTAGTTTTAAAAACTTTTTGGGCCAGCCCCTTGCATGTGGGGGAGGGGTTAGTAAAGTGGGGCTGCTCCTAGCCCCTTATATCATGATGTACAGTTACATCATACATCATCAAGGGGTTTAAATTATTTAATTATTTTTTCGGTTTTTTGGCTTCCTATATTGGGGTTATGGGGATCCTTTTTCCATTTTTGTATTTGCCCTTTAAAATGTATTTTCCCGTTTCCGTTGGACACACCAAAATGTCCCAGAAAGATGGGCTTGTATCTTTTTCGAAAATCTTTTCTTTTTTTTCTGTCGGGGCTTGAACTTGCCACATGCTGCTCCCTATTCAGGAATTTCATTCCCTTTAAACCAATTTACGTATGGAAAACCCCTCCTTTTTTAAAGGGAACCCAATTTTCCTTTTTCTTTAAAAGCTTGGGATTTTTTAATTTTTTCCCAAAAAATTTGAAATACCAAACTTTGGGTTTTTTTGAAAAAGATTTTTTCAAAAAGGGGGTTTTAAAAATTAAAAAATAAAAAAATTTTGGGGGTTTTAATTTTTGTTTTAAATGAAATTTATAAATTAAAATAAAAATTTTTTTTAAATAAACAACCCCAACGGGCATTTTTGAAAATTTAACTTTAATTTTTTAAAAAATTTGGGCCCCTTTAAATTTCCCCAAATTTTTTCCTGTAAAGGGTTGACTTATTTTCAAAATTTAAAAAATTGCCAAAGGGTAAAAAGTTTTGATGGTTTCCCCAATTTTTAGAAATTTTTTTTTGCAAAAATCCTCTTACCCAAAAAAAATTTTTAAAAAACAATTTTGGGTTGTTGGAAAGTTCCCCAATAAAATTTTTTTTTTTCCCCCCAACAAATTTTTTTTTGAGGTTTCCCAAACATAGGGTTTTAAGGTTCCCATTTTTAAAGCTTTTTTTAACCAAAACTTAAATTTTCTTAAAAATGTTGTCGGAAAAATTTTTAAATTGAAAAAAATTTTTAAAAGAGAATTGTAATTAAATCGTTTTTAAAATTTTTCAATTAATTTCCTTGTTGAAAAAAAACAAAAATTACCTTTAACATTACAAAAATTAAATTTTGGGGCAAACTTTTGGGGGTTTTTTTTTTACTTTGACCCCCATAAACCCCTGTGGGGGGGTTCATTAACACCCCATTTAGTTACCCCCTTAAACCATCCATGGGGGGCCTAGGGTTTGAGGGGTAAAACCCCCTTAAATTCATAAACAAAGGGGTAATTGCGGAAATGGCCACCAAAAATTTTTTTTTTTTGGTCAAATTTCTTAAAATTTTTCAATAAAATCGGGGGTTGGGAACAAGTAAAAATCGGGCCTGCCCCCATTGGGAAAATTTTAAAAAAAATTTTTTAAATTGGCGGGGGGGGAAAAATTAAAAAAACTGTTTAAAAAAAAAATTTTATCTTTAAAATGGAAAAGGGATATAAAAAATGTTTGGAAAATTAAAAATTTCTTCCTTAAATTTTTAAACTCAAAAAATTAAACCACCAATTAAATGGGAACGAAAAAAATTAAAATAGGGGGAAATTTTGAAAAATAAAACCCCGGGCTTTTCCCCTTTTTTGGGATTTAACCTGTTGGGCCTCCCCCGGGGAATTCCAGTCGGAACGGGGGAAAAACCAGTTGTTAGGGGTTTGGCCTTTTCAGCTCCGGGGGGTTTAATTAAATCAAAAAAAAAATCTTGTTTATTTTCTTTAAATTTTCTTCCCCAATTATAAATTTTAAATCCCTTGGCCCCTGGGGAAAATTTTAATAAAAAAAAAATTTTTTTTATTTTAAAAATTTGAAAAAAATTTTTTTTCTTTAAAAACCCCCTTTTAACCCCAATTTAAATAAATGGGGGAAATTTTTAAAATTTAAAATGTTTAATTTTTATTTCGGGCCGGAATGAAAAAGGGGGGGTTTTTATTTTCCAAAAATTTCCCCTTTAATTGGGGAAATTTAACCCAATAGGAGCGCGTTCCTTTTCCCTTTGGAATTTGGGCCCTCTTTAAGGGGGGCCAATACAAAAAAGGCGGAGCTAAAATTTCTTTTTCCCCACCATAAAAACTTTGAGTTTTTTCCCCCTTTGTTTGGGGAAGGGGGCTTTTGCCCCCACCCCTTCCCAAAGTCATTTTAAAAAATTTTTAAAATTTTTAAAAATTTTGATGACCAAAAAAACCTTTTTTAAAAAAAGGTTTTTCCCCAAATTTTTCCCCCAAAAGGGATAAATGGGGGGACTTTGTTTTTTCTTTTTTCTATTCTTTTGGGGTTCCTTTCTCCCCAAATAGGTTAACGGGCCCCAATTTCCCCCTTAAATTCCTGGAATTGGGCCCGGGGTTTTATACCGGAAAAAAAATGAAAAAATTTTAAAGGCCTTAAACAATTTGAAAATTAGGGTTAATTTTCCCCTTATTCGGAAAATTTTCTTAATTCTTTTAAAAAATTCCCTTTTTTGGAAAGGGGCCGGTTTTTTGGGACAAAAGGGGCCCCCTTTTTGGGTTTTTTAAAATGTTTAAAAAATTTGGGGAAAAAAAAAAAAGGGTTTTCCCAGGGTTTTTAAAATTGAATGGGGGGAAAACCAACTTTAATTTAAAAATTTGATTTTTTTTTTTTTTAATTTTTGCCGGCAACGGCTTTTTTAAAAAAGGGGCCGATTTTTTCAAAAAAATTTCAATTCTTTTTTAAAATTAATTTTGGGGGAATTTTATTTCCGAGCTTAAAAAATTGGGGGTTTTTAGGCCCAAAAAGGCCCCTTTTTTAATTTAGCCAACCCAAGGGCCAAAATTTTTCTTTTTTCCCCCTGAATTTTGGAATGTCCCGCTTTGATTTTGAGGCCAAAAATTTTAAACCAATAGGGTTTTTTAGGGGATTTTGCGCCCATTTTTTGTTTGGGTTTAATTTTTTTTCCCCTAGGTTAAAGGGCCATTGTCGCTCTATTCTGATTGGCCCAATTTCCCTCCATAGGTTAAAAATGGGTTTTGTCGCTCCTTTTTGTTTGGGCTGGTTTTGGCCGGGCCCAATGAAAATTAGCTTAAAAAAATTTAAATTATGTTTTTAAACGGGATTTCTCTATTGCAATTTATGTAGCCCCCGGTTCGGCGAAAAAGCGTTGTTGGGTTTTTTAAAATGCTTAAATTTGTAAAAAAGGGTTTGTCTTTTCTGATTTTTTACCCCTTAAAAAAAATTTATTTTTTTATTAATATTTCCCGCCCCCGGCGCTGGCCCCGAGTTTTAGAGCCCCAAATCCCCACTTTGGGACTATAATGGGGAAGTGGGCTGGCTCTGATTGGCTGGGAAAAGCCAACCCACCGCTGCTAAAGCAATCAGTTTTTCTGTCTTTTTACGTTTTTTTTAACTGTCCCCGCCTTTGTTTTTTGATTGGCCCAAAAACTTCTATGGATATAAGGGGAAATTTGTGCTTATTCTGTTTGGGTTTTAATACTACTTCATAGGTTAGAAGGGGCCCAAACTGTCCCTTTTCCTTTTGTTTGGCCCCAAACTTCTCCATGGGAAATATAATGGGGTCTTTTTTCGCCCCTTTTTCTGTTTGGGGGCTTCCCCCGGCCCAATGAGAATTGCTTAAACAATTTGTTTTTATGTTTTCCCCGGCCCATTTCTCTTTTGAATTTTTCCCTATGTAGCGCTGGTCTCGGCGAAAAAAGCGTTGTTGGGGTTTTTTTAATGCTTTATTTTTTAAAGAAGGGTTTTTGCTTTTTATCTGAAAATTTTTTAACATTTAAAAAAAAAATTTTTTTAAAAAATATTTTCATCCCGCCGGCTGGGGTGCCGAGTTTTCATTTTGGGGCCCTTTCTTCTTAGAAAATAAGGGGAGAAGTAGCTCGCCCTAATTGGCTGGGATAGCCAACCCCCCCAGCTCGGGCCCAATCAGCCCCTTTTTTTTGGTCTTTTTACTGTTTTTTGGGAATTTTTTCCCCCGGGGAAATTCTGATTGGTCAAAACCCTTCTCCATAAGTTTTAAAAATGGGTTCTTTGTCGCCCCTATTTTTGATTGGTCAAAAAATTCCCCTGGGCTAGAAGGGTCTCTGTCGCTCTTTTTCTGATTGGCTGAGCTAGAAAAGTCCCGGTTAGTTAACCAATCAGCTTTTTCAGCTTTTTTAAATGTATTTTAAAACTACCCTCCCGGGTGGATTTGTTTGGTAAAAAACTTCCCCATGGGTTTTTAAATGGTTAACTGTCGCCCCCTATTTGTTTTGGCGGTTCTGCCGACCAATCAAAATTGCTTTCAGAATTTAAAATTACTGTTTTCCCCCGGTTTTTTCCCTATATTAATAATTTTTGAATTAGGATTTTGGGAAATTTTTTTTTTTGTTTTTTTATTTTTGGGGGTTTCAGCCCCTTTTCCCTGAAAATTTTTTTTCCGCCTTTTAAAAAAGGCGATTTTTGATTCATTACTTGGGCACCGCCCATCGGGAATGATTTCTCGCTGTTCCGCCTGTTTTCGCATGGGAAAACGGGTTTTTCGGCGCAGTCCGAAACGCCCCCCTAAATCCCGCACTGCGCCCTGTCCCGCACTGTGCCCCACACTGGCGAGGCCCCAGGGAATTTTTCCCCGCATTTTTGAGTGGTACCTGGCGGGAAAATCTTAGGCGAAAGCCCCGCACTGCCCCTCGGTCTCTGCATGCCCCCCACACACGGGCCCGGGCGCGGGGAAATTTTCCGAATGTTGCCCGAAACTCCCTCCGGGGGAAAATTTATAGGCGCAGCCCCGCAACGGGCCCCGGGGGCCCGAAATGCCCCTAAAAACTCAGGCGAGGCGCGGCGGACTTTAAACATTGTATGTATGAGCGCCCCGGGCCCCCCGGAAAATAAATCAGGGCAGATTCCCCCGGAAAAACTGGCAAAAAGGTGGCCCCGACCCGTGGGGGATTCATACATGGGGCCCTTTGTGTTTTTTTGTTTTTTGGGAAAGATAAGATAGTTTTATCTCCTCGAGTGCCCCACAGGTGGGCATGTGAGAGAAAGAGAGAAAATTCATGCAGGTGGATAGGGAAACCTTTGTTATTGCTAACAACAAATTTTATTTTTTAATTTTTTTTTTTTGAGCTCTTAAATTCCCCCCCCCTGGAGTACATTTAAAGATCTTGCTTCATGTTGTTTTAATTAGAAGAGCGGTTTAATATGGGGGTTTGATATGCTAAGCACGGAAATCCCCCAAACACCCCTTAAAAAAAGGAAAGAGACAGAATGTTTAAAGAAAAAACTGTTTGGGGTTCGGGAACAGTGGGGTAAGAAACCCCCTTTTCAGAGAAATGAAAAAAGATAATACTATCAAATTTTTTCTTTTCATTTGTTGACAAGCAATTATATACATTTTTTCTGTTGGGTGTTTTTTTATATATAATTATTTTAAAGTTCCCCGATGTACATTACTCTCTCTGTCTCCCTTTCTGTGAGAAGTTTTGCTCTTTCGCCAACTTTTGGGCCTGAGAAATGTTTGTTATCGCAGCCCTAAAAAAGTATAAAAAAACCCCCCTTTCCCCAGGAAAAAAAATATTCCCCTTTTTTCCCCTTAATATTTTTGCTGTACGGGTCTATGTGCCCTAGTGGTCTAGTCTATCTTTTCCCTATCTGTCGACAAAACAATAGAACGCACAATGTCATTCCAAATATTTGAAATTGGAATATAAATAGAAATTTTCAGCTAAAGTAAAGGGAATTGGGTCACCGGGGCCTTCAGAAGTTTATTCTCATAGCTAGAAAAGGACAGTATTTGTATTGTTATGTGTTTTTTTAGTTGTAAAGGACTGTGGGAATAAAACAACTTGCCAAAAATTCTAAAAAAAATATTTTCCCAGGAATTTTGGGTTTTTTAAAAAAAATCTTTTTTTGAGGGAAGTTTTCCCTTTAAAAGTGATTATAGGAGCCCCCAATTTTCCCTATTTTGAAATTTTTTTTTTTAAACATTTTGCTTTTTAAATTATTTTTTGTCTTTCTTGTTTTTTTTTAAACATTATGGGATATAAATTTTGCTCCCTTTTTATTATCTAATAAAGTTTGGACAGTAGTGATTGGATCAATTTTCTTTTTCCCTGTGTAAATGTTTAAACAGCGAGAAAAAAGGGGTAATGAAAAGTTTTAAAAACAACTTTTTTATTTTAATCCCTCCTTTTGTTGTTAAGTTTCCTTCAAAAAAGCAGATAGATGAGGTATATAAAAGTATACAAAAATCATCAAATGGTAGACCCGTACATTTTATTCAGGCTTTTCTTTATAACTTTATCCACATAAAAAAATTAAAAATGAATTTTTTGAACAATGAGAAACAAGTAAATAATTCTTAAAAAGATTTTTCCAAATGATTAGAAATTTAACATGTGGGGAAGGAAAATTGAAGACTATTCAAAATTAATTGCTGTTTTGATTTTGTTTGGCAGGGATAAAGAAGATTTTAGTACTCAGGTTTTTTGTTCCCAAACCCATCTCTTCAAAAACCTCTGTTTTTACTTTATTGATTAAACCCCAAAAAGTGCTGTTTAAACCGTGGCAAAGTAATCCTGCGATTTTTTTCTATAGAAACGGGTTTTTGTTACCAAAACTTAAAGACAAGTTCCCCCCTTTAGAGTTTTGTTTTTTTTGGTATTTCTTTTTATTTTTTTGGCAGTCCTGTATTTTAAACAGTAGGAATAGCAAAAAAGGGTTTTGTCAGCCCTGTAAAAAACCCCCCCCAACCTAAACGGAAGTCTGAGTCTAAAACCAGCTGTGATTCTGTGATACTGCATGGTAAGGAAATCCCTTTAACATAAATTGTAGATTAGGTTGTCACTACTGCTCTCATGTGAAAGTAAGGACAACTAATGCTCTATTTATAATGTCATCTGTGATAAAGCTATGGACCCCAATTAATCCTGTAAGATCTCAATGACTTATAACAAACCCACAGACTGATGTTTTCATCATCCAAAAAACATGATATTTAACCATATGGTGAAATCTATTCATTACCTCGGGAATAACGATAAAATTACATTTTTTTTTAATAAAATAAAAGATTTAATAACATTATAAGTGGGATTTCAGATTAAGATGTTTTGGTGATTGTATCTGTTCTATTCCATACAAAATCCAGAGTTGGCGTTAGCATAGGTGTGTTCATTTAAAAAATCCCAGTACAAGAAGAAGCGACGTTTCGACCTTGATAGTGGGTCTATGTTAAGCATAACTAGTGTCAATTAAACATAGTATTTAACACAAGTGGTGCTTCCTTCATACAACTCCCACCAATGAGATAGTGACTAGTGTTGAGCGATTATTATCGACAAAGTTGAAATCGGCACAGTTTTTATGGTGATCGGATTTTTTAGATCATGCGATTATTTAGATTAAAATCTGTGCATCATCTATTAAGATCGCGCCATTTTTGGCGCTTCCTGTCATTTTGGCGACCAGCAAATCAGCTTACAGAATAGAGCAGGGTGAGATGTGTGTGTGCGACGTCATGACTGGGATGTGTATGGTTGCGATTGGCTGGAAAAATCACATGACCTCGTTTTACATAGAACAGCCCTTCCTGTTCAGCCTCAGTGTCTCTCAGCGTCTCATAGCAGAAGGACGTGCGCTCTGCCTGTGTCCAAACAGCTCAGCGAAATTATTCTATTTCTTCACAGAGAAATCTCTACTGTTAGCTGTGATCCTTACAATTTAGTTAGATTCGAGATTTGAAGATTTCATGTAGTTAGTTAGATAATTTTAAAGGAGCATCTACCGCTGTAAAGTCGCGGGGTGGGAGAGGGGGCCCGCGGGTGAACACAGACAAGCTCTATAAAGAATACTGGATAAAGTTCACCAAGACTTAGTGTAGACATTGCACTGCAATAGCTTTATTATTAACAGTTTTCTATTGAAATATTTCCTGGATATTGGGCAGCCTGAACTTATATTAGGATACACATCTTTTCTAGTAACTGCAAGTCTCTTTGTTAGGTGCAAAACTCCACTTTTATTATCAGTATACATTTCAGATAGGTGTTCATTTTCAATTTTGCCATTCCACCTTTGTTGATATATCCACCTTGCACTTAAATTTGAATCCAGAATTTTATGTCCCCACAGGTGAATTGAAAGGGCCAAAAATACTTGATTATACGAATACATAACAGAACGTGTTTTTTGACTTTGCGCACTATAGCTTTTTTCTTGAGGCAGTTGCACAAAATCTAAAAAACACAATTTTAGTCACCACGGTAATTGAAAGGTCCCAAAAAATTCTTTATTATACGTACTAACAGATATGGTTTTTTTGACTTGGCGCACTACAGCTTTGTTATTGAGGCAGCTTGCACTTAAATCTAAAACAGCAATTTTATAGTCACCACGGGTAAATTTAAAAGGGGTGCCAAAAATATCTTGTTTATACGAATACTAACAGATAGTTTTTTTGATTTTGGCGCACACAGCTTTTTTTCATTGAGGCATTTTACTTAAAGTGAATACAGCAATTTTTTAGTCCCCACATAATTTGATAGGTCCCAAAAAATACTTGTTATCCAATATTTTCAATACGTTTTTTTTCCTTTGGCGCGGGCCCAGTTTTGTTGAAGTCACTTTGAGTTATTTTTGAACCAGCAATTTTGTTTGATTTGGGGATTTGGAATGCTGTGTTTTACTTTTTAAATAAGAACTTTTCCAAAACTATTCCATACTTCTAAAATTTTTTATTTCTAAACATGGACGAAATTCAGGTGGAAGCGAGAAAAAGGGGGGGGTTAAAAAATGGGGTAGAGGTACGAGAGAAGGTGCCCCCTTTCCATGCGGGCGACAAACGCATGCCAGCGGATCGTCATTTGCAGGACCGTCGGGCCCCGTCATTGCGGGGGTCGGGCCCCGTGAATTCATAACGAACACGTGCCAATCTGTCCTTCAGGGGGTTAATGCAACCTGCATCACATCTTACCTCCTCGTCCTCCCATCACCCACAAATGTCGTCATCAGCACCCAGCATCCGCCCAACATGAAGCAGCCCAAATGTCAATCGTGTACCCCCACTGGGGATAATCCTTTTTCTGAAGCCCTTTTTGATGACAAAATCGGTTGGGGTCAGAAGGCATTTTAAAAGATAAAGAGGCCAAAAGGGAGTTTTTCTCTGCCGACACCCAGTTACTGATGCCATCAGGGGAGGGAAGGGAAAGCCGGTAATCGGAAAAACCCCGGGGGGGTCGACAACGCCTTGCACCCCTCTTGCTTGTAGCCCGCGCTCCTGGATCAGAATGTCAGGACGCGAAGCACCTGGTTGAGATGATGAGACGATTTTGGGGATCCAACGGGGTCTTTTCAGCAAAATTTGCTTCCCACCTTATCACTGGACGAGGGGGAAACGGGGGGATGTCAGTAGGGGGGTTCCCCCCAAAAAAGGGGAGGGGGCGGTCGCAGAATCCCTGATAAAATTCCGCCACCCCACGGTCACGCAAACCCGCCCTCGCTTATCCCCGTAAAAAAGGTCCAGGACCTCTCAACCTGGGCCTTTTTTGAGCAAGCCTCTGATTCACCCAGCGATGCATATGCCGCCTTTGCCGAAACCCAAAGTAGAGGCAAAACTAGTCCTCCCGCGAATGCATTATTTTTAAATGGAGGCAACACTTACCCAAAAAAGGAAAACCCGACGCCGGCCCCAACCACTGACACCCTCTTCTCCGCCCCTCCCCCGCCCCCACCAAGCATTCCTCACCCCATTCTCGAGTCATGATCAGGGATCAGCCTCTGCTTACCCCACCGCCCCCGAGTACCACCAGCACCACAAGCCCCTCCTCCCCCTTCTTTTCCCGCCATTTAGACCGCACACCGACAGCGGCCCATCAGCCCAGCCCTTCGTCTTCCAGTTTTGGGAGCAGAAGAAACACTTAACCCAAAACCATCCAAAGAAAAAGCCTGAATGTCGGCTTTGCCATTTTTTTTGGCCTGGAAATTTGCCTTCCGTCTGGTGGACACGAGGTTCCGCCATGCAGGCCCTTGCCCCCCCCCAATCCAGATCCCCGAGCAGGATTTCTTTCCAGAAAACCGCCCCTGCCCTGGCCACCACGTTCCCAAAAATTTCAAGCGTTGTCTGCATCTGGCCCGGAAAGTCCATTGACCACCGACACATGGACTAGTAAGCAGGCCAAGGCCGCTTATCCGGGACAGCTCACGGGGTGAGCTGGGGGATGTCTCTGGGGTGAGGGTGGCTCTCAGGTCGGGCCGCTTTTTAAAAAAAACCGCGGGGATGGGGGGTTCTTTCCCCAAGGCCCTCTGGTGGCATCACGTGCCGAGAAACCAGGCCGGTAAAAAAAATCTTTTGGAGACCGCCACACACAGGTCAGGAGCTGTGGAGGGTTTCCCGCAACGAGCCCGAGCGCGGCGGGGTACAAAACCTTGTCCCCGGGAAAGGGGGGGTGTGCGAAAAGGGGCGAAATCTGCGGCCCCTTAAAAATGGGGTGGCGGGAGCACCCCCTTGCCGGGCCCCTGTCATAAACCTTGCGTCCAAAAATTTTTCAAAGACAAACCCGGGTCGGGACGCCTGCTGAGGAAGGCTCGAAGTCAAAGTTCGCATTTCCCGCCGTCCCCCCTGCTTGTCCCCCCGGCTGCGTTGCGCGTCAGCTGGGCCCCCGCAACGCTCATTGTTGACTGGCAACCGCGGGAATTCCACCCTCCACTGCTCCAGCGTTGGGCAGCAGTGCAAACCCCATTACGCGTACAAAGTGACACATGCCGACAACAGCTGCGGACCTCGGGTGTTGAGCCACCGAGAGTGGGGGCAGGTGAAAGAGCTCTGCACCACCCTAGCCAGTTTTAAAGAAGCCCCCAAAAGGGTTTAGTGCGGACAATGCCCTTGTCGCATGAGCATTGGGTGATCTTAGTTCTGGAACGATGTTGGCACTCGAAACAACAGGCCCCCCAGCAGGGAGGGGGAGACGGACACAGATGCGGACACGGACCTTCCTCCGCAAATCCAAGGCCCGACAGTTTCAAAATTTCATCGTCTTCTTCATTGGCATGGTTGGGGGTCCGGGGCTAGTGCAAGGGGGCGCATAAAGCTCTCGGGGGTGCATCATCCTGGCGATCAGGGTGTTTTGAAGCTGGGGGGAGGAAGGGGAGGAGCAGGGGGAGGATCCTAGACACCCGTACCGACCCCTGCCTTGGGAAAGGGGTTGCGCGAATTTGAGGCGGGGGAGGAAGATGAGGAAGTCAGTTTGCTGTGCCCCTCGACCCAGAGGTTTGGGAAATAAGTCCACCCCTTCACAGATGCTTGATGCTCCATTTCCCCCAACTGACCCCGCTTTAAGGCCATCAAAATGAACAACATTACTGGGGGCCACCCTGCTGGCCCCGGGAAAAAAAAAAACTCAGCACTTTTTCCTTCCCCCCACCAAAAGAGAGTGAAATGCAGGAAATGGAGACCTGCTGATTGATCAACTGGAGACGTCCTTCACGTTCCCCAAATGTCACGGGGAACAATCAGCAACTGACAGCACAGAGTGCCAAATACCCTAGGGGGGCAGCAGCAGCAGGAAGGGGGCAAAGCCAAGGGTGCCCCCTGGCAATCTTTATTTACCACCTCCCCACGCATGCAATCAGGGCCACATCCAAAACACAGAGACCACTTTAAAATCATGGGCACGACATCTGCGTTTAACACCGATGTTTTTGGGGTTGTTCCGGACCCCAATAACTTCGGGGATCCAAAAAGGACAATGGTCGAGCTCGCTCGCCACGCCATGAGGTGTTGTCCGCCCAGAGCCCGCGTATATCTAAGCGGACCTTCACACAGCTGGGGGGATCATTACAACAAACGCATCCGGGTTTCCACAGATAATGTGGATGTTTGACTTTTACAAGATGAATCAGGAAGGATCTCTGATGAGTTTTGGGCCCCAAATTGCCCAGGTCACCGATTAGTTTTGCCGTCTACTTCACTTCCCCTTCAACAGAAATGGGCCTCTTGAAAACTTTTTTTTTAAAAAGACATTTCTTACTGAATTTTATCCTTTTTCCCCAAAAGTCATTTTGCTGTTTTTCTGTGAGGAGACTGTAAAAAAAGCAAATTTCATGACAAAACCCATTCCCTTTACCACTTTACTTAGAAGTTTTCGCATTGCAAGGTTTTTTAGGTCTGTTGCTGGGGATACAGCTAAATTATGGTCCTTTTGGGAAAAGAAATGGGGCTTTTAAATGGCATTTCCCCTCACAATTTTTAATAGTGGCGAGAAGTCAATTTATAATTTTTTGGGGTCTGTACTGGAGTACAGCAATAATCAGGTCCCTTTGGAAAGAAATGTGGCTTATAAGTGCATTTTCCCCCACAATTTTAAAGTGGCTGAGAAATCATTTTTTTTTTTTTTGGGGCATGCGCTTGAAATGCAGAAATACATTAAAAAAAAAAATTTTTTGTTTCTAAAAGACTTTTTTTTCTTCACAATTTTCCAAAGTGGCTCAGGGTCATGCTTTGAATTTTTGGGGGGATTTTTTCTTTGAAATGCAGCTATACACAGGCCATTAGAAAAAATTTTTTCTAACAGTATTTTTTCTTCACAATTTTCCAAAGTATCAAGGGTTTAGCTTTTAATTTTTGGGGCATTTTTGCTGGAAATGCAGCTATACTGCGGGCCTATTATAAAAAAATGTTGTTTCTAACAGACATTTGTTCTTCACAATTTCCCAAAAAGGGCTCATGGTTGTTTTTTAAATTTTTTGGGGGGGGATTTTGCTTGACATGCAGCATACAAAAGGGCCTTTATAAAAAAATGTTTTTTCTAACAGACTTTGTTCCTCACAATTGTCAAAAGTGGGGCCCAAGGGGATGGGGCTGTCAGAAAAAAAAAATAGGTAGGGCACTGTTAATGGGTACATATTTGGAAAAAAACTTTTTTTGCAAACTTTAACAGAGCTATCAATCACCGTTTGAGACAACCCATTTTAAAACAATTAAAAAGAGAAACAAGACAGGTGGGATTCCTCCTATTTTTAAAAAAAGTTTTTCTAGAATTTTAAAATACTAAAAAACTTGCATGTCAAAATGCGGTAAAAAAATTCCCCTGATTTTACAAGGGAGGGACAGGAAAACTTGACCAGATTAGGTTTTTCGAGGACATGGGGTATGGAGACGGGCAGAAACAAAGAACAGGACAATTTCCTCCAGCACGTTGATAAAAAGATAAAAAGAATGCCAAGAAAAAGGGCACCTGGGTGGGAAAAGGACATTTAAACCCCCAGTTTTCCATGTGGCTCAAATTGGGCCGCACTCATACGGGGGGCAAGCGTACCCAGGACAGGGACGTATATGTCCAGTGAAACAAAATGGGGGTTAAAGACTCCTTTTTCCGGGGACTTTTTAACTGGGTCAGCAGGGTTTTGGGGCCAGCTGTGGCCCCGGGCAGGAAGTCAATGTCCAGTGAAACTAAAATGGTGGTTTTAAAGACTCCTTTTTTCCGCACTTTTTTAACTGGGGGCAGCAGGTTTTGGGGGTCATGCTGGGCCCAGGACAGGGGTAGTCAAGTCCAGTTCAACTAAAATGGTGGTTGAAAGACTCCTTTTTTTCCCGGGACTTTTTAAATCTGGAGGTCATGCAGGTTTGGGGGTCATGTGTGGCCCAGGGCAGGTATAGTCGGTCCCGTTGAATAAAAAGGGTTTTTTAAAACTCCTTTTTTTGGCGCTTTTTAAATTGGAGGTCATGCAGTTTGGGGGTCATGCTGTGGCCAGGGCATATAGTCAATGTACATGAAACTAAAATGGTGGTTGAAGACCTTTTTTTTCCCGGGACTTTTTATCTGGGTCTGCAGTTTGGGGCTCATCGTGGCCCAGGACAGGGAAGTCAATGTCCATGAAAAAAAATGGTGGTTGAAAGACTCCTTTTTCCGGCACTTTTTTAAAGGGGGTCATGCAGGTTTGGGGGCATCGTGGCCCAAAGGGAACAAAAGTCCAGTTCAATAAAATGGTGGGTTAAAGATCCTTTTTCCGGACTTTTTTAATTTTGGGGGGCATGCAGGTTTGGGGGTCATGCGCATTCCAGGGAAGGGGTATTAATGTCCCCTTCAAGTAAAAAAGAGGTTCAAATAAACTGCCTTCTGGCCTTTTTAATTTGTGGGTCATGCAGATTTAAGGGCAGCGTGGGACAAGACAGGGATATAATGGTTGTGATTTTTTTCTGTGGCTTTTTAACTAAGTGTTTTCCTAAGAGTAGCAGTATCCATTTTATGTTGTGGGTTTTAATTCCAGCTTTCCGCCCGGTTTGGGTGTAAAAATAAGGGTTGTTGCTCTCCCATAGACTTTAATGGGATCGATCATAAACGAACCATCGACAATCTTGTCGATGATGGGCGACTTGCCACGACCCATTCGATGGGCCACTAATCGCTCAACACTAATAGTGACATAATTAAATAGAATCGTTTTTTTAAACCCGTATGTTAAACACTAAATAAAACATACATACAATGTGCATAAGTGACAAATAAACTAACCAATTAAAAAAAAAATGCGGTTCAATCAGGGGAGCGGGGCACGAGGCTCCATTCCTTGTGTAGGGCCGTTTATCCCCATTGTGCATGACCAACCCAACACTTCAAGGGTATGTTTACACAGTTAAAATGGGACGATTTCATCCCTAATTTCGTGCCGGGGGCGCGAATTACGGCTGGAATACGTCCCAGTCATTACGGTAACCACAGTTCTCATAGAGAACTATGGATTACGTCTCCCTCCCGCTCGGCGAAACCCCGGGGGGGAAATAAATGACATGTCATTTCTGGCGGGGTATTGCCCGCAGTAATTAAAATCTATGGGCCCGAGGTCCGGCCCCCGCTCCCGATTTAACCCACAAAAAAACATCTGTTCTCATAACAATGAAATTTGAAGCATGGAGGAAGATAAAAAAATCTCAAAACCAAACACATATTATTTCTCAGGTAGAAAAGAAAGTCGACCCGAAAGGCTGGATCTCACTCACTCACTAATTGTGTGATTGAAAACCTGAAGAAAGTGGTCAAAAGCAAGAAAAGCTGTTTAGATTGTACAGCTTCCAACAGTTGTAAATTATTCCACAAAAGATGGGAGAAGTTCTTAGAAAAAAAGAAATGGATTTGGAGTAAAATAAAGCATTTTTATTATGTCATTAGGAAATGTGTAATTTAAAATTATGATGATAAAATACAACATGTACTGTTGCTCACAGGGGTTGCTGATGTATAGGTTAACGGTCAAACATTATTCCTTGATCTGGCTGTAGAATTAATTTCTATCAACTTCGACAAAGGACAAACATTATTTTTGACATAATCTCCCTGCTTTTTTAAATACTTTGCCCATCTGTTACGCCTTCATATTCCCTTGTTTAAAATATATTTTGAGCTGAACTGCAAGACTTGAATGCACCACTGTCTTCACCTCCTCATCGGAAGTGAATCTCTATTCTGTGAAGTTTTTATTACTTCTTTCAGAGAACTAAACAGGTTGTAGTACAATGGGGCAAGATCAGGACTGGAGGGAGGATGTTTACACACCTCCAAAAGTTTTTGGAGAGCACTGACAGTACGGGCAGCATTGTGCGGACGTGCATTGTCATGCAACAACACAAAATTATTCATGGGTGACACTTGTGCGATCTTCTGCTAATGTCTCTATCCATTGATGCAATAAAAATATTTCTTCATACTGTGCACAAGACACACCCTCACACCGCAAAAAACAGATTACACTGTTCTTCTGACTTGTAAATCGTAAGTAGAGCATCCATTTTTTCTTGCACCGCAGTCACAAATAAACCAATGTAACATGTTCAAACCTACACAGCAGTCCCTGGGAGACAGCAACCTACTTTGGAAATTGTTGATAAGACAATGAGATCATTTTTGACCCTCAGATTTTTGTGTTAATGCTGTATACATTAAATGTGGCACAGTGATTACTGCACTAGTACATTTTAAACTCTGTTTAGTACATTTAAACTAATAAAAGAAAAAAATTGATTTGTGCATCCTAAAAATAAAGTAAGTTACATTTAAGACATTTTTGAAAACTAGATTAGCAATTTCTCAGGAAAATTTAATTATGAGAAAATAAGCCAAATACTTTAATTAAATTTCTTATGTGAATCTAAGAACTGGAGAAATATACATTGCTATGTGCTGAGCCTACTGATCAATGATCTGTTTAAGGGCTCGGAAATGTAAAGGGCAGAAGAACAAACAGTTCTTCACTTACACCTTAGAAAAGTCCAGGTATACAAAGGGAATCACAGGTTTGAATTCTTGTTTAGTTTTATAGTCAGGTAGTTGGTTAAGGTGCATACTTTACTGCTAAGTGAACTCCAATGACATGGTTATTGTTTGCATGACATGCCTAATCTTTAATCATTATATGACTGTTCTAAAGGTATTCCCTGGGATCTTCTTGTGCGTCATAACGTTATCAGGTTTTTTCAGTGATGATCATTGTATCCACCCACACAATGTCCAGTATGAACTTGTGTGCACAGCACTAAATGGATAACTGCCATAGTTTTTCATTATTGCAAAGATTTATCATTATCTTTTGATTTTCTAGAATATTATAGAAAGTAGCAATGAGTATTTTAATAGTTAACCTTGTATCCGCTTAAATTTCAGTAATAAAGTTATACAGTATATAATATCTAACTGACTGGCTTTTCTTAAACTTTCATTTTGGTTTCTATTTTTGCAAATGTCACCAAACTATGTAGTATAGTGCAGAAGATGTTGATAAATTACATGCCGACTTAGAAAACTATGAATGGAGTTGAATCAGTTTTCTGGTGTACTTTGAGCCAAAAAGAATGTATGAACAGGCGCACTCCAAACTTTGGCACGATAAGTCCCTTTGTAAGGCGCCAAAGACACTTTTTAATGCGCCAAAGATAAGGAGCGTTCTAGGAGCGTCACACCACATTCATAGAAGTAGACACATTTATGATTCTTTGACATCAAATCTAGGCGCAGAACAGTTAGAACATCCAGACCAGGTTAAAGGTGGTCTGCCTGAGCCAGACTTGTTGTAGTGGTACTACAAAGCACCTGTATGTATGACCTGCAGAAGAACAGGTTCATACATTCTGGCACATTCTACACTGCCTTAAAAGGATTGTCTCACCACGTTGTTTCATAGAGCAAAGCAGCATTCTTTCATTCATGCATCCTGTCACTTCCTAATAAGGCTGTGGGTAATTAGCATATAAGCTCCATGTATTCATGGTAAGGCTGTGAGTAATTAACATATAAGCTCTATGTATTCTGACTTCTGCTATTTAGTCTACATAACATAAAGATTTCCTGATACCAGGTCCAGAGAACCTTCAGAGCTAAAGTAAACAGTAGTAATTGGTGTCTTTTGTCTGAAAGATCAGATAACACTCAAGCTCTCAAGCTGCTGGCTGTTCTCTGTGCCCACATGTGTGGTGGCCCCCTCCCTTCTATTAGATAAGACAAACAGCAGGGGAGAACCAGCAAAGCAGGTCAGTAACTAAAGAAACCTAAGAGCCCTCAGAAGGTGATAAAATCATTTGTAGCTCCTCAGCAAAAAAAAATGAAGAAAGCAATATATTTGGAAAATGTCTTCATTCAGTGTTCAAAATCCCTACATGTTGAAAACTAATCTTTCTTGGGAGTTAACCCCTTTAAAGCTATTTAGAACTGGCCTGTAAGTGCCAGGATTCATACATGTCACACTATGGGCCACATGTATGGAAACTGCCTAGGTCTAAAACTTACTTTGTTGGCCATAGCAACCAATCAGAGCACCCCTCTCATTTTCCCAGAGCACTATATGAAATTATAGGGGGCACTTTGATTGGTTGCTATGGACAACAACGTGAGTTTTAGACCTAGACAGTTTTCATACATGTAGCCCTTAATGTAGATAAATGTTAAGTTATGCATCTAGGTATCAATAATCTGCGTGTACTATTTTCATGTGGGGAGAAAAATGCATGAAGAGAAGGATCTTGTAGATACATAACAGTTAATGTATTAAAAAAGACTTGAAGTCATAGGACAAGTACGTTATGTTTCCACTCTATAAGGCACTGGTGTGACCTAATCTGAAATATGAGGTATAGTTTGGGACACCAGTCCATTAAAAGGATGCTCTGGAGCTAGAGAAGGTATACGAACAAGTAGGTTAACTGATCTTAGTAATAAGGAAAGGTTAAAATAATTAAACTTATATAGTTTTGAGTAAAGACATCTAAGGAGAGACATGATTAATTTACTGTATATTAGTAAATAAATGGTCCCTACAAAAAGTGTAGTTCATGTAAAACCCCCTCAAAACGCAAAGGGCACTCCCTGAATTAACTTATATATGAAGTCTACAGCATGATACTCTCTAGTGTACCAGTATAGTACTGGTTTATAATCACTATATGGGCATTGTATGTTGATGTTATTGGTTATATAGGTCTTTGTGGTAGTTATACTGTTTGTGATCATGGTGTGGAGATAGTATTTGGCAGCTATATAATGGTATTATTTGGTAAGTGTATGACATTATTTGTAAGCTACATTGGTGTTTGTGGTAAATGTTTTGGCAGCAGGGCCAATATATCTATAGGTACAGGTTCCAGGATCCAAATGACTGATTTTCATTATAGAGTAATGTCTAATATCCAGCGACAGTGTATTTATTAGGCTGCATAGGTTTAAATCAAAGTTAAAAGGTTTTGTATTACTATATTGTCTTCAACATATTTTGAGGGCAAAACAACCTTGAGGTTTGTGACCTTGGTATTTTTAAAATCCAACACCCCTAGTGCTCTTGCCTCTCCACATCTTGTTCAGACTGTCTCAGTGGCATAGAGCATTGTTACAGAACTTTTTTACACGTTGTCCTATTACACATTGATATAGAAAACACAAGATACGATAATTATGGTTTGATAAGAAAACGATGGGCAGTGTAATAAAATTATAAATCTTATCAATTTGCTTATCCACATTTATAAAATAGGAATGTGGACATTCACCACTGCTGATACACAGTGGTTAAGATATTGGGCTGTAATCATAAACGCACATATATGAGAAATAGAAAGTACACCATATTTGAATGGAATGGTTTTACATATTTAGACATAATAAAAAAAATCCAGTCCTTAGAAGGATTTAAAATGAAGGTGAGTGCAACCTTGGATGAACAAATTATACCATATTTGTCATGATCACGCCTGCTTGGGCCTCTGCGCAGTCATCTGTCCAGAAGGTATGGTGCAGGATGCGCATTTGGCCATTAGTTTGGGATTGTATACTATTTTATGTGTTTCCAGTCTGAACACTGCCTTGCCAGTCCTGCTATCTGTGATTCAGATGAGGTATGATTGACAACCGTCTTCTCCACTCAGGCTGTGTTCTGTATGTCAGGGAGCCAGTCCATTTACACTCTGGACCGGGTCACTGACTTCCTATTTAAGATCCCTCCTGTCTTTGCTGGGGATAGCCTTTGCTTGAGCTGGTGTGCAGTGTATATGTTTTGATTTACTTGGATTTCTGACTTTGCCTCTTGACCCAAGTTTTCTTCTTGTCGTTTTGGTACCATTTGCTCTTCCTTGTTCTAACCCATTTCTGCTGATTACTCTGCAATTGTTTTTGTCTGTCTTGTCTGTTTGATGTTTGCATTTGCTCAGGGTGGGTATTGCCGCCCAGTTGTCGCAGACCATTTAGGGTCGGGTCGGCAAGCAGGAACGGACTGCCCTGGGGAACTTAGTGCTAGGGTGCACTGTCTGTCTTTCCCTGTGGATTCTGGGGTCCCTTAAGCTATATTTATATAACAAAAAAATAGTCCAAAATGCAGAACACTGTGTGAAAAATTAAGTACACTGTTAAAGCTTCTATAAGAGTCTAATTCGACAGCATGGCTTAAGTTTGCAAGGTTGCAGCTGAACAAACCACAAGACTTCTGGAACAATCTCCTTTGGACAGACCCCAAAGAGACTCCAAAGTGGAGATGTTTGTCCACAATGTATAGTGTCACATGTGGTGAACATCATTTACAACAAATTAGCAAAAAAACTCATACATATTGTCAAGCACTGTGATGAAGGGATACAAATTTGGGCTTGATCTGCAGTACACAGGACCTGGACACCTTAAAATCACTTGGCCAACCATGAAATTCATGATATACCAAAGTATTCTACAATAAAATGTGAGACTATCTATCAAACAAGTAAAGCTTGGCTGAAGTTGGGTCATGCAATGGAAAAAATGATGGCCCAGTCAAAGTTCAAACATCAATCCAATTGGAAAGCCGTTGTGTGTCCTTAAGAAAGCTGTACATAAACAAATGTCCACAAATTTCATTGAACTGACGCAACAATGTAAAGAAGAGTGAGTCAGAATTCCTCCTGAACAATCTGAAAACGGAAGTCATACAGAAAAATTTTTTTTTTTTGCTGCTAAAGATGGTTCTACAAGCTATTGATTCATGGGGTACTTAATTTTTCACACAAAGCAGCAATAGCAGTGGCTATGAAGCCCAGAGGTTAAGCCGGCCCACTCAAGTGCAAAAACTGTGCACATTTTTGGGGAGAAACAAGTTAGTGTTTTCCTGCTATATACTCTATTTTGTGGGTTTTCTAGAATATGTGTATATGGCACATTTTTCACACCTGTTGCTATTTATGCTGCTGTTTTAGTTTACCATCATTAGGGATTTGAGGGCTTATCTCATTTTACTATGGGTCCTACAGATTCTAGTTATGCCTATGTTCATGGTTCATATCTTTCAGGAGCTCTAAAAACTGTAATTGATAGTTCCACAACTAATGTGCTAATTAATACTGTAGTGTGCCTCAGAGTAAATGATCCAGTGCAAACATATGGTGAAACACTGTTTTCTCCATTAGAAGCAATTTAGGAAATGCTTGTGTTATGTGGTAGTGGATGTCCTGCATGTAACAATATTTTTTCTTACAAATTCTTTATGGATTATGGGAGTTAAAGGCTATGGACAGTGTTAATGTAGAAAAAAATGATTTTTACATACGGTAAGTTATTAGATATCTTGATTAAAACAAGTTGCGCTAAGCTTTAGTTTGCAATCTTCATTCATTTTCAGTTTGAAACTTGCTTCTGGTTTTAGATTTTCTATTGTGGGCATGTCCTTCCCAGTAGTATATTTTGGATATGAGGGCTGTATTTTTAGAAATCTAGAAATTGCTGTGGGTGCTTTACTTTCTCTGTACACTTGTAAACTGCATAAGTGATTCTACCCTGCAAATTATCTTGTGTGTTTTCCTTCCTATCTGCAACCTATTTGCTCTCCCCCGTCTCCATATTCTGTCATAAAACACTGGAGTACTAGGCAAAGAGGTGTATGACTGTGAAACATTGAGGGCCACATGTATGACAACTGTTTTGGTCTAAAACTCACTTTTTTGCCCATAGGTTACTGCCCTACTGCAGTTCATACACTTTGCACATCGTGGATCGCAGGATAATGTTGGCGTGAAGCCTATACATGCTACATTGTAAGTGCAATAGTTGCTGTGCTAGAAAAGACTGTGCAGAATTCCTGACAGCTAGAGCCATTGCTAACTAATGTTAATTTTCAAACTATATACAATTAAATAATTTAATAAGATAAAAGTCATATAAAATTATAAATTATAAAATATGTTAAATAATTAATCTAAATTTAATATTAAATTATATATTATAAAATAATACTAACTAAAATAATATAAACTGATAAAAACAATACAGCGATCAGTGATTACAAACACATCATAGTAGGCTAGAAATAAAAGAAAAGCCATTAGAATAGCATGTCAGTGAATAGAAACCCAGTGAGACCTGTGGTGTGCCGGCTCTTGCTGTATGTAGAATAAAGGCTGAGAGCAGAAAAATTTTCATTTTAACACTAATCACCATCTGATTAAAATTTATTTCATTTAATGTAGTAAAAACAAAAAATAAAAAGAACATTTTATTATTAGCATACTTATTCATTAGAAAACAAACATAATGACTTGTACAATTATATAAAGACAAGCGAACAAATAGTTATACTAAGTCTACACAGCACTGGTTACGGTCGGTTTTCCAGTGTATTCAAAATACTGAATCCACTGGGAAACCGACTGTAACCTGTGCTTTATAGCCCTTAATATAAAATCTACTGTATGCTGTAGTCTACACAGAAAATAATTTTTACTTAGGTTTTCATAATCCTAAGATGTTCTATATTAAACGGGACCAACGCTAGATTCCCACAGTCACAATGTAGTGGGCAACCACTAATATGAAATTCAACTGCTGTTTTTTGCAGAAAAAGTCAGTGTAGCGCGGTCCAGCAAAGTGAAAATTATGTCGGATTTTGGACTGCTTTTTTTTACTTTGCTGTGTGGATCTAGCCTTAAAATTCAAATGTTACAGTTTTAAGTATGATTGACAGTAAGGCCTTGAACCCACGGCATGGGTTGTCAGCGGGTTTTACAGATGGTTTTTGGGTTTGGGAAAAAACCCCTTAAACCCCCCTGACAAACTTAAAATCTAGGGAAAACCCAGCAGCATCCCCCTGCACGGTTTCCGCCCTGCTTTTTTTCAACTCCCGGCAGTCTGAAAAACATTGAACAAACATTGAACATTGAACATGTCAATGGGAGGGGGGGATGGCTTTTCTCCGCAAACAGCAGAGAAAAGCCTTCCCCCGGCGGCCACGTGCACGGCCCGAAAACAGTGCAAATACCGGTTGGAATGTCTGAACCGGTATTTGCACCTCCCTGGGGAGGGGGGCCAAAAATAGCTATTTATTTTTGCAATTTTCAACCAAAAAATTGAGACACAGGGAGAGCATTGTGACGTAGTAGAAAGAGAAACCTTTAACAGTGACTGACGTTTAGCTGCTTCTGTTCTTCTCTATAGAGATTAAAGCAGTTCATTGAGTTGCTTTTTTAATGTAAACTTTATTATGATAATAATAAAATTTGGTTCTGATTTTTATATTTTTTACAAAATACTTTTTTTCATACTTTGAAATTGTGCGTTCATTTTTGTTCATCAAAATGTACTGTAGGTTAGTGGGTCAGCCTTTATTCTACATACAGCAATAGCCGGCACACGACAGGTCTTGATGTTTCTATTCACTGACATGCTATTCTAACACCTATTATTTTATTTCTAACCTGCTGTGATGTGTTTGTTATCACTCATATACTACACTTTAACTCTGTAAATACCTGATTGAGAACGGGATTTATCTTGGATGCTTTACTGGTTTAATTAATGTATATTATCTAATTCAATATTAATTTTAGATTATTTAATTTTATAGGAGATAATTTTTTTTTTTTTGAATATTATATAATTTAATATTAATTTTTTTAAATTATTTGATAATTATCAGAAATTAGTTTTTATTATTTTAGTGGGATAAATTTAGGAATTTTTTGATAAAATTTTTTGGGGGTGGTAAATTCCCAGTTTGTCTACGATGCCCCGTTTTGAAAACCCAAATTTTAAAATTGGTCTGGCTGTACGACAGTTTTTGTCTACTTTTTTGGGACTACAGAAATTTATAAAATGTCCCAAACCAACGAAACTGCGCAACATTCCCCCCCATCTTTTAGCAATCAAAAATGTTGGGGGTTTGGGGGCAAATGCGCCAAAAATTTTTTTGTAAAACTATAGAATAAAAATTGCAACAGTTTTTTTGGGACAAGATAAAGCCAGAAACCTGATGCAAACCCCAATTTAAAACCCTGTCCGCCCTTTTTTTTAAAACGCCTTTAAATTGAAAAGGGGTAAATTTAAAGGGATGGTGGGGGGGGTAGTGGGTTTCCCAAAATAGTTTTCCCGGGTGGGAAATTTTTTTAAAATGTTTCCCGGCTGGGTTTGAAAAAAATTCCCTGTTTCCTTTTGTTTTTTTCACACTACTCTAAAGAAAAACTTAAAAGGGGGTTTTTTCACACAGGCTTTTTCATTCCCCTGAGCTTTTTTTACTCCTTTGTTTACAAAACAGGGGGGGTCTCCCCCATCCCAGTAGGCATGTTTTCCCTCCCTTAAAGCCCCTCCCTGTTCCCCGCTCCCCTCGAGTCCTCTTCAAATTCGTTTAGGGAAATGGGAGGAATTGGGTTCACAGCTCCCGACCTCCCAATTGGCAGTTTTCATGCCGGAGACTGTGTGGTGCAACTTTCCCCCCCAGGCCCCCAAACCTTTTTAACCCTAAACACCCTGCATTTGGTGCAAAAAGTTTTTTAAATACACCCGAAAAAATTGAAACAAAAGTGAGAAATAAAAACTGGGTCTACCTCTGTCTGAAAAAAAAGGGGGAGCAGATTATAAGGGTGTGGGTTTTAAAGGGTGGGAAAGGGGCTGAGTTATAAGGTTTTTTTTATATGGGGGGAGGGGGCCCGAGTGGGATAAGGGGTGTTTAAATGGGGGGGGGAGAGCAAAGTGTATAAGGGTGTTTATATGGGTTTGGGGGGGGGAAAACAAAAAGCTAAAGAGAACCGGTAATTGCACAACCTTTACATTAGAGCTGTCACTGAAAGAGGAGCAGAGAGAAGCACAGGCAGCCTGTTTAACACAGCTCATGGGGGAGTGAGCACAGAGAGCACAGGACAGCCAATCACAGTACAGTGGCCATGTCCCAACCAGAAGTTGAACTAAATGCAGGCAACCATTGAAAGCACAAGGGGCATGGCCCGACCTCAGACTGCTGAAAAGGTCTAGACACACACAGATTAGCTAATAACTACTACACTAAATGATTTAGCTAATACAAACCAATTGCAAAAGTGCTTATTTTTACTGTTCCCATCATTAAAGATATGATGTTTGTAGTGAGAAAACCCCTTTAAGAAAACTAATTAGGAAGCTTTGGTCCGAATCTGACTGTTGTGCACATTGCATCTTCCTAAGTTCTCATAGCTCCTACTATAGATGGCTGATAAGATAATGTACGGGACCTGTCTGTTATCTGGAATAAAGGTTCTTAGTTTCCTCTTCTTTTAAACATCAGTAGCCACATCAACCGGCTTAGCAAAGTCTCTTGTACTGTACAGCCTGTCCTAGTGCTGCTGTGCCAGGACAGGAGAGATGCTAACAGAAGTAGTAGTCCCCATATGGTTTCCACCAGCCCTAGGACAAGTTAGGGAGACTGTGGGCAGTACAGCAGACTTTGCTGAGCAGGAGATGTGGTAATCAGTGTTCAAGGAGAAAAGCAGTCCCAACCTCTGCTCTACAAATTACACCCTGTGAACATGCCATTAGAGATAGGGTAGTGAAGGGTGTGTTACTATTAGGAGGGTGGTTTTTCTGAAGAGTTGTAATTTCCTGCCTCACTGTCTTGTCCTCTTTCTCTTACCAGAAAAAAAAATGTATTTATTTAAATTATATGTTCACTGTAGTCTGGGTCATTTTTCTAGTGAGTTAGGCTCCATTCTACATCCACAAGTCATGTTTTTATTACCCATGACAACCAATCAGAGCTCAACTTTGATTTTTAAACTGCTCTAGAATGGTTGTTATGGGTAAACTGAGACAGTCTAAATTCTAGACCGTTTTGATAAATAAGGCCTTATGAACAAAAAAATAAAAATGGGTCTGCTCTCACCTGGTGCCTAAAGGAGCCGCTCATCCTTGTACATGTAAAGAGCAGTATAGAACATGTATTACCACACTTTACTATGGAGAGGCGGTACTAGACCGCCAATCACTGCATATTCTGTAGTACTACAGAGTTTTTACAGGTAAAATGTTTTTGACAATATGCTGGATCTTTTATCAATGACATGTGCCATAGACCTGCAGTGTCTGTGACATTGTATGATGAGTGTGGTTTTCAGATACACTGTTCCAGGAAAGATCAGTATGGAGAAAAATTTGTATCTTGAGGTCATTGTAATTTGAAGCTCCATACTACTAAAATTGTTAATAGTATCTACCCTGGAGATTCAAATTGAATTAGAAAAAAGTGCATTAAATGAGTGTATAGTGCGCCTGAATGAATGAACCTGTCAAAAATCTGGCATGTGGTATACCTTGCATTGATGCTCCTAATCCACCCTGTTTCCCTGAAAATAAGACACCCCCGAAAAGGTAGGTGCATAGGAAAACAAAGGCACATAGCATATCATTGCTAGCATGGTGTATAATGCGCATAGTTTTGGTGTACTACAGTTCATTTATATAGAGAATAGGGCATCAACAGTTTTTGGCGCAAAATACACCAAAAAAATGACATGTCCCACATTTTAATCTTGGTGAGCTGGTCTTGGTTATTGTTTTTCTTATTCAAATTGAATACAATATAGCCAAAAAAATTCAAATTTTATGCAGTTTCCTTTTTTATTCATCAGTATAATGTCAAAAAGAAAAATTATGCCTAAAGTTTCCTTCTACAAAAACATCACCTATAAAAATAAAAATGTACTATTTTTCACACATTCAGATTGGAAAACAAACATTAAATTATTGATGCATTTTTCAAATATTATACCTGCCAAAATGTTTCTCTTCCTTATATTAAAGTCAGCATAAAACAGATTTGATGTTATTGTTTTGTGCATAGAATCGATTTGCTGTTATTTTATTTGTTGCTGACAACCTCTTTTTAATATAAGAATATTTGCTATATAATGCTAAAATGGATTTATCTTTCTTTCACCACTTGGGAAACATCCTTCACTGTATACAGTAACTAAGGCCACTTCCACACAGCAGAGCGTTGGTCAGTATTTTGCGTTAGTTCAATGGATTGGTTGTAGAACATGGAAGAAGCACCAGTCTTTTCATTATACCTCATTTCTATGTAGGTTCCACTGCCAGTTTAGGCTTAAAAATACTGATGTAAAATACTGAACAAAATACTGCCAGGTGAAAGTGACCAAATTCTGACCAAAGACATTTTTCCTGCAGGACTAGTGCTATTGTTCTAAAAGATTGTGCAGCCATATCTTTACAGTAAGAATAAGTTTATCCTCAACCTTGAAACATTTTTTACCAAATTGCTCCATATCTGAAATTCTTAGCTAACTGTTGTAAAACTACAATGCTGACCATACTACCGCAATTTTTACCCCTTCCAGACATTGGACATACCCATACGTCTTTGTTGAAAAGGTGTTTCCATAAATGAATGTTTGGATACGACCAGGAGATTGTGCAGGATCATAAGCAGAGCCCGCATGAACGGCGAATGGAAACAGCTATACATTACAGCTGCCTTCGTGCACTGTCGGATACAACTAGAGTTTACTCTGGTTGCGGCCAATCAACCGCTTAGATATCGTGGTCAATCGAGACCAGCAACGGGAAAGACAGAGGGAGAGAGCTCCTTCTGTCTGCATCAGTACCTTCGATAGCAACCTGGAAGCTTAACAAAGGCTTCTGTACTGCCTGTGACTTCCCCATGCCCAGCCATGTCTGGAGGAAGGTGGAGAAGGCCATGGTGATTGACAGGTACAGTACATAGCAATTCAGCTATGCATTGTACCAGCGAACGAAAGATCGCAGAGTTAAGTCCCCTATTGGGACAAGTGAGAACAATGTCAAAATAAAAACATGTACAGTGCCCTTTTCCCATTAAAAACACCAATTGCCCCCAAAAAGATCAAAAATAAAAAGTACACTTATTTGGTATTGCCACATACGTAACGATATAGCCTATAAATCTGCCATGATATTTAACCCGTACAATGATCAGCATTAAAAAAATAGATAAAAAAATACATAAATAAAAATCAATTACAGAATTGCAATTTTTATTAATCCCATAGCACATAAAATAGAAAAAAGCATGCTAAACGTCATATAAACCCCAGAGTGGTACCAATGAAAATGTCAACTTAACCCACAAAAAACAAGTTATTATTCAGCGCCATATATAGAAATATAAATAAAATATGGCTATCAGACTATGACAACATAAAAACGGATTTTTTTTCAAACACCTTTCTATTGTGTAAAAGTAGTAAAACATAATAAACCATATAAAATTGATTCTGTTGCAATTGTACTGACCTGTATAGTAAAGTTATCACGACATTTACACAGCATGGCAAATGCTGTAAAAATTAAACCCCCAAAAAATGGCGGAATTGCTGTTTTTTTTTTTCCATTTTCGAGGCTCAATGCTAAAAAACTGTGGACCTAAAATGCGCAATATTTTTTTTTTCCAGGATTCCTTGTGAAAATTAAATGTTTTCAGGTAAAACAGCATTTTGGAAACAATTAAGGGCGACATGTCGAATTTGGGCTGTGCCATTTTTTTGGCATATTTTGCATTAAAAAAACGTATTCAAAATAAAGTCTTCGCTCACCATTTTGTCAGGTGGACATCTTGATATATGTATGAACAGTCGTACACTAAAACTTGGCGCAGTTTGCGCCAGGCATGACATATTTGAATGCGCCTAAGATATGTGCCTCAAATATGCTAACTATGCGCCTTAGTTATGCACCTAAGATATGCTATGCTACACCAGATTTATGAGCCCACATATGACAGGTTCATACATTCGGGCACACTATACATTCATATAATGCACTTTAAAACTGGCGTGGTGGTGCCGCTTTAAAAACATGTCACTCTTAATTTTCCATTTTCCCAGCTAACGCTAAAAAAGTGAGTGAGACACCTGTGGGGCCAATAAACTCACTAAACCACTGGATAAATTCCTTAAAGGGTGTCGTTTTCCAAATGAGGCCTTTTTGGGGCGTGTATTAAGTGTTAGCACCTTACAGTGTCCACAAGTATGTAATTGTGCCTAAAAAGTATTCTTATGAAAATGAGACCCAAAAGTCTGGTAGGAGCTCCTCCTATTCTGTGACTTAGAGTGCATTAGGGCCATATATGGGTTATCTGTAAATCTGGCAAAATCGGGGCTATTATTATTGAGTTGCATTTTCCTGGCAACATCTACTATATTCCAGCGAATATGGATAAAAATTGAAGATCTGCAAAAAAGAGTGAAATTTTGAAAATTTACCTCCACTTTGCTTAAATTCCTGTAAACACCTAAAGGGTTAACAAACAAATGTTGTTTAGAATACTTTAAGGGATACAGTTTTTTAGATGGAGTCATTTATGGGGGTATCTAAGGCCCCTCAAAGCAAAGTCAGTACGGGACTGGTCCCTAAAAAATTCTGTGTTGCAAATTTTCTTGAAAATGTAAAAAATTACTACTAAATTTATAAGCCCTCTAATGGTGTAAAAAATAAAAAGAAATTTGAAAAATGTTGCCAACATAAAATAGACATACGATAGATGATAGTTATAAAAAAATTTGTGTGGCTACATTTGAAAATCTAAACGTGCAGATAGTTTGTCATATTCTCTTGTGCTTTTCTTATGATCTATGTTAAGTTTATTCTCCGTATGGATTTCAGTTGATCTGTACCCTGTTTATTTTTCTACTTGAACTGAAGTGTTCATATGTTCCTTATTGTCATTCTTATTATAATATTTCTGAATGACTTTGTCTCACTGTGTACAGCTATTTAATGATCATGAGTTATTTATGTTTTATTGAAAAACACAATAAAAATAGTTATAAAAATATATATGTATTTTGTGTGGTTTAACTATCCGTCTTATAATCAGAAATTTTTTAACTTTGAAAATGGCAAATTTTTCTAAATTTTCATGACACTTTGGTACAATTTCTTACTAACTTAAAGCAAAATGTTTAATGAGATAACAGTCTCTGAATCACTTGGATAGGTAACAGTATCAAAAAGTTATTCTCACATAAAGTGACACATGTCCAATTTAAAAACTTGGGCTCTGTCAGGAAGGTCAAAACTGACTCCAACGGTTAGGGGGTATATCTCTATACATCTTAGAAATATTAAATAGCTTAATGGCTATTGCAAAACTTGTACTGTAGTTTGAATTTTAAAGAGAACCAGTGACTATTCCTGACTATTCCTGAATTCATCAGTTTTATTAAATTCCTGTGTTGCCTGTACGTTAACAATTCTCAAGCATCTTTTAATATAACTGTGTTGTGCTGTTCCTCAGTTATTCCTTCTAGAAATGTAATACCTAATCTATCAGCTAGATGTTACCAATTGGAGGTGGGTCCCTGAACATTCTGGCATTGTCCAATCAGTGCTGACAAAGTCAGTGGGTGCTATGAGGCACCTCTTTAAAAACTGAAATGGTAACACCCATCTGACTGATTCATTAATACATTTCTAGAAGGAATAACAGAGGAGCAGCACAACAGAGTTATAAGAGAAGATGCTTCAGAATTGTTATTTCACAAGAAACACAAGGATTTATTAAACCTGACATATCAGGATATTTCAAAGATACTTTTTAAAAATCTGCAGATTATATTTAGAATGTTTTCCCAAGTTCATTAAGACATAAATTTAGTTTTTGACTCCAACAAGGACATGGATTGAGGTAAAAGTGGTTATCTCCTCAGAGAACTTTTTTGTAAACAGCTGATATGCAGACATACAGTATATGGCATTATATATTGGCTTCACATTCTTATCTTAATACAGGTCCCTAAAATAGTCTAATGTTTTTATTGGGACAGAGTAACATTACCAGGAGCCCTGGGCTGTAATTAAAATGTGGAAACCCTTCTGCACAAAATTTTAAAATAGTTGGAAAGCTTCATTTTAAACCCCTTTTTTTAAGGGACCCAAACATTTTTTGGTTGAAGGGTCCGTTTTTTCCTCCTACCCTTCCAAAGCCAAAATTTTTTTTTCCATTCCCATAGACGTGAGGTTTTTATTTTGCAGGCCCAAAATGTACTTTTTTAAGGGTGTCTTTTCACCATATAAAAAAAATATACTGGGAAAATCGCCAAAAAATTTTCCAAAAGAGGTAGTGGTTTCGGGTGGCCACCGCAAGCGATTTTGGAAAAGCCCCACCGGGGGGGAAATTCAAAGTGGGGTCCCGGTTTTCACCAGACCCTGCGAAAAAGCGGGATGGCTTGCTGGGGTGGGGTCTACCGGGTTTCACTTCCACTGGCGGAACTTCCCTTGGGGAGGGGCCACCCCAAGGGTAGGGTGGTCCCAGATTCGTGGGCAGGCTGTGGGGGGGAAAAAGGGCGAAAGGTCAGGGCAGACGGCGGGTTCAGGCCCGGGCCCCGCCCCGGCCCGGGGGGAAAGAGGCAGAAAACCCAAGCGGGGAGGGGGCCCCGGGGGGTAAGGGGCCCCTTGGGGGCCCGGCGGGGGAACGAGCGCCCCCTGGGACCGGATTCGGGACCCCAGCGCGGTCGCACCCGGGGCCGGTGCGCCGGGGGGGAACCCCGGGGTGCAGGGGCACCCGTGACAGTACCCCTCCCCCCTTTTGGCCCCCCCCTCTTTTGGTCTAAAAGGTTTTTTTCTGGATTACTTTTTTATGGCCAGAATGTTCTCTTTGGCCCCCAAAGGGACCTTTCCTGGCCCCAAACCCCCTTCCCAAACCCAAAGGGGAAAAATAAAATTTTCCCCTTCTAGCCCTTTCCTCATAAAAAAGGATCTCCTTGCCCAAAAAGCCCATTAGAGGCATCGGCCACAGACGATGGGGGGGGAATGTCTCCAAGAGAAACGATTCGGGGACCAGGGGTTTTGGTAGGGGGACATAAAAAGGATTTTTGGGATGGGGCATGGTAGGGGGGGGGGATTTTTATAGGCCCCCGGGTTTTAATGGGGTTTAAAGGGGCCCTGAAAGGTCCCAAAAAGGGGGGGTTCCAGTTTGTAATCGGGATTTTAAAGGGGGGGACATTTTTGGGCCCGAAAAGGCCCCACCTTTCACCCGGGGAGAAGACTGGGGGAGGATTCTTTTATCTGCCTGAGCCTTCGTGCGCTCGAAGCACGGAGAAGAGATTGGGGGGGGTCGGCCAGGTGCCCTTTCATGTTTGGCCCAAGGTACCCCCAGTCCCGGGCCTCCAGCCCAGGGATGCCAGGGGGAGAGGTGGGGGGGGGGATGCGGGCCCATACACGAGGGTAGAAGGGAGAGGCCCCCCGCGGACCCCGAGTTTAGGGAATTATAAAAAAACCCGCCCAGGAAAAAGAAATTTGGGCCCCAGTCATCTTGTCGGGCGAGACAAAGTGGGGGCGGGAAAAATCCCCAAAACCCTGATTGACTCTCTCCATGACCATTCCCCTGGGGGTGGTAACCCGAGGGGGAGATAAGCTTCACCTGGAGTTGAGAACAAAGGGCCCGCCAAAAATTTTGAAAGAACTAGACCCCTTGTTCCCAAGGGCAATCTTTTCAGAGGAAAACCCGTTGGGAAACGAAAAATGTGGGGAAAAAAAAAGCTCGGCCAGGTGCGGAGCCCGAAAGGGGGCCTTTGGGGAATGGGACAAAATGCGGCCCTTTTAGAAAACCGATCTGTGACCACCCCCGACAACGGGTTTTTTAAAGGGGCGAAGGGGGAAGAACGGTTATGAAATCCATCCAAAAATGAGACCATGGTTGGGTAGGGATGGGTAGTGGGTTTTCAAAAGGAGCCCCCGTTTGGGGTTTGTGACGGGGTGTTTGTTTCGGGGCCCCAGGAGGTCAGGACTCCCAAGAAAACCTTTACATCCTTTGCGAGGGCCTGCCACCAAAAGAAAAGCGGGGATTTGGAGAAACTTTTGCGAGCCCGGGATGACCTGCCCCCAATTTAAACAGTGTCCCCCTTCAGGTGCGCCTACGGAGGCAGGGCCCTTTCATATGTCTTTCCCCCGGGGACATTCCCGGGGTCGAAAGGGTGCGGAGGGCAAGACGTCTGGGGGAAATTTTGTGCTCTGGGGTTTACTTCTTCACCGGGCCCAAGCCCCGGGGGCGCGAGAGGGGGGCGTTCCCGCCTTCACATTCTTTTCCCCGGGAAGGGAAATGGATCTGGAAATTTTAAAACCGGGGGGAAGAGCGGACCACCTAGCTTGGCGCGGATTGAGTCGCGGGGGGTCTGGAAAGGGAATTTGGGGGTTCTTGTGATCTGAATAGATTCAGATGGGATGCCGGCCCCTCCAGCAGTAACGAATTCCCCCCATTTCCAGTTTGATGGCTAATAACTCCCCGGGCTCCCCATAGTTTTAATTTTTTTTCCACCAGCGAAAAATGTCTTTGGGGAAAAAAAGCCCCAAAATGACCGTTTTGCCCCTGGGCCCTTTTTCGTTTAGAACTGCTCCAAAATTTCCCACCCTGGGTTTTCTTCAAATGAGATATGTTTTGCGGGGGTCCCGGCCCCGGGCGGTTTGGGCACGTGGCCAAAGGAGTTTTCGTTTTGTGAACGCTTTCCCCGGCCTCAGAGGGCCCGCTATAAAGGATTTGCATTTTTTCTTGTTAAAGGGGGCAATTTGGGGGCCCCAGTGTGGAAAAAATGCGGGGGGGAAAATGCCGGAAAATTTAAATTTCAGAAAACCCGGAACCGCTGTATGGCCCGTAAAGGGCCCAAATGGGGGGGCCATTTCAACAAAGGGCCCAAAACTTGGGGGGGGTCCCCCCGTTTTTCCTGGCAGGATGATGCAGTCCCGAAAAAGAGGCTAGCTTGATGAAAGAGGGCCCCTTTACCCAGTTTGGGGATACGGTTTGGGTTTGTCGTAGGCGCCTCAGGGCCTTTGGCGAACGTGGGCCGGTGAGACTCTAGAAACAGGAGGTACACCAAAATGTCGTCCGGTAGGGCCCCCGACACAGGGGATTAAAGGAGATCCCGGAAGACATCATTCATGAACTCCTGGAAGACGGCAAGTGCATTACACAGTCCAAATGGCATGACAAGGTACTCAAAGTGCCCGTCCCTGGTGTTAAAGGCCGTCTTCCATTCATCACCCTTACGGATTCGGACCAAATTATAGGCCCCCCTCAAATCCAACTTGGAGAAGATCTTCGCGCCCCGTAGGCGGTCAAAGAGCTCCGTGATCAACGGCAGATGGTACCTATTCTTCACCGTGATCTTGTTAAGACTCCGGTAATCGATGCACGGCCGTAAGGAGCCGTCCTGTTCCACAAAGAAGAGAGGAGGACTTTCGTATAAACCCCTTCTGGAGATTTTCCCGTATATATTCCGACATGGCTTAGGTGACAGGTTTAGGAGGGCCGTCTCGGCGGAGGATGCACGTGCTGGTTCCTCAAACACGCTGTGGAATTCCTTGAGGAAAACCTGTAGATCCGCTGTTACCGGATCGTTCCTATCCCACAGAGGTGAGGCCCATGCCAGGGCCTTCCCAGAGAGCAGGCTAACCACGAATGCCACCTTTGAACGTTCGGACAGGAACTGGTCAGCCATCAGCTCCATGTGCATCGAACATTGGGTGATGAATCCCCTGCAGAGTTTCGAGTCTCCGTTGAATTTAGACGGGATCGACAGCCGGAAATTGGGGCCCGCCGGGGCCAGAGGAACCGCCGGAGCTGGAACAACCACGGGAGGTGGCGGAGGTTGCTGCTGGGTGGTGATGAGTTGCTGCATCATAGTGGACAACTGGTTCAGTTGCTGCACCAGTCGACCCAGTTGCTGTGACTGCTTGGCAACAATGGTCGTTAGGTCCGCCACACTGGGCAGTGGCACCTTGGTGGGATCCATGGCCGGATCTTACTGTAACGCCAGAGGTAATGGATCCACTGGACCACCACAAGCGCTGGTGGAAGCCCACACCAGGGAGCGGAATCTAAGTAGGTCCCGATTCTACCCAGAGCTACCAGGTAGCTTCCACTGGCAGAACTTGCTTGCGATGGCAGCCCAGGGTAGGCGTGGTACAGCTTCGTCCGGCAGGCTCGTAGTCGGGGACAGGCAGTAAGGTCAGGGCAGGCGGCAGAGGTTCGTGGTCGAGGAACGTAGGCAAGAAGGTACGGTACACGGTAATCAGGACAAGACTTCACAGAATGCTTTCTCGATAGGCAATGGGCACTAAAGATCCGGCGAGGTCACTACAAAGAGGCAGGCTTAAATAGGGGCAGCGACGGGCAATAGCCAATTACCGGTGCACTGCCGGCGCGCGCGTCCTAGGAGGCGGGACCGCGCGCGCCGAGGGACAGAGGCAGCAGCAGCAGGAGCGTGGCCGGGTAAGTGCGCCTTGGGGCCGGCAGGGGAACGAGCGTGCCCGCGACCCGGGACGAGGGTCGCAGGGGCATCCATGACAGTGGGTCAAAATGTGATTTAAAAATGTACTTGCACTATGTTTGCAAGGTTTTTTTTTCTTATAGAATTCGCTCCCCAATATAAATTATGTATTCTCTGTATTCTGCAAGTTTATATGATTCCGGCAATACCAAACATATAGGGTTTTCCTTAAGTTATAGTACCGTAAAAATAATCCAAACATTTTTTATTTTTTAAATTTGCACCACAGCGTCACTTTCTGCGACCAATAACTTTTTTATACTTACACCTATGCATTTTTTTGCAGCCTGAAGTGTACTTTTTTATTGGTACTATTTTGGGGATAGATGCGACTTTTGTGATCATTTTTATTCAATTTTTTTTTTATTCACAATTTTTCAGATGTTTTTAATTCTGTTTTCCGTATATGATTAAGAGAGCAGCCATCTTGCCTGAACTGCTTTTAACAGCATTTAGAGAGATGCTTTACGGCAGCTTCATGAGCATAGTAGCCTGTGAACAGGAACATACCATTGCCTGCTATAGGATAGTTTTCTAGGGATTCTTTGCGACCTGGGAAGAAATTGCTGCACAGCAGGGATGGGTGAGCCGTGACTATGTTCTGTTCTGAATCTTAGGTCCTGTGTTATCTGTACACATTGGTGTTATTCTTTAGTGTAATCCTACCTGAACTAATAAAGAGACGACTGCTGAAAAGTTTTTTCTATAGAACAGGAAGTGTCAGACTATTATTACGCCTAGTGGCCAAAGAAAACACTGCACGCTTTGGAGAAAGTTAAAAAAGAAACAAAACCAAAAATTCTTAAAAAATGGGTTTAACATAAAAACAGTTAAACAATAAGTCATTTTCTGATGACATATTCCCTTCAAAGGTCGGATATAAACCTAGTGATAGTCATTCACTTTATAAAGATGGGAATACTTCATTGTGTAAATAGGTTAAAAATATTGAGTATGGTCTCTGTATATATGTATATATACTAAATGCATACATAGTTTATTTATATTGGAAACATTATCTATCTATCTACCTATCTATCTATCTATCTATCTATCTATCTATCTATCACCAAGATCGAAGCACAGTTGGAAATAGAGAATATGTTTTGGGATCAGGAATTACTGTAAATATTCCTTTATTGCAGATTGGTTAATGCCTAATGAGTTCCAAAGTCTGTATTAGAAGTGGGAAACAAAGTTTTAAAATTTCCTTTACCCCTCCCTTTATCCATATATTTCCCCACCCTTGGTTGAACTTAATGGACATATGTCTTTTTTCAACCATATTATGTTTTACTAAATGGGGTAAAGATAGTAGTTGTTGTAAAATAATGTGCTAACTATTTTAAAGGGGTTGTCTCACCATGTTGTTTCTAAGAGCCACAGGTAGCTTCTCTCACACTACCTGGTTACGCTGTGGGTGGTTCAGCACTTGTAATTGGCATGTTAACTCACTGCAATAGCCAAACTCACTGCAACACCTGAAGTAGAGCAGGCACAGAAGGAGCTGAAGCGTAAAAGAGGCACTGAGAGAATAGAGACCCAGGCAGAGTGGACACAGAGGAGAGACAGACAACTCTGAGTAACTGGTAGGCAGTTTGGGGAAAGAGAAAGGGACCCCTTTAGTGAGAATAGAGAGTGTCCAGTGTCGCCAAGCACCACTTCCCTTGCACAGCTGGACTGGGTCGGAACCAGAAGGGAGTTGTGAGGAGTGTCTAGAGAGGGGGTATGAAACATGCTACAGAGACAGGTGCCTTGCTGATTTGCTATGCAACACCCACAAAAAGAGTACCGTGAGTAACGTATGAATTTGTCTGATGTTATTAAGCGCCAGTGTACCACACTACCACCACATGTCTACTATTCCACCCATCATCCGCAATAGTTACCATCTAGAAACCTGCGATATTTTCACAAGGGCACTTGTTAGGAGAAGAAGATAGGAGAAGTTAGGAGAATCTCTTCTCTACATACTTAGTGAGCTGCCTGCTACCCATTTATGGACATTCAGTCTTATTAATAGAAAACTCATGAGACTGAATAAAAAAGTGCCAATGCTTTTAAATATATTAATTACCAGTTTAGTGAAGAAAAGGAAAGTGGTGCTTTGCCATGGCAGATTGTGGCAGCAGGTTCACCTGGGGTTGCTTTGATACCCAAAAGTGGTAGGAAGTTAGGGAGTGTCTCATAAAGACAGCTGCTTTTCCTATGACCTATTAGGGTGCTTTCACACAGTGCGTTTTGGTGCATTTTTGATGCGTTTTTTAATGCGTTTTTTGTGCAGGAAGGCACAGCAATTAATGCTGTACGTTGCTGCACAAAAATCATGGTAAAAATTGTGGTAAAAATCGTGATTTTACCGCGATTTTTGTGCAGCAAAAAGGCACTGTGTGTCACCCTTAGGGCGTTTATTTCATGTTCCATGAGTTTAAACAGTTCTATCAGCCATAGACACTCCATGTCCCATATATGAATTTATAACATATATACAGTTGAAAACAGAAGTTTACACTATATAAAAAGACACATATTCATGTTTTTATAACTATCTGACATGAAATCAGAATAAACCTTACCGTTTTCTTCAATTAGGATTAACAACATTATTTATATTTGCCAAATGTGAGAATAATTAGAGAGAATTTTTAATGCATGTTTCTTTTTATAAGGTACCTGGTTTCAACTGTAAATGCACATTTTCATCTACTAACTACAAAGACATGCTTTCACATATCTAACACGGTCATCACATACACAGACTTGCTCATATATGTGCTGATCACATACATATGGACATACATATACAGTACCTTGCGAAAGTATTTGGCCCCCTTGAACTTTTCAACCTTTTGCCACATTTCAGGCTTCAAACATAAATATATAAAATTTCATTTTTTTTGTGAAGAATCAACAACACGTGGGACGAAATTTATTGGATTTTTTAAACTTTTGTAAAAAAGAAAAAAACTGAAAATTGGGGCGTGCAATATTATTCGGCCCCTTTACTTTCAGTGCAGCAAACTTACTCCAGAAGTTCAGTGAGGATCTCTGAATGATCCAGTGTTGTCCTAAATGACTGATGATGATAAATATAATCCACCTGTGTGTAATCAAGACTCCGTATAAATGCACCTGCTCTGTGATAGTCTCAGGGTTCTGTTTAAAGCGCAGAGAACATCATGAAGACCAAGAAACACACCAGGCAGGTCCGTGATACTGTTGTGGAGAAGTTTAAAGCCGGATTTGGATAAAAAAAAAAGATTTCTCAAACTTTAAACATCCCAAGAGCACTGTGCAAGCAATCATATTGAAATGGAAGGAGTATCAGACCACTGCAAATCTACCAAGACCCGGCCGTCCCTCTAAACTTTCATCTCTAACAAGGAGAAGACTGATCAGAGATGCAGCCAAGAGGCCCATGATCACTGTGGATGAACTGCAGAGATCTACAGCTGAGGTGAGAGAGTCTGTCCACTGGACAACATTCAGTCGTACACTGCACAAATCTGGCCTTTATGGAAGAGTGGCAAGAAGAAAGCCATTTCTCAAAGATATCCATAAAAAGTCTTGTTTAAAGTTTGCCCCAATCCACCTGGGAGACACCAAGCATGTGGAAGAAGGTGTTCTGGTCAGATGAAACAAAAATTGAACTTTTTGGCCACAATGCAAAACGATATGTTTGGCGTAAAAGCAACACAGCTCATCACCCTGAACCCACCATCCCCACTGTCAAACATGGTGGTGGCAGCATCATTTTTTGGGCCTGCTTTTCTTCAGCAGGGACAGGGAAGATGGTTAAAATTGATGGGAAGACGGATGGAGCCAAATACAGGACCTGGAAGAAAACCTGTTGGGAGTCTGCAAAAGACCTGAGACTGGGACGGAGATTTATCTTCCAACAAGACAATGATCCCAAACATAAAGCAAAATCTACAATGGGAGGGTTCACAAATAAACGTATCCAGATGTTAGAATGGCCAAGTCAAAGTCTAGACCTGAATCCAATCGAGAATCTGTGGAAAGAGCTGAAAACTGCTGTTCACAAACGCTCTATATCCAACCTCACTGAGCTCGAGCTGTTTTCCAAGGAAGAATGGGCAAGAATTTCAGTCTCTCGATGTGCAAAACTGATAGAGACATACCCCAAGCGACTTGCAGCTGTAATCGCAGCAAAAGGTGGCGCTACAAAGTATTAACTTAAGGGGGCCAAATAATTGTGCACGCCCCACTGTTCAGTTTTTTATTTTTTACAAGAGTTTAAAATATCCAATAAATTTCATTCCACTTCACAATTGTGTCCCACTTGTTGTTGATTCTTCACAAAAAAATAAAAATTTTATATCTTTATGTTTGAAGCCTGAAATTTGGCAAATGGTTGAAAAGTTCAAGAGGGCCGAATACTTTCACAAGGCACTGTACATTAACCACAAACATGGATTTATTCATGGACTTAAACACATTCTCACAACATGCATGGATGTGCATGCATTGATATGCACATTTACCACATAGGCAAATTTTTGGCCTTCTGCCCTGCTTACTAAACTCCAGCATCTGAATGCCAAATAATGCATATTAAGGCCTCCATCACACCCTAACACTTAATACAGGGCCCCTAAACTATAACAAACCCCATATCAGATGCCTAAATTTAAAAAAAACTCTTATACAAAGTCCCACGGCTGCCACAAGTAATTTGAAGGCCTCATACAGCAAAAGCATTAGCTGACCTCCAACCCATTACCATTTATTTTCTTGCACCATATTGGTGGTTCCCTTTCATTTAAAATTTGATCAGGGCCCCTGACAGGAGTACTACTAGTACTGAACTGATGGTAAACCTAAATACTCTAGAATAGAGACCCAACCTCTTATAAAGAGCTCAACCAGACTCCCCTTCCTACAGACCCCAGGCCTACTGAATAAACTCCTGTGCATAGTGACCCAAGACTAAATTTCCCCCAAATACAGGCTCCAAACCAGACATAGAATAGATGCAGTGCCCAGAAGCCTTGCGCCAAATAATTAATCAGCCAAGGCAGTTGCCCAGATTGCCCTCATTATAATCCATCACTGTACTGTTTATGAACATTGAGGACCTTTAAACCTAAAGCTTCCTGGTCAATCTGTACAAGTAAGGTTTTAAAATCAATGCTATACAAGGCCCCCACCCTGTTAGGTGTGGTTATCTTCATATGCAGTTATGAAACTTTGCTTATCAGTAGTGTCATAAAAATGGGGTTTATGATACTCATATCACTGAAAAACAAACCCATCATATCACCCTCTGAGATTTACAAGTCATTTTTCCATGCACACTTATCTGTTATCAGATGGTGTATACAGTAAAGTGATATCCTCTAGTTTCTTTAGACCACTACTGCATTGGGAACATTGTTAGAAGGAAACAAATAATAACATCTCAAGTGTACCTGGGTGATGATTGATCATACAAGTGTTCATTACCGATCCTCACACCGTATATATATGACCAGAGATCATAAAGCAATCAATGAAATGCTTGTTTGTGCTGATCACATCAAAATGATCATTTTTCAAAAACATGTTGCCTCATGTGAATAGAAGTCAATAATGGAGTAAGATTATTATTATTATTATTTTTTTGTTTTGTTTTTTGTTAGAGTTCCATTAATTCCAGGCTGTTGTACATTTGAGAGGGGTTACATACATAACATATCAAACAAGTATAATGGTGACGATAAATGACTAACAACTGGTACAGAGGGAGGGAGGACCCTGCCCGCAAAGGCTTACAATCTACAAGGAAGGAGGAAAGAGACAGAAAGTGAGAGGCAGACATGTTTGAGGGGTGGTGTAGGGGCAGCGGGGTTCTTGTAGGTTATAGGCAAGAGTTTGGTCAAACAATTACATAAACAATCTTTTATACTCACGATCATTCTTATCATGGAGTCCTCTCATTGCAAGCAGAGATGAGTCCATCTTATTCATGAGCCATTGCTTTACTCTGCCCTCCCACCGCTGATCGACAGTTTCCCATCTATTCATAGTAAAAAGAAGAAAACTCTCAAGTAGCAAGTAACTGCTAATGAATATCATGGACCATCTCTGCTAATGCTGGCTGCAAGCTGCAGAGGTGATAGTGAAACAGCAGATCTGTCACTACTTATTGTAACAGCAGGAGCCATGGATCCACAGTCGCCACAGGTGACAGTGTAAGCCGCACCAGGGAGCATAGTCTGAGGGACCACTGGTTTTCACCAGAGTCCGCCACAAGGCGCTTTGGATTTGCTGCGGCTAGCAAACCCCCAGGTCACTTCCCCCACCCCTTGACTTGCCTGCAGTGGCAGCCGAGGTGTGGCGTGGCACAGAATCGCAAGGCAAGCTCGTAGACGGGGACAGGCAGGAAAGTCAGGACAGGTGGCAAAGGTTCATGATGGAGGGATGTAGATGGAAGGAACTAGTACGCAGAATATCAGGAACACTAGGAAACACTTTCTCTCAAGGTTATAAAGGCACTATTGATCCGGCAAAGGAAAATAGGAAGGGGCAGAGTTAAATAGGGTCAGCGTCTGGCGATCCCCAATCACCGGTGCACTGACCCTTTAATAATAATAATCTTTATTTATATAGTGCCAACATATTCCGCAGCACTTTACAATATAGAGGGTATAAGCATAGACAAACCAGACATTACATTATAAAAAAGCTACTTACAAATCAGACACGAGGTGTGAGGTCCCTGCTCGCAAGAGCTTACAATCTATTAGGGTGTATGGGTGACACAAAGGGTGACAAGTGGTCCAGCCATGTTACATAACTATGGGGTAGTATACATAAAAAAGTGGATGAACCTGCCATCCCAACCATACATCTATATACAGATAAGTGCCTGTGGATGCCAAAGTTCAGGAAGTGATGAATGTGAGACAGAATTTGGGAGGTTAACAATTAGGGATCTTGGTAGGCTTGTCTAGGCTTGGTAGGCTTTGTCAATGTGTGCAAAATCTTGGAGACGGGCATGGGAGGTTCGGATGAGTGAGGTGTGTAATCTTAGATCAGTAGCAGAGTGGAGAGACCGGGTAGGCAGAGATGAGGGAGGAGATGCAGGGGGGTGCAGCACTGTGTAGAGCCTTATCGGTGAGAGTGATTAGTTTATGTTATTTTCTGTACTAAATAGGCAGCCAGTGCAGAGACTGACACAGGGTAGAGGCATTGGTATAGCGGCTGGAAAGAAAGACAAGCCTGGCTGCTGCATTCAGGACAGATTGGAGAGGGGAGAGTTTACAGAGAGGGAGATCAACAAGTAGGCAGTTACAGTAGTCACGACGATAAAGAATAAGAACAACAATAAGAGTCTGGGTTGTTTCCATAGTGAGAAAAGGACGGATTCTGGAGATGTTCTTAAGGTGCAGGTGATGGGCAAGATATTGGATATATGTGGTGAAGGACAGATCAGAATCTAATATAACCCCAAGACAGCGGGCCTGCTGCCTAGGAGTTATGGTGGTGCCACACACTGAAACAGAAATAGCAGGGTAGGGTTGGTTTGTAGATGGTGAGATGACTAAAAGTTCAGTTTTAGTGAGATTTAGTTTAAGATAGAGAGAAGACATGATGTCAGAGACAGCGGACAGACAATCACTGGTGTTTTGTAGCAGGGCAGGAGTGATGTCTCGGGAGGAGGTGTATAATTGGGTGTCATCAGCGTAGAGATGGTACTGGAAGCCAAATCTACTGATGGTTTGTCCAATGGGGGCTGTTTAGATTGAAAAGAGGAGAGGACCAAGAACGGATCCCTGTGGAATGCCAACAACAAGAGGAAGAGGAGAAGAGGTGGAACCCGAAAATGAGACACTGTAGAAGCAGTCAGAGAGGTAGGATGAGAATCAAGAGAGAGCGGTGTCCTGGATGCCGATGACACTGAGCATGCTGAGGAAAAGGTGGTGATCTACAGTGTCAAATGCTGCAGAGAGATCCAGAAGTAATGAGTAGTTACCCTGAGATTTTGCTGTCAGGAGATCATTTGAAACTTCAGCTGGAGCAGTTTCTGTGGAGTATAAAGAGCGGAAACCTGATTGCAGAGGGTCAAGAAGAGAATTAGCAGAGAGATAACGGATTAGGCGAGAGTAGACCAAGCATTCCAGGAGTTAGGAGATGAAGGGAAGGTTAGAGACTGGTCAGTAGTTGGTAGCACAGGACGGATCCAGAGAGGGCTTTTTCAGTAAAGGGGTTATAACATTGTGTTTAAAGGAAGATGGAAAGATCCCACAGGAGAGAGAGAGGTTACAGATTGTAGTGAGGTAAGAGAGGACAGCTGGAGAAATGGACTGGAGAAGGTGGGAGGGAATGGGGTCACTAAATATAATGGGAACACGCACGCCGACAAGCAGAGAGATCGGCTGGAACGTGGATAGGTGAGTAGCTGGCGGTCAGGATGGAGCTGCGAGTGCACTCGCGCCCCAATATGTGGTAGCTTACAGTCCCGAATGTTGCCCTCCAGCTTCCAGGACCTCTCTTCTGGCCTGAACCCCTTCCAGTCAATAAGGTAATGTCACTTCCCCCTGATCGTCTTCATGACCAGAAGCTCCTTTATGGTACAAATGTTGGTGGTATCAACTTCAGGAGTCGGAGAGGCAACCTTCCGAGAGTACTGATTCAGGATGAGTGGTTTCAACAGGGAGACGTGGAAGGAGTTCGGGACACGCATTGAGGGAAGTTTAAATGCCACCGGGTTTATCTTTTCCAGCACCTCAAATGGTCCTAAGAAACGAGGCAAATATATCTAGAAGATAGCCAGACTTTGTCACCAGAAGCGAAGGACAGGGAAGGCCTTCTCTTCTTATATGCTTGGGCCATCATTTGGGCAGATGACCATTGAAGAGACTTGAGAGTGTCTTCCCGCAAAGTCTTGAAAAAGATAATACACTGCATGAACATCAAAAGACGAGGGCAAAGGTAGAGGTGGTGGGGGATGTTGTCTATGCACAATGAAGACTCCGCCAGACTCTGACTCCAGGGAGTTATAAGAGAACTCCGCCCATGGCAATAAACTGGACCAGTCATCCTGACATGCAGAGACAAAATGATGTAGGTAAATGACCAGGACTTGATTGACCCTCTCTACTTGCCCTTTTGTCTGAGGATGATAAGCCAAGGAGAAGTCCAACTTAATTTGCAGCTGGGAACAAAGGGAATACCAGAATTTCAACACAAACTGGACCCCTTGATCCGAGACTATATGTTGCGGCAGTCCATGCAGCCAGAAGATGTGCTGAAGGAAGAGACTGGTGAAGCGTGGAGCAGAGAGCAGACCATGCAATGAGATGAAATGCTAAATTTTAGAAAAGCGGTCAGTGACCACCCAAATGTCAGTATTACCAGAGGAGGGTGGAAGGTCAGTGATGAAATCCCTGGGTTTTTTGGAATAGGCAAGGGTTGTAGTAAACCTGCTGGCTTGTAAGGGTCTTGCCTTTGAAACCTTTTTATGTGAGGACCACCCCAGCCTCCATGGAAGAGCCATCAACTTCTAAGATAAAAGGTTTCTCACTGTCTGGTCGGGGCAGAATGAGAACGGTCGGTACAGAGGATAATGCTGACTTCAACCTAGAGAAAGCTTCTTCAGGCGTGGATAGCCAGCGTTTGGAGTTACCATCCTTCCGAGTGAGTGCCACAATCAGTGCCACCACTGTAGAGAAATGCAGGATAAACTGGCGGTAATAATTAGCAAAACCCAAAAAATGCTGTATAGTCAGGTAACCGATAGGCTGTGGCCACTGCAAGACGGCAGACAACTTAGCAGGATCGATCTGTAGACCCTTGTCCGAGATAATATACCTGAGAAACGGAAGGCTGGTCTGGTGGAAGAGACACTCCTCGAGCTTGGCGTAGAGGCGATTATTTCTCAGGCGCCTCAGCACCTGGTGTACATGGATCCGGTGGGACTCCAGATCAGAGAAGAACACCAGGATGTCATCCAAGTAAACAAATACACAGGAATACAGCAGGTCTCTGAAGATGTTGTTCATGAATTCCTGTAACACCGCCGGGGCATTACACTGACCGAAGGGCATCAATAGGTACTTAAAATGTCTGTCACAGGTGTTGAAGGATATCTTCCACTCATTACCCTTATGGATCCGAACAAGATTATAAGCCCCCCGCAAGTCCAATTTGTAAAAGATTGTGGCACCCCAGAGTCGGTGAAAGAGCTCTGTGATTAATGATAGCGGGTATCGATTCTTCATAGGGGCGTAGTGAACCATCCTGAGAAGAACCCAGAACCAGCGGGAGAAAACATGCAAACTAACCCCTTCTGGAGGTTCTCTTGTATGTAGGCGAACATGGCCTGAGTCTCTGGTACAGACAGAGGGTAAACCCTACCCCGGAGAGGGCTAGTACCATGTAGTAGGTCTATAGGGCAATCATAAGGACGATGAGGAGAAAGGGGCCAGCCTGTTTCTCCGCAAAGACATCCTCAATGTCCTGATATGGAGCAGGCAGACCTAGCAGAGGTTTGAGGGATGTCAGTGGAGAAGTGGGGCGCACCAGGCGAGGTGCCACTAAGCAGCAAGACTGGCAGTCTTGTCCCCAGTGTATGACTTTGCCCATCTTCCAGTTAAGCATAGAACAATATTTCCTCTTTATGTAACATCCCCAAGTGAAGTATGGAACTGTATAGAGTTGCTGAGAAGCTACCCACTGACTGAAGAGATGGCCAGAGGTTTCTCTAGGTGGACCACTTGTTCATCAGGGAAGTGAGTCCTGAGTCCAGAAACGCGGCCATTTGGAACTGAATACCAGAACCGGTCAAGATCTGTACCAGCATGGTCAGACATAGATAGGAATTGCTCATTCCTAGGGATGCCTCTCCCATGTAGCCTAGGTGGGTGCATTTCCCCGATGTTGCGGACAGTATGGGCAACCCCTGCGGTAGCATTCAGGGCTGGCACAGTAGATGCACAGGTTCTCCTCGCGTCATCGGGACAACTCTTGTGGAGTCAGATGAGCTCTGTCCACTTGCATGGCCTCTTCGGCGGCCGACAGAGAGGATGGCAGAGGAGTCCTCTGGAACACCAGAGCAAGACGAGGTAGACGACGTGTCCTGATTGGCTCACGCTCTTGACGGAGCTCCTCCTATTTCTCCGAAAAAGCGCACGTCAATGCAAATGGCCAGGTGGTCACTCAGGGTAGAAGGGAGGTCTCGAGCTGACAGTGTGTCCTTTATCTGGCTGGAAAGACCCTTATTGAAAGTGGCCCTTAATGTTGCAACATTCCAGGACAATTCCAAGTCCAGCGTGCGGAATCGTGCTGCATATTCACCTATGGAAGAGTCCCTTTGTCGCAGATTCAACAAAGCGGTCTCGGCAGAAGAGACATTATTTTGTTAGTATTTGGTAAATCCACCTTTGGCTTTGACGTTGCCGGAATCCTTCTGGGCTCTGGATCAGATTCAAGCATGTCTTGACCAAAATCTGATCCCAGGTCTCTTCTACATGTTCCCAATGTTGGTGCATCCTGGACTTAGGTACGAATACAGCTATTTCTTCAACTCTACCCCCAAGTGTTTGAATAGGTTGAGGTCTTGGGACTGTGTAGGCCAATACAGCAACTCTACTTCATTGTCATTGAACCATTCCTTTAACAGAGCCGGCATGCGCATGTCATAAGGACTGGGGACGTGCGCACCGGCAAGCAGAGAGATCTAGAACATGGATAGGTGAGTAGCTGCTGGCCGGGATGGAGCTGCGAGTGCCCGTCATGCAGGTCACGGCGCCACTCGCAGTCAGAGCATGGGTTTGGCCGCGACCCAGTGTGAGTGTCGCAGGAGCACCCGTGACACTTATCATAGTGAGGGCAAGGGACAAGTTCCCTTTAACCTACTAGACCCTTGTGTAGCTGCACAGGTTGCATATCTGACCCTGTTTCACAGCAAGAGTAGGTCAATTAGTTTTGTAATATTGATAACCTATCTAATAAATAGATCATCTTTCTTGATTTTTTTTTTAACTTTTTTAGAATTTTCTTATTTTATACTTGTAGAGCTTTATACTTAGTTTTGGGGCAAGAAAACTTATCGCCTTGTGCTCCTACTTTATAATATATTTATGACAATGGAACATTTCCTTTACTGCTCCCTCTGTACAATAACATTTTCCAGACTGAGAATGCACAGTAGTGATTCATCACATACTTATCTTGTGCTACCTTATCTATCTATACATGTAAAAAGAATGTTTTTCTGTATACAAGGCAGGTATCCAGGAGGTCCAGGAGAAAACATTTGATATAAAAATTTATTTTTTGTTTGATGGACTGTTAGGGGTACTTAAAAATTTAATTGTTCCAGTAATATTTGAGAATTTCGAAGCACCGGAGAACACTTTTGGGAGTCATTTGCAATATATGTTGTTTGCACAACTGTCTGCGTAGATATGAAGAAATAAGCATTTTTAACAGGCGACTCATATTGATGTAAAAATGTAGGTGTTGATAAGGTTGCCATCACATACTGCATGTGGTTAGTAAGAAGATCCCACCCTCATACTTTCAATAACCTTCTATTTTAAAAAAAAAAAGACCAAATAGAATATATTACTTGCTAGATTCCTTTATTCAGTACTAGTTATTTCATACATATGTATATAAATATATGGGGATTTGCTACGTATATGGATATATGTATATGAGGATTTGGTGCAGGTGCAATATTTCGGAACTGGGTCTACTACCTTCCTGAAAGTTGGTTATAATAATATGGCTCTAAGATTTTTCTTAATCGCATTCTACTTCCAAAAGCCACCTACATAGACACATGAGGTCTTTAATTTTGCGGGACAAGATGTACTTTCTAATGAGGTTATTGATCATACCACAGAATATACTTGGAATCCGCAATAAAATTCTGAATGGGGCAAAATGTGAAAAAAACTTATGCCATATTTGCAGGGGATTTGATTTTAGGATGTTCACCCTCTGGTATAAATGATGTGTTATTTGCATTCTGCAGGTTGATATGATTATGGAAAATTCAAATATGTAGGGAATTTTTTATGTATATTTTTTACGTTTATGCTGCAGCACCAATGACTTTTTTGTACTTCCATCTATGGACCTGAGTGATGGTGCATCTTTTGTGGGCTAAATTGTACCTTTTATTGGGACCATTGTGGGATAGATGCGACTTTTTTTATTCCAATTTTAGGGGATGTGAAATTGCAAAAAAATGTGGCTTTGAGGGTCCTGTATGTTAAACACCCCATGAATGACTTCATCCAATATCCCATTAAGGTATTCAAAACAGCGTTTAGAAAGTTCTTTAACTTCTAGTTGTTTCACAGGAATTAAAGCAAAGCGGAGGTGACATTTTAACTTTTTTTTGCAGATTTTCAATTTATATCCATTATTTACTTGAAAACAGTAGATGATAACAGGGCCTTAGTGGCTATTTGACTCAACCACTAGTTCACGATGTAGTTCAAAAACTTAATAAAAAGACCTTATTTGGGAAACTACTCCCCTTACGGAATGTATCCATGGGTGTAGTGAGTATATTGACCACACAAGTGTTTCACGGATTCTTTTAAGGATAGGCTGTGAAAATAAAAAAAAATATTTTTTTCCAATAAAATACAATCTTAACTGAAAATGTTTAATTTTTACAAGGAATCCTGAAAAAAGCACCCTAAAATTACACAATTTCTTCCAAGTTCAATACCCTACATCTGGGTATAAACTGCTGTCTGGGTGCATGGCAAGGCATACAAGGGAGGGAGCGCGAATTGGCTTTTGGAACGCAGATTTTGGTTGGTGCCATGTCGTATTTGCAAAGCCCCCAAAGTACCAGAACAAGTGAAATCTTCCAGAAGTTGCCCCATTTTGGATTCAACACCCCTCATGGATCTCATCTAGGGGTGTATTGTGTATTTTGGGTCCACAGGTGTTCCACAGTTTTTTTAGCATTGAGCTATTGAAAACAAAAAACAGTGATATTTTAATTGGTATCATTATGAGGATCAAATGACACTTTAATCACTTTTTATCAAGGTTTTGGGGAAGCAGAAGAAACTAAATACAGAAATCCTGGTAGTGTTTTTTATTTTTATTTTTTACAGCGGTCTCCACGTGGTAAAAATAAGATGTTAATTTTATTCAGCAGGTCAATACGATTGCAGCAATAACCAATTTGTATACTTTTTATGTTGACTGCTTTTACACAATAAAAACACACCATTGCCATGGTCTAAGAGACATAACTTTTTTTTCTGTGTACAGAGCTGTATAGGGGCTTATTTTTTTGTGGGATAAGTTGTGTTTTTATTGGTGTCATTCTTTGGGGAGACAAGACTTTTTGATCCCCTTTTAATCCATTTTATGGGAGTCAGAATAAATAAAATACAGCAATTCTGGTAGTGTTTTTATTTTTATTTTTTACAGAGCTCACTGTGCAGTATATATGACATGTTAGTTTTATTCCATGGGTCAACACAATTACAGTAATATCCAATATATATATAGTATTTTATGTTTTAGCACTTAGAAAAAAAAGTGTTTTTATTGTGTTAAACAATATTTTTGAATACTGAAAGAGAGGACAAAGGATCAGCACTCTTCCAGATTTGGACCAGGTATTTTTAATTAGAAATAGTCTGTAAGAGGGCCACTAACCTTTTCCTTTAAGGCCATGTTCACACGGCTTAAATTGGGCCGTATTTCGGTCCGTAATTACGCGCCGAAGTGCGGCAATTCCGGGGCGAAAACGGCCCATTCATTACGGTAATTCACAGTTCTCATAGAGAACTATGGATTACGTCTCCTCTCCCCGCCCAGCGAAGCCGCCGGGCGGGGAGATAATTGACATGTCACTTTCTAGCGGCGTAATACGCGCCGCTAGCATGATTGTCTAATGGGCCCGGCGAAGTGCCGCCCCCCCGCTCACTCCCCCGCTCCCGCCCCGCCCCCGTCCACACGGCGTAATTGCGGGGCGTAATTACGCCCTGCAAATACACTGTGTGAACATGGCCTAAGTCTGCTTGCAGGGAGCCCATGGAAAGGTGAGCGTTTGTGATCCTTTCTTTTTTTGTTTGTGGTGCTGTGTGGTGGCCATTGTTGCTGTGGTACGGTGCTTGAGGGGTGGTGCAACCCAGAGCTGGGGGGCTAAGTCTGGCAGCAGTGGTGTTGTTGGGCAGCTGGGTTGTTCCCCTTACTGGTGTTGCTGTTACTTTGGTGATAGTCGCCATGTGGTGCTTCATCCATTAGTGTAGAGACCCACTTTAAAGAGGTTGCCATGAAGTGGCAAGTCAGCTTATACCGTTTAAGAAGCATGCTAAAAACCTAAGGGCTTGTTCACATGGCGTTTTAACTCCGTGTTATATCCGCTTTTTAGATCCGTCTCTGGGACCGACAGGAGGGACCCAGAGACGGATGTAAACAATTAGCAGTGAGATTATCACTGCGGGCTATGAGAAAGACGCAGCGACGTTCACATGAGAGATCGCCGCTGCGTGTGCCCCAGCTCCGTCTTTGAAAGAATTGCATGTCAATTCTTTCAAAGACGGACCCGACAGGCAGGAACGGGGCTGCATCTGATATCGGGTAAAGCAGCCAGATATCTGCCGCAGCCCCGTTCATACATGTCACCCCGAATTCCTAAATCTTAGAAATAAAGAACATTTAAGCCTTAACTGAAGAACTAACAAATCACTTAACCTTATATTTTCTCTGACACAGTCACTTTGTCTCTTTTCCTTTTTTCAGGCTTATTCTTCTTTTGTATAAGAGATCAACTGCATATAGATATTCATACACTTCAAAATAGGGTTTGGAGCTACTTTAAACTTGTGTGCTATAAAATTGGTTTGCTGTTTTCATGAAATTCCAAGCACATCCTCTCCTCTGGTTTATAACCCACTCAAGATCTCTAAATGAGTGCTTCTGATCACTGCTGGAAAACACCTTACTCCACTTTGTAAGCTTCTGTTTCAAGCCAATACGTAGTCAGTGATTTAGGGTATGTTCACAAAGTCTACTGCGATGCCTACTGTACGCGCCACAATACGTGGGGTGTTGTAGAAGTACACGCTGGTCAGTGCGTATTTCTAGAGCACTAATATCCCGCTCCCATTGACATGTCAATTCTTTTCCCCGCCGTATATTGTATTCCGGATAAACCATGGGGTGATAATAGCTCTCAATGAGAGCTATGAATTACCGTATTTGCCGGACGTAATTCAGGCAAATTGCAGGGCAATTACTCCCCGCAAATATGCCTTGTGAACATACCCCATGGTGTATATGTGGGTTGTACTTCGGTACTTATTGGCACCAAAGTAAGCCCCGCAAAAACAGTAAAGTAATTTACAAGTCAAGTACTCATTGAGTGGTGTGTAAAATCATTGTCATCGTTCAGACACTGATGATTTTATGAAGGTATAGGAGGCAGATAGCTGCCTCAGGTCATGCGCATTGAAAGCACGCACTTGCAGCTGTGTGTAAAAAGACCTTAAAGAGGTTGTCTCACTACATTGATTCATCTTACATCAGTCCTATTTTCTTGGTTTCTTTATTTTGAATTCAGGGGTGTGTTTACTGGCTTCTACTAGGCTGCAGTAGAAGCCAGGTCTGTAGCTATAGCAACCAGTGCTGGCAGCCTAACAGGAGAGATAGAACAGGTCTGTAGTTATAGCGACCCGAGGTGTTGATGCAGCTCATACAAGAGGGGATATCAAGGAATGGGTAGGACACTGTTAATGGACACATATTGCAAAGTGAATTTTTACAAGATCTGTAACATAAAAAGCAATCCTTGTAGTGAGACAACCCCTTTAACAGTCTGCTCCACTTTTGAAAAACACACCTCAGTAGCCCTATGAAAAGAATATTTGGACAGAGAACACAGACACCTTGATGGAACCAGGTTTAAAAGGATTTTCCCATAGTTTATAATCACACTTACAAAATAAAAACTTGTTAAAAGCACATCAAAAAATAAAATCTTGTGGAATCTAGATGGCAAATAACAAGTTTTCTGTATCGGCTTCATCATTTATTAAGGGATTTTTTAACATTTACTATTTTAACTGTGTTGCAATATGAATTGTAACTTTTTAGGTGTCTGCTTCTTTAAAGTGTGGGTCTTTTTAACTCCTGTAAAAATGTATGTAATATAATCATGTTCTGTCAGTAAACTTGGATTTAATTAATTTATTGAAAGTGGTGTCAGCCATCATTTTGTTCAACCCCTTACCAACATGTGACGTATGGATCCGTCATAATGACGGTAAGACGCTATGGAGCAGGCTCATAAGTGGGTGACGGTTGATTATCATAGCAGACCCTGGCTGCTATTTAACATTTTAGACGCTGTGGCGATAGCCCCGTCTGAATGAATGAGGAATGGTACAGTGCACTTTTTTTTAAGATTCCTAAAAAAAAAAAAAAGAATTAGAATAAAAAAAAATTTTGCTAAATTTTCTCATTTTAAAAAAGAATTCAGATCTCAGGGTAGTGTTGCACTTTTCCACTTGCTCTTGACAACCACATAGGGACCACAGCCAAAGGTGAGTGACCCGTTGGAGTCATTAGGCTTTATCCTGGAACTTAAGGCTATGTCTACACACCACAGGTTTTTGGTCGGATTTTCAGCGTATTCAGTATTTAGAATCCACAGAAAATCCAACTGTAACCAGTGCCGCATACACTTTAGTCTACACAGCATGGTTTTTTTCTGGACGGTTTTGAAATCCGTCAGATTCCGACAGATTTGAAAACGAGCTCTATGTTCCACCCGATTCCTGTGCAGTTAAAACCGATCATGTTTTTTTGCGCAAATCCACGCAAAAAAACGCAGGACATCAATGTAAAAATCCTGTCAGATTTTGGATGGCATCTTAACATATGCTGTGTAGACGAAGCCTAAGGCTATGTTCACACGGCTTAATTGCGGGCCGTAATTACGCCCCGCAATTACGCCGTGTGGACGGGGGCGGGGCGGGAGCGGGGGTATGTGAGGCGGGGTGGCCGGCCAACTTCGCCGGCCCATTGACTTGAATTGCCAGCGGCGCGTATACGCCGCTAGTAATTCACATGTCAATTATCTCCCCGCCCGGCGGATGCGCCGGGCGGGTAGAGGAGACGTAATCCATAGTTCTCTATGAGAACTGTGGATTACCGTAATGAATGGGCCGTTTTCGGCCCGTAATTGGCGCACTTCGGCGCGTAATTACGGACCGAAATACGGCCCATTTTAAGCCGTGTGAACATGCCTTAAGAGGGTTCAGGAAGAACAGGTGGATCTGTCTGCAGTGGGGGCTTATTGCCAGCAGTACCACACCCTAAACACACCTTCTCCTCAACAGTGGGTGTGACATACCCTTTAGAACATGGGCAGAGACAGTCTAAAAAGAGGTTTTATCTATAATCTGAAGGACTAGAATAGAATAGAAGACCACTGTGGCTACTCTGAAGCAGTTCACCTATGCAATTTGCTACAGGAAAAACAGTGGCTTTATGTCCCTTTAGATCATTGAGGTAATAATGGATTTGTTCATGCACCCCCATCCAGATGCAGAGACAATAGACTAAAGTGTGGCCATTCCTATAAGATCTTTTCTCCTCAGTCTATTATATATGCTGTTCCCCTCTCACCACTGAAAGCAGCAGAACATCCAGACTAAACATAATATCCCGCTTTTCCATATCCTCATTTTTCCTCTTTCCCACCTCCACATTTAAAAAAAAAATAAAAAATCTAAGTTTGGTTTTGGGATGTAAGTGGATTCTAGACTAGAGGGCTAGGTTGGTAAAAGGCAGGGTTGGTTGTTAGCCGGGGAGCAGTTCCATGTTGTCTGGTTTTAAAAACGTTCTAAGTAGTCAATTTTTTATAGTTTTCATACTTTTTTATATTATGATTTTTTTTGTCTTTTGTTCAAAACCAAATGACTCCCAAAATGTTTTCCAAAACAGGAGAGAGTGAAGCCTAGGTTATGGCCAGTGAACCTTTGCCTTAATTCCCTTTTCCAATTAAATTAAAATACATGCGTGTTTATGGCGAAGGAGAAGGAATCAGCCAGCCAGTCACTGTGGCTATTTCATTTATACGGGCAGCTTTACAGGCAACAATGAACTCTATTAAATTACATTGGTTTATATTTTTAGAAAAGTTTATGGAGAATATCTATTCTCCATAAACTTTCATAGATTGACTTTGTATTATGATGTATATTTTATGGGGAACAAGTTTTCAGTAAGTATATCCCATCAACAAAAGTCACCTAAATTTCAGCTGCAGTAAAAATGTTAACATTTAAAAATTTTCAGGATTTACCTTCTGTAAAATTTCCAGATCTGCCAGGTTTTGCCCTACCTCAGTCACACTGTGATGTAAATTTAAGCCAGTAATGAGAATGGTTTATGTTTTACTGTCCATGAAAGGCTACAAATTCAGAGGTAGAATTTATTTTTAATTTTTATATTTAATAGTGATGGGCTGGTATTGCTTGAATATTCTCAATTCATATGTCCATATTTTGTAAAGAAGAAGATTTCTGAACAATAGAAGCAGCAAGTGGAACAAAGGCTTTCAGTTGCACAGTGTCCAGATGACTGAATATGCTTAATTTCTCACTACCAGGATAACTAGCTTACCCTGGACATGAGTATTAAAAAAGGATTTTTTTTATTATTATTATTTTCTTATTTCGCCTTTACACAGTTTAGAAATCTATTTTAATAGCGCTTTTTGCTATGAAATTATAGTAAACCTTAAACAGTGGACATTTCTTTTTTATTTTTATTCTTTCCTCCGATATTTAAACAACATAAAAAAAAATTAAAAAAAAGTAATTTTAATAACCAAGCATGAAAAAGTATTATAGCTTTTAAACATGCATGTACTAAAAAGAGGAAAAATGTGCCTGGTCAGGGTTAGTGCTAAACCCGGTCAGGAAAAGCTTAAAGGTGTTGTCCAGTTTATAAAATTAAAGAGGTAGTCCCATTTCGGGAAATTCTCTTTGCCGGCCTCTCACAGCTCGCTGTGATCCGGCCTCATTCACTTCTATGGGAGTTCTGAGTATAGCCGAGCGCACACACTTGGCTAAAGTCGGAACACCCATAGAAATGAATGAGGAGGACTGCACTAGCGCCGCCCTCCTCATTCACATGCAGGGCTGAACTGCACTTAGCAACGAGCGGCCGGTGAAGAGAATTTCACGAAACGGGCCTACCACTTTAAGGATAAATGTAGCCAGGATGGAGAAAAATAGGCCTCTGGGGGCCCTGCTGCTGCCACTCTGGAGCCTCCTGGGTTCCGCTCCTTTTCACTCCCTGTGCTGCGTGCCAACACACATGAGAAGCTCACGCTCCATTCACTTACAATGGATGTTTGCAAGCCTCTCCTGTGTGTCTGGATAAGAACCTAAAAGACTTTATAGCAGCAGTGGTGGGGGACAATAAGGTGAGAGTCACTTTTTTTTTCTATTTTTCACTATCCTGGCCCCAGTTAAATGTAATTTTAACAAACTGGAAACCCCTTTTAAAGAGTCGTTCAGAGAGTTAAAAAAAACAAAAGAAAATTTTCTAAAATTATAGCTTACTCCATAACACCCAATAGCAGTCTTATAATGTGCACTGTATAAACACATATGAAGGTTACTAGATATGGATGACCGGTAAAAGGTTGTGGAGGTAAAAGGTAGTATGAGTCATTTAATTGTGCGTGGGAGAACAGTACGTGTTTAAGGAATTACCCAGCAGACATTTATCAGTAACTTTTGACCTGAAGCAGAAGATTTGTGAAGACGTAGAACACATTCCAGCATTAAAAAGAATATTTATTCAATTTTCCAAGCAGAGATGAAAACATACAAAACCCAGTGAGAACATTTTACCAAGAGAGCAACAGAGGGCAGCATTTCACAGGCTGAGGGCCGAAGCTGGAGATTTTATGAAGCCTTCCTATGAACGCTGTCTACATATTTCTGAGAGTGCTACAGTTTACAGAAGGAATTATAAACACTTACTACATCATATCTCAGATTATTTTGTAGTGGATTTGTACCATTCAATTTTATATATAAAGAGTTTGAGTAGACCAAATCTACAGTTAGCGTTAAAAAGATTTGAAATGTTAATTATACTACCAATAACTCTCTGCTTATATTACCATACACTTTTAGCTTCAAACCTGATGAGTACCAGGTAGGTGTACCTTGAAAATGAAACTGTTGTTCTGCCATCAATTCAGCTCTGTGTAATGGGATGTGTAGAGTCTAAAGGATCCTCCTGTTCTTTACCAGGAACATAAAGAAGTTTGTTTATCTTGCTTAACTTAACTTGTCAAATCCCCACCCCCAAAAAAGTTACTGGGTCAGCAGTGAAGACACAAGAGGGTTGTCAGAAGGCAGCTGTAGGTCAAACCGAGTGGTCAGTGAAGGACAACAAACCTAGAGAGAGAAGCAGAACTAGAGAGGTGTACAAGACTAATACTTGGTCAAACACAGGCAGTCTGATGGCAGCAGGCAGGGATGGCTATTGACACACAGGCAGGGGTTAGAAGTCCCTGTTTAACCCCTTAAGCCGAACGCCTGTAAAGAAGTTAATGACCAGAACATTTTTTTTAGTTTTTGCCTCCTTGCGTTTCAACAGTTGTAACTTTTTTATTTTTTCAATGACGCAGTTGTATGAGGCTTTGTTGTATTTGAGACAAGTTGTACTTTATGGGGGAATAGTTTAAGTTCACTTATAAATAATTGCAGTATCATTTTTTTGGGGGGGGGGGGTTTCATTTTTTTTACACCGTTCAAATTTCACACTTAATAAATTGTTTAGATTAATTCTACAGGTTATTACGGTTGTGTGGATACCAAATATGTGTAGGTTTTTTATGTGTGTAATTTATGCACAATTATTTTTTATTAAATATTTATTTTTATTTTATAATTTATTTTTTTTATGTTTTTTTTTTACTTTTTTTGTAATCCCATGAAGGGAGAACTGTTAATTTTTTTTTTTACACTTGGTAGTGTATTAGCATATTCATATATGCTAATACATTCTAATCTGTGTCAGTTTGATACAGGTAGTGATTAGGAAAGCACACTTTGCGTCCTGGTCACTGGCTTAGTACACAGACAGCTCTGGGGCCACTCTAGGTCCCCAGGGCTGACTGTGCAGTGGTTCCCTGGGCTTTGTCGGGTCACCGGGTGTTCCAAACACTTGACAGAACAGGGGAAAACCTTTGATTGCGCTGCGGTAACGCACTGTCGCAATCAAAGGGTTAAAGCATCGGGTTGTGGGGGTTTCCTTCGCTCCCCGGTGCCTGCAGGAAATGCTCTGGGATCGGGGCTGTGTAGTACAGCCCCGAACCCAGCGCAGTTGGCAAAAGACGTCGCTGCAGACGAACGAACCACACCAGCCGACGTCAAAAGTCGGCGGGTGGTCGTTAAGGAGTTAAATAGGGTGCTAAAATTGGTTTACATTGCAACTAAGGTTGGTGATATCATCATCAAGCACCTGGTTTCCATGGCCATACAACATATATGTTGGCGAGACATGGAAGAGTGGTGCTGGACTTGAAAACATCAATATACAGAATCTACCCAAAGCTGCTAATCATTTGGTATTCTATGCTTTATCTTATGATCCCAAGATACGGACATTTCAGAAAACATATGATGCATTATAGTTCACATGACATTTGATAGATTTATCCAGTTTACTTGAATAGCTATAATAGGTTAACAACAATTTTCTGTTAACAAGGCTACCTAAATGATACATTTTACAGAATATTTAGCATTTGTTGCACAGTGAGGTACACAACTGTAACCACTCCATATGCTGCTATATGGTGCTTCTTTATATCTCTGTATTACAACAATAGGGCAGATTCATTAACACTGTTTAATACTTTGACACTGTAAAGTTAGACCAGACAGTCTTAAAATGCGCTACATTTATCATAGTGTGAATAAATCTGCCACATGTTAAGACTATCTAGTCTAAGTTCACACCTTCTATAAATTGACTTATACTCTGGTACTAATTGCTAATTAGTGTCATGAACTTTTTTTTTTTTTTTTTTGTGCATGGTGTCACGCGCTAAGCTGCGCTAAAACCACACTCCTTGTACCGAGACTACACCTCTTTTGTCGGATGAGGCGGAGAAATGTCTAGAAACTATCTAAAACATGTAATAAATGTGTATGTTCACCAGTATTTTGGTGCAAATTGCTGCAGCATTCCTGTGCAATTGTCATAATAAATTTGGGTCTGTAGGTATAAACCCATTTTTTTTTTTTTTTTTAAAGTCTAAAACCAAAAACCTTAGGGGTGACATGTATGATTTTTGGCGTTTAGACGTTATTTTTTATGTGAATTATATTAGTGTTGAATGCACCTGATTTATGAACCCGGTCTACTGTGGGTCATAAATCAGCACATTCTAGCGCTAGGTCGACATTTCTGGCTCAGGTATACCATGTTGAAAGTGGTATACCTGATCCAGCTGTAATGCGCCTGGAATTGCCGTACTGAAGCTATAAATCTATAGCTTTGTACGGTTGTAGTGCGCCCCGCCCCCCGAAATCGGGTGCATTACAAAGTGCCGCGGGCGCTCTGTAATGTGACTGATATTGGTGTGCAGGAGTTTTAAATCTATTGTGAACGGGCTGCGCCTGATATCGGGCTGAAAAAAGCCATACATCTGCCGCAGCCCCGTTCATACATGTCGCCCTAGATGCTTTCATATGATATTAGTGGCATAGTGTATAATATGTGTATGCCATAAATGTCTGTTAGATGCGGTTTCCATCTTTAGGACATATAACTTTGTCAAGACAGGAGTTCAAGAACAGGGGTAAGATTTGACATAAATGTTTATGATAGGAATACCCCTATCATACTGTTTAGTTATTTTAGGAAAATAAGATGTCAAGTTGAAATTAACCATAATGTAAAATGTTAGATACATATTAGTAGATTTAAAGAAGAGAAAAAGCATGAAAAACAAATAGGAAATGTGTAGAAACTCTGAAACAGCATATACACATTGAGGCACAATGTCTATAGCAATTGCATCAACATTCTCTCTTAATTAGCGCCAAAATACTGGCGTACATGTTTTTTGCAATTTAGACAATTTTTAGAAACTTCTGTGCTGCATCCAACAAAAGGGGTGTGGCTTTACTAGTAAGGGCCTTGGCTTCACGTGTGACGCCATGCGGCAAAAAAATGTGGCAGAATTTTGGTGTAATTAGTGACATAAACTAAGTCAACTGATAAAATGTGTAAACTTCGACTAGACAATCTAAACTTATCAACACTATGATAAATCGGTTGAATTTTTAGACTGTCTAGTCGAAGTTTACACTGTCTGGGTTTAAGACAGTAAATCAATCTGCCGCATTATTTGCTATAATATGTAGCAATAACTTCAAACCCTACAGTCACATATGACAAATCAATTTCTAAAGTAGAATTAAAATACACTAAAAAGACCATTAAACACATAATTAAAAAATCCCAGTAATTACTGTAATCTGAAAAATAACTGGTATTCAAGAGTTGAATTTGGATTTAACAAGGAAGAAGGAAGTAACATAAGACTATGCAAAAATGTAAAGTGCAAACTAGAGAACTGGAGATTTGCATGTCAAATAGTCTCATAGTTCAAGAGATAAAAAGATTTCTGTCCTCCAGGGAAGGGGAGACAACTTGGATGACAGGAAAGGGTAAGGGTAAATAATAATTTTGTTTCCCTATTGATTCTTAGAATAGCTAAAGAAAGCAAGCTAGACTTTCATGAAAAGGAAAATAATTCTTCTGACTCCAAGTGGTGATAAGAGTAGACCTATATCTAATCCCTTGCCGACATCCGTTGTACATGTATGGCAGCAAATAACTACAATTCCAGTGCCATCAGGGCAGTATTGGCAATACTCTTGTCAGGGGCCCTGATAAGTTTTATTTAAAAAAAAAAAAAAAAAATCAGGCCCATTGATATATTGTAAGATAGGAACTGTTCATGAGTAGGGGGTCCAGATGTTTTTGCTGTATGGGGCCATAAAATTGTGTCACTTTAAGTGAGAATAACTTTTTGACACTTTAACCTATCCATGTGATTCAGAGATTGTTTTCTCGTGACACATTGTGCTTTAGGATAGTAAAAAACTTTGGTCCAAAAAGTCTTTATTTGTGAAAAATTTGAAAAATTTACCATTTTCAAAAATCATAAATTTCTACATGTAAGACAGATAGTTATTCCACTAAAAATTAGCTTTAACTAGAGAGGGGCGAATTGATTCTAACGAAGTGGAAATTAGTTTAGAATTTCAGGAAACTTCGGTTCGGAACGAAGTCGAACTTTGGGGTTACTTGGGGTGTGAACGAAGTGTGCTTTTGATTGATAAAATGGTACGAGCACATGGCTTTAATGGGAAAAGCACTCTGGGAGGAAGAAGGGCATAGCCTGCATGACATGTGAAGAGGTGAAGCAATCAGAGACCGGCGGGATTCTGTAAAGTCACCCCCACATATTAAGTCGGGCGCGACCCCGGGAGCTCACACTCCTCTCACTGTACTGATAAAGGGAAGGTGCTGCCCCAGCTGATAGCTCTTACTAAAGAACTGATTTTTATATAGCGATTTCTGTGGGGTGTCTCAGCTTGTCTCAGAGACTGTTCTCTTAATGTTCTTTTTCTAATTTTTTGGGGTATTGGATCTGAAACCCAGTGTGCGTCCACTGCAGCTGCATTTACATTCAATATCCAAGGGGATCTAAGCAGTTCCTGTTGTATTCATTTAAAGAACAGCGTTTTTACAATACAATACCATTCATTTTTGGGCTGCTCAATTCTATTGGAAATTTAATCCAGGGGTTAATTAAGGGTTGTTTTGCTGGTTTTGCTGACCCCAAGAAAACCATCTTTTTCAACCCCAAAATAATATACATTTTTCCTGTAGCCTAATTCACAAGCAAAGGTTAATTACAACTGTATCTCTTGTTGTGTGGCGTAAAAAAACACGCAATTGTAACAGCTACAAAGCTACTAGTTTGTGCGGCTAAATTCTTTGGTGCAATTTACATCCAGGGGTTAATTAAGCGTTGTTTTGTGGTGTGTGACCCAAGAAACCGTCTTTTTCAACGCCAAAATTTATACATTTTTCCTGTAGCTAATTCACAAGAAAAGGGTTTTAATTAAAAACTGTATCTCTTGTTGTGTGGCGTAGAAAAACCCCGCAATTGTAACCGCTACAAAGCTACTAGTTTGTGCGGCTCAATTCTTTGGCGCAATTTACATCCAGGGGTTAATTAAGCGTTGTTTTGTGGTGTCTGACAAAAATAAACCGTCTTTTCAATGCCAAAATATATAATTTTTTTCTGTAGCCTATTCATTTTCCGAAGGTTAATTAACCCTGTTTGTGCTTTTACATTTAGTTAAAAAACACAGTGTTCTTAACGACACATACAAGTAAATTTTTCCTGGCCATTTGTGGAGCGAAATTTATATCCAAGGGTTACCAAGTTGTTATGGGTTCATTTGGAGTCAAAAACGGGGTTTTTATTTTTAAAATTTACAGATTTATCATCAAACAGTGTCTGTACATTTTAGAACAAACAGTATGTCAGACAGAGAGGTGGTAGGCTCTGTCCCTGCGAGTGGCAGTGGCAAAAACATTCCGGGAAAAAGGGCCCCAGGTCGCACACAGCAAGGGGACGTCGCAGCAGGGGTCACTCGGTGAGGCCACAACTGCCGCTGTCATCTAGCGGCCGTGTTTTGTTCAGCAACCCAAGGGTTCTTGATTGGTTGACTAGGTCTCTCTTCCTCCCAGATGACATCTGACAACCCAGCCAAGAGTCGGGTGGGAACGTCAGACACAACCCTAAGTTGGGCATGGCCTGGGAGCGGGTCAGGGGCCCCTCACCTGTCTCAGCCCGCCTCTGTCCCATCCGATTCCCTCACCCAGAGATTTACTATGGGGTCGGGGCCCTCAGCGCCACTATTAGCGAGGTGAACAATTTGAGGAGGGCAGTCAGCAGCTACTTGGCAGCGAAGAAATGGGGCCAATTTTCCCTGCTTTTGCAGTAGGCGGCAAAGTATAGATGTGGAGAGTGGCATGGGAGGTCATGTTGTGAGAGGTCAGCCTCGGCATACCTGGGACCGGTGATGAGGACAGCAGTGACGAGGGAAACACAAATAGTGATGATGTACCCGACCGCACTTGGAAACCCGGGTGGGCAAGGGCTTCATCATCGTAAAGGAGAAGAGGGCGTAGCTTGCGCGTCAGGCAGCGGCGAAGCCAGCAAGTGCGCCGTGTGGCCGTGAGTCAGCAGGATAGCAGCAATGTGAGGTCGGGACCCAAGCGGCCACGGGGTAAAAAACCCACTTCGCAGGTCCAAAAAGTAGAGGCACAGGGGCTCAGCGCGAGGGCAGCGGCGGCAGAAGTCACTCAGTGTGGAGCGTTGGCGGTAAAATCCGATACTCGGCGGTGTGGCAGTTCTTTGCTAAGAAAACCGGAGGAGCCGAATATGGGTTATATGTAAAATTCTGTAAGCAGAAGTGAAGCGTGGCCAGGGAGCTAACGTTGGCCCCACGGCCCTGCGTCAACACATGCAGAGTCTCCATCTGGTTGCCTGGGAGAAACGTGGCTCAGATGTGGTGGTCCATCCTGCCGCCGCAGCAACAGCAGAAGCAGCGCCAGTGGACGCATGCCATTGCAGCCAGTCAAGGCTCCACCCCTCTGAGAAGGGAGTGTTTCTCTTTGACATCATTCCCGGTCCCGATGCTCCTGCCCCTCGCTACTCATGGCGCCAGCAGTCGTTCAGCGAGGCGATTGCAAAGAGACAACAGTATGCGTCCAACCATCCTAAGGTGCAGCAGCTGGCCCATGTCCTGTCCAAGTTGTTGGTATTGCAGTCCTCCCTTTCCAAAAAATTGGTGGACTCTGCAACCTTTTCAGAAAAACAAAATGGCTTGTCCCGACCCGAGATGGAGAGTTTCCAAGCGTAATTTTTTTTCCCAAAAAGGCAGTACCAGAACTTCATAAATATGTAGAACAAAAGGTGGGTCAGTCCTTGACTTATGGTTTGTTCCAAGGTGCACGGCAGCGCGGACGTTAGAGCTGTAACTACGGTCGGGCCCAGTACATGTCCTTTACCGCCCACTGGGTGAATGTGCTTCCTGCCCAGGACACCAAACAACTTGGAAGGAGACGCCGCTTTCTCCTCCACGTTGTCAAACTGCTGCACCTGCGCCAATGTCCGCCTCCCCCTCCTCCACCATAAACCACCATCTCAGCCTCCACAAGTTACTGCTCCATCATACCACATGTGTAGGGCACAGCGGTGTCCCCAAGTTCTACACCTGGCTTGCCTCGGCGAACGAAGTCACACCGGGGGAAAGGAACTGCTCCGGGGTCATGCAGCAAGAAATCGATGTGTGGCTTTTCTCCGCGCCAACTGCAAATCGGAACCATGGTGACGGACAATGGGAGGAACATGGTGTCCGCGTGCACCAAGGAGGATGGTCCATGCGCCCTGCATGGCGAACGTGTTCAAATTTGGGTTTTGAAAGGTTCCTGAAATCTTCCACCCATCTTCAGAACATTCTGAAAATGGCCAGGAAACTGTGCCCGCACTTCATCCATTCGTACAAAGCCAGGAAACACCCTCCGCGAGTTGCAGCGGCAGAAAGGCCTCCCCAAAAACACTCTGATATGCAATGTTTCCACCGTTGGAATTCCAGCCCGCACATGTTGGACCGACTGTATGAACAGAGAAAGGCCATTAACGATTTTTTGATGTCCAGGCAGACAGAAGTACTCCCCTGTGTAACTTTGATGTCAGCCAGTGGCAGCTCATGCGTGACACCTGCCGTTTGTTGAGGCCATTCGAGGAGGCGACATTTTTTGTCAGTCGCCAGGACTATGGGATAAATAACGTCATTCCACTGCTTCATGTCTGGAACAGATGCTGAAAAATCTGTCTGGGCAGGGGACTGGAGACGTGGCGATACATCTCGTGGCCAATGGTCCGGTGGGGACTGAAATGGAGGAGGAGGAGGAGGACATTGGAGCAGAAGCATTGTCTGTGAAATGAGTGGATTTTCTACCAGGTGACAAGAGAGGAGGAGGAGGAGCAGGAGCAGCTGGAGGAGGTAGATGGAGATGAGGAAGATGAGGCAGATGACCCCCAAGCACTGTGGCAGTATACGTGGAATGGAGGCAGGGAGCCCTCGGAGTCACTTGTGCAGATGGCCCGCAGCATGCTTATTTGCCTGGCTAGTGGGCAGCCGAATGTCCGGGATCCGGCAGAGGGATGAATTTGGCCCCTCCACCCTATTGGACCCTCGTACCCGGGCCAAAATGGGAGCCTTTTTCCCAGCTATTGAGAGGGAAGACAAACTCAAATACTATAGGGGAAAACCTCCGTAATCAGTTGGCCGCTGCCCTTTTGCGGCATCGTCCCTCCTCTGACAGGTCTGACCGGGGTGTTCTCAGCGCTCAGTATACTGCCGCGGCTGCTGGGGGAAGGTGGGGGGGGGAGGAGCGTACCCGCTCCATCAGTGTAACCTAAGTCTGGAGTCACTGATGAGCAGCTTCCTTCACCCGCCTAGTGAGGAGGGGGAGTCGCCAGCAGCAGCCCGCAGCAGCAGGACCCGGAGCAGTCCCTGAACCAACAGGTTGTTTGGGCCCACTTGGAAGCACTCTGCCACCTCAGTTAGAAAATACGCTGGACTACTGGGCAGCCAAATGGATGTGTGGCCGCAAATTGCCCAGTTTGCAGTGGTGAGCTGTCCTGCCCGGCCGTAGTGTGGATCAGAGGGGTGTTCAGGTGCGGGGGGTCCATCGTTTTCCCAAGGAGAACCAGCTTGTCCACGGGAAATGTGGAAGACTCACCTTTGTCAAAATGAATCAGGCGTGGATCGGCCAGGATTTCCACACACCAATGCCTTAGGCGTCAGTCTGGGTTCAAACTACCCCGCCTCAGCCACTATTCTGATGCCGCCACCCCTGATGCCACACATCTGCGCCAGATTCTCCATTGCCTACCACCATCTTTACCAGGGACTGGTATTGCCCCCACCTCAAACTCTGTCATTGTGCCACTCTATGACCTCATGCTGCTTCTGTGTTGCTGTTGCCGTGACATCCACACTGTGTCATTGTGCCACTCTCTGCCTCATGCTGTTGCTCCTGCCGCCGTCACTCAAATCTTGTCATTGTGCACTCTGTGGCCTACTCCTTTTTTCGCCACCTCCAGAATTTGTCATTGTGCCCCTGTCTGACCTCATGCTGCTGCTGTGGCTGCTGCCATGTCCTCCCAAATGTTTCATTGTGCCAAATGCCTGACCTCATGCTGCTGCCGCCCTGGCTCCGCTCTCAGTCATTGTGCATTTGTGGCTTCCTCCTGTTTTGCCACCTCCAGAATGTCATTGTGCCACTGCCTGACCTCATGCTGCTGCCGCCGTGACCTCCGCTCTCAGTCATTGGGCCATTCTGTAGGTTCCTCCTGTTTTGACACCTCCAGAATGTGATTGTGCCACTGCCCGACCTCATGCTGCTGCTGTGGCTGCTGCCATGTCTCCACACTTTTGTCATTGTGCCATTTTGACCTCATGCTGTGCTGTGGCTGCCGTGTCCTCCACACTGTGTCATTGTGCCCTGCCTGACCCTGCTGCTGCCCCCGTGACCTCGCTCTCAGTCATTGTGCCCTTCTGTGGCTTCCTCCTGTTTTGCCACCTCCGATGGGCATTGTGCCACTGCCCGACCTCATGCTGCTGCCGCGTGACCTCCGCTCTCAGTCATTGTGCCATTCTGTGGCTTCCTCCCGTTTTGCCACCTCCGAATGTTTATTGTGCACTGCCTGACCTCATGTGCTGCTGTGGCTGCTGCCGTGTCCTCCAAAACTGTGTCATTGTGCCACTTTTGACCTCATGCTGCTGCTGTGGCTGCTGCCGTGTCCTCCACACTGTGTCATTGTGCCACTTTCTGACCTCATTCTGCTGCTGTGGCTGCTGCCGTGTCCTCCACACTGTGTCATTGTGCCCTGCCGAACTCATGCTGCTTCCCCCGTGACCCCCGCTCTCAGTCATTGTGTCATTCTGTGGCTTCTCCTTTTTTTGCCACCTCCGAATGTCATTGTGCCACTGCCCGACCTCATGCTGCTGCCGCGTGACCCCCGCTCTCAGTCATTGTGCATTCTGTGGCTTCCTCTGTTTCGTCACCTCCAGAATGTGATTGTGCCACTGCCCGACCTCATGCTGTGCTGTGGCTGCTGCCGTGTCCTCCCACTGTGTCATCGTGGCACTGCCTGACATCATGCTGCTGCCACCGTGACCTCCGCTCTCAGTCATTGTGCCAAATTTTGTGGCTTCCTCTGTTTTGCCACCTCCAGAATGTCATTGTGCCCTGCCTGACCTCATGCTGCTGCGCCGTGACCTCCGCTCTCAGTATTGTGCCATTCTGTGGCTTCCTCCTGTTTTGTCACCTCCAGAATGTCATTGTGCCCCTGCCTGACCCCATGCTTTCTGTGGCTGCGCCGTCACCTCCACACTCTGTCACTAATTTGGCACTGAGCTCTCGCTTGTTTTTTTCCAGCTTTCGCTGGCATGGACTTTATCAGGCTTCATTCCCGCTTTAGTTTTTGGGTCAGTTGTGCCCTCTTAAGTGCCCCGGGAATTTTTATAGTGAAGCGTTCTAAGAGCGGGCGGCAGTCATCTGCGTATATTTCTAAAACACAACATTGTATGAAGACCAAACCAAGCTCCCTCTGCATATTTAAGCATGGGACAACGTTTACGCACCCTGCAGGCTCTGTGCAGCCTGAACAGCTGTTTTTTAACGTTTCGTGCCGAAGTAATTCGGAATGAAGTTATTTTTTGCTGAGAAATTCGGCGAAGTGAACGAAACGAATTTCGGGAAATTCGCCCATCTCTACTTAGAACTAGTATCTACCATATGACTACTGTAGGTTGGCATCATTTTTTTAAATGTCTTTTTTTAACGACATTAGGGGGCTTAGAAATTTAGTAGTAATTTTTAATATTTCAAGAAATTTGCAATATACTTCTTTTAGGTACCAGCCCATTTCAAAGTATTTTGTTTGGCCCTGTTTTTTAAAATTTTTCCCTCATAAATGTTTCATCTAAGAAACTACCCCCTTAAAGTTCAAAACAGCTTTGGAATTTTTTAACCCAATTTGATGTTTCCAGGAATTAAGAAAGTGGAGGGGAAATTTCAAAATTTCATTTTTTTTTTCAATTTTAAATTTTTTTTCATTTTTCACAAAAACTAGTAGACTTTTATCAGGGAAAAAGCAACTTAATATTGATTCTCCCGTTTCTGGGCGTTTTCAGAATATCCCTATGTGGGCCAGTGCCGATTTGGCTCAAACCCCAAACCCCAGAGTGGGGAGCACCCACTGGCTTGGGGTTCATTTTTTTTTGATTTTATTTAGACGCCCATTTCATTTGTGGACACCCAAAGGGGCTAAAATTAATAAACCCCCAAAAAAAATCCCTATTGGGAAAATACACCCTTTTAAAGGAATATATTCATGGGTTAGTGATATTTGTCCCCACAGGTGTTTCACAAATTTTCTTTAGGTTGGTGGAAAAAAAAAAATTTTTTTTTTTCCAAAATCTGCATTTTAGCTGAAATTTTTCTTTTTACAAGGAATCCCGGAAAAAAAAACCCCCCCAAAAAAAATTTTTTCAGCAATTTCTTCCAAGTTCGGCTATACCCCCATGTGGGTGTAAACTGCTGTTTGGGGATGGGGGTGGAAAGCAAGGGAACCTATTTGGCTTTTGGAACGCAGATTTTTTGGGGCCATTTTGCATTTTTTAAAACCCCCAAAGAACCAAAAAAGGGAAACCTTCCAGAATTTGCCCCCATTTTGGATTTCAATCCCCTCGGGGTTCCCTCAGGGGTGATTTGCATTTTGGGGGGAAGGTTTCCTAGTTTTTTTTTTGGGTTATGAAAATGGGGGTAAAAAACGCAGTTCTGCCATTGTTTTTTGGGCTTCATTTTAACAATGTTCGCTGTGCAGTGTAAATGACAGGATAACTTTACTATGGGGGTTGGTACAATTACAATTATATACATTTTATATAGTTTTTTATATTTTATTACTTTTACACAATAGAAATAGGTCTATAGAAAATTGCCTTCATATGTTGTCCTAGTCTGACAACCATAGCTTCTTTATTTTTCTGTATACGGAGCTGATTATGGGCTTGTTTTTTGTGGGATGAGTTGACGTTTTTATTAGTACCATGGGGTTCATATGACGCTTTGATCACTTTTTATTAAGGTTTTTTGTGATGCATTTTGAACAAAATACAGCTTTCCCGGTAGTATTATTTTATTTTTATTTTTTACAGCAGTCACCGTGCGGTATAAATGACAAGCTAGCTTTACTCAGCAGGTCATTACGATTACAGTGATACCAAATTTGTATATTTTCTCATGTTTTACTGCTTTTACACAATAAAAACACTTTTATTCAAAAACTAAAACACGTTTTTGCATCGCCATAGTCTGAGAGCAATAACTTTTTTATTTTTCAGTGTACGGAGCTGTGTCAGGCCTTGATTATTGTGAGATGAGTTGACGTAGTTATTGGTAGCGAGTTTGGTGGGACAAGAGAGTTAGATCAGTTTTACATCCGTATTTATGGAAGTCAGTGTCACCAAACTGCTGCAATCCTAGTAGTGTTTTCTATTTCTAACAGTGCTCACTGTGCGGTATCCATGACAAGTTAGTTTTATTCTGTGGGTCGATAAGATTACGGCGATACCCAATTTATATAGTTTTTTATGTTAAAGCACTTTAAAAATAATGTGTTTTTATTGTGTAAAAAAATTTTTATGCATCGCTGTCTTCTGAGAGCCATAACTTTTTTATTTTTCCGTATACAGAGCTGAGTAAGGGTTTTTTTTTGCGGGAGGAACTGATGTTTTAATTGGTACATATTTGCCATTTATATAAGTTTTTGATCGCTTCTTATTCCATTTTAAGTTCTGAGGGATGAACAAAAATAGCAATTCTTAGATTTTTTTTTTTTTTTTAATTTGAACAGCATTCACCGTACCGTTTAATTAATATGACATATTTATAGGACAGGTCGTTACGCATGCGGCGATACCACATGTGGGTACTTTATTTTGGTTCTTTTTGGGGGCGTTTGTAAAGGGGAAAAAGACGGTGTACGTGTTTTTATTTAATTTTTTGTGTTTGTCGTTTACTTTTTTTTAACTTTTTTACACTTGTTTACACTTTTTTTAACTTTTCCTCATAGGGGATATATAACAGCAATCTTCAGGCAGGCCAGTACACAGTATTGCTGCTGTGTACTGGTCGCCATGACAACTGTCAGTCACGATGCCCACAATGCATTGTGGGTATCGTGACGTCACAGACGGCCCCGGGAAGTGATCTTCGCTTCCCGGGCCGTCTGGTAAGCGATCGCTGCTGCACTATCGTGCAGCAGTGTGCCGGGAGCAGGCAGGAGGGGCTCCCTCCTCTTGCCTGCGACTTAGCTCCGACGATCTTAATTGATCGTCGTAGTTAAGGAGTTAAACACCCGCAGTCGGAGCTCACTCCAGCCGGGGGTGATGAGGCATGAGGCCCGCAGTAATTTACCGCTGGTCCCATGTCGCGATCGTGTGCGGCTTGCCCGCAGCCCCGCACGCTCGCCAGGACGTATGCATACGTCCATTTGCGGGAACGCCCTTCCCGCTAGGACGTATGCATACGTCCCATGTCGGGAAGGGGTTAAACAAGTTACGGCTCTCAGACTATGGTGATGCAAAAACGTGTTTTCTGTTTTGTATAACAGTTTTTCATTGTGTAAAAGCAGTAAAACATTAAAAAGATACAAATTGGGTATCACTGTGTAACTATGACTGGATGGTCATTTGTAAAAGAGTAATATGTAAACGAATCCTATTTTAACCAGGCTTTGTATATTACACCTGAAAGTTTCTACAAGAATGTTTATTATTTTCTTTAATATAGGAATATTAAAGTGGTCACACTGAATGTATTTCTTCTGTGGTTTTTATTTGCACACTAAAATCACCTTTTCTCCACTCAGATCTTATCAGGGAAAATAAATTGCTTGTTATATATATCTGGCCGCCCAAGGTTATTTGTATGTAGGGGTGATGCTTTCATTGCAGGAAGGTCACTGGCTGTTACCATTTTATCTGTTCAGTGCTAAAATCAGCAAGTCTTTACAGAATGGTTATTTTCATAGTAATCAATTTTAAATCTGCAATACCATATACACTACCAGTCACAACTTTGGACTAATCTGACAAAATATTGGTTTCAGTTGATCCAGAGACTTTTTAATCTAAGGGTTTGTGGCTTGAAATGATTTTTTTTTTACACAGATATAAATATTGTAGTTCATGGCTATGTATGAATAAATTGCGAGTTTTATAACAATAATGTTTATTTTTGAAGCACATATTTCATTTTGAACTTCTGTAGTATTGTATTATCTAGAGATGGAAAATGTTGAACTTCAATTTATCAGTTGTAATTTTCAGGGCAAACATTTTGTATGTGTTTTTAATAGACATATTAAGAGTGACTATAATAGACATAATAAGTATGTGCCTTCTAAAGTAAAGGTGTGCAGTAAGCAGTGTCAGTAAATCCTAATTAGGTTAGGTTAGGTTCAACAAAGCTATGAAAACATGAAAACATGAAATCCATCATTACAAGTCAGTCAGTACAGAGAACTGCATTTAAGTTTCTTGGGATACAAGCATAAAAGTTATCTGACTCTCTAATGTATGGGTGGCGAGTGAGGTGACAAGGCACATAGACAAAGTTCATATACAGATCTTTGGCTTCAAGTTAGGTTGTTATTTCTTATTGTTAGATATAGGGTTATATTCTGATAAGAAACCTTACATGTCTACTACTGTATATCTGTACTGATGTCATTAAACTGATTGAGCAGTATCATGGAACAGGGTAATGTACTGTAAGTGAACAGCAACTCAGATAACAGTCAAAATGAATGCTTTAATGGCATTCCACCAATAGTAACATCAACTGTGAGGAGACTGCATGAATGAATCCTCCATGGTAGATTTGCTACATGAAAACCCAAAATAAAAAACAAGTAAGCCCTGTTCACTCAGCTTTGAGATTCCGTTCAGAACTTCTGTTGCAAACTCCAAAGCAAATAACACTCTTTTTTTCTTGAAAACAAATGCTGCAGAAACCTGACAGACCCCATTGTAGTCAGTGGAGTTCGTTGGGTGCTTTTGGGGTTGTAAAATGGTTCATTTCTACCCGCAGCGAGGTTCCAAAAAAGAAGAATTTCTTGGCCAAGAAACACAGGCAGTGGACATCAAGAAAGTGTACATTGGCCCATTAATCTGCTGAGTCATCGGGGGAAGGGGCAAGGGGTTTCTAGTGACACTTTTAGCAAACTTAACCAGAAAGGCTACCATAGCATTCTACAGGAAACCCCACTTTTTGTGTTTGCGTTTAGCTGGACTATCCTTTCTTTAAATGTACAATGACTATAAAACACATCCCCAGGTTATATACATGGTATGTAAAAAAAAAAAAAAAAAAAAAGATATGGCATGGTGTGACAGAGACCCCATGGCTTTTAATTTTGAGACACGCGAAACTTGAATGTCCATTATGTGCATCCCTGCTGGGACTCACAATAGAAGGAATAGGTTTTAATTTGGGTTTTTTGGAATATGCAGGATTACTGTTTTTAACCATGATTGTTTTTTTTCAAAAGTGCAAATTTAATTCTTATAAAAAATGTACCTTTTTTGGGGTTAAACTGCATTGCGGGAGGATTTTGTATCACTTAAAATATGGCACTTTCCTCGTATTCATCTTGCTTGAAAAAGGGCCAGTATTACGGGCCCGAAATTTGAAAAGGTTTTTTTTCATTTTGGAATAAAGTTACTCCTTTTTTTAAAGAGCGTCGCCAAAAACCATTTTTTTGGAATGACCTCCTTTTCCCCCCAGCCCTTACCCAACAGAAGGAAAAAGAGGAAAAATCAGCCAACAGTTGCTTTAATTATATGGAAACCCTTGATGCTACTTAAGGTTGGCCCAAAAAAATACCAAATTTTATCAAGCTGGTAAAAAAAAAAAGGGCAGCGCTTAAAGACATAAAATATATATACATATATTTTGTATTGTCTTTTTAGTCACTGCATGATTCTTATTTGTATTGTTCCTCAGTTTCAATGACTTCACTATTACTCTAACATGTAATAGAGAAAGAAAGTTAAAACGAAAAATTTCCCTTCTGTGAGTGGGTATGTGCAAACATAAGCATAAAAGAGTTATCTCACCATTAAATATCATATTTAATGTATAGATTATAAAACAATGGACTTTTTTTTTTGAAGATCACATGTTAAAATAACAACCAAGTAGCATGTAGTCTTCTGACACATACTTGCATAAATGGTGCCACCTGGTGTTCAAAGTATACAGCAATGTGCATATCCACCTAATGTGCTCAGACCTTGTTGACACATATGTACTGTTCTTCCTGCAGAAACTGCATTCTGCCCTGTTTGTCAGGCAGTAAAAGGGCCTCTGCAGTAGTTTAAAATGGAGGGGCAGGGAAATCCGATTTGGGGGGGAGAAAATCCAAATTTTTTTCGGGGTGAAAAATCCACGGGATGCACAACCAGTATTTAAACCCCCCAACCGGCAAAATTTAGAGGGAAAAAGGGGCAAGCTAGTGTAGGGGGCTTGGGCCCGCCCCAGGAGCAGGGTCTTTAGACAGTACGGATGGGTAGAGGAGGGGTAAGTGATCCCTGTCACCCCCTCCCTCCCTGACCCCCCAACATCTACTCCACGCTCCCTGTCTCCCTCGCCCCATGGCCTATCCAGGTTTTCGAAATGCCTACTGTGGGCACTGTCATCCAGCTTTCCCAGATGCTGGATAGGTTATTCAGCATCTGGGAAAGTTGGGTGACCACCCTGTTGGACTACGACAATTTCCCTGGATTCGTTTGGCGCGTTGAATCTTTTTCTTTGAAAAAAATGGTGGCAAAGGGTGGTGTTGGGGGGAAATTTTTTTTAAATAAACGTTTTTTTCTGTTTCTAGGTGTTTATTTTATTTCAGTGATAGTAATTTGGGGAAACCACAGACCCCTCCCATTAAATATTGCTTTGGGTTTGGGGTCAGCCAGCGGTGACCCCCCTAACCCCTGCCACTAAAATTTTCCCCGTACCCAACACCAGGGGACTGAAATGCAGTTAAGCATCAGAATAACCCTTTAAAATATGGTCCAGTTCGGGGGCGCGCGGCCGGTATTTTTTGAATGGGAAGGGATAGTAAGATGGACTTCCCTTCGAAAGTATCGTGTAGCTTCATTTTTCATTTAAAAAAATTTGTTGAAAATGAGGGGGGACCCAACGTCAATTGTGTAAAAAAATATTTTGTTATTTTTAGCAATGCATAAAAACAAAATTAAGTGGGCTCCCCAAATTGTAACCCCAAACCCGGTAAAACCACAGCTGAAGGGATAAAATTAAATGGGAAGGGCCATGAATTTTTGGCCTTTCCCAACCTAAAAAACACCAGCTTGCGCCCCCCCGAAGCAGGCCTCACATAAAGGTCCATTCTGCCATTCTCCTTTGTGTTTGGGTACTGGGGCAATAGTGATATGGGGCCAGTGTCAGTCTTGGAGTGACAAAAAACACTGCTGACTGACACCAAGCCCGAGCGATAGTAATGGAGAGAAATCTGTCATATTCTCCATTATAACACTGGAATAAAATGGTAAAAAAATTAACACAGAAACAAAATTAAAAAAAATAACTATTTAAATAAACACTCCTGGACACCAGCCCTCGTTGATCATTTTAGTTTAGAAATAGATGCAACGCTGGTCCGACTGTGGCTGATCATTTGAGTGTGCAGGGGGTGGAGTAAAGACCACAGCCACATCATAATCTCCGGGGGTTGGTCCTCTTCCCCCCAGGAGATTGTGCCTGTAAGCTGTGGCTCTACCTCCTATCTGACCCCTGCAGCCCAGTGCCAACACAAAATACAACCCTCACCTAACACTCTACAACCCCTCACCACCAGTTTTCGCCCTATAGCCCCCACTCCACTTTACCTATCAGTCCATAGGGAGTTTGTACAGAGGAAAGAATTGGTAGGGAGGTGCTGGAAAAGTGAGGAGGCTAAGATGTTTGTGTGGTTAATTCTGCAAGGACGAGGCATAGTGGGGAGAAGTCGTCATGGCGATCTGGAGTGGATGGAGAAAGGAAAATGACTCTCATCAGAGAAGACGTCATCTGTGAGTCACTAAATGTAACTATACTGTAATCACTTATATGTCTGAAAAGCGCCTGCGTAAAACTTGTATCTACCCCCATAGGGTCACTTTATGGCAGGAAAATTTGTAGTAGTTTAATGGTTTATATTCAGGATCAGTATGGCAGTATTATTCAGTCACTGTGTGGTAGTGATATGTGGTCATGGTGTGGAGTCATTATTCAGTCACTATGTGGTGGTGATATGTGTTCATGATGTTGTTGTATTATTCAGTCACTATGAGGTGGTAATAAGTGGTCATGGTCTGGTGGTATTATTCAGTCACTATGTGGTGGTTATATGTGGTCATGGTGGTGTTGTATTATTCAGTCACTATGTGGTGGTGATATGTGGTCATGATGTTGCGGAATTATTCAGTCACTGTGTTGGTGATATGTGATCATGGTGTGGGGGTATTATTCCATCACTGTGTGGCGGTGATATGTGCTCATAGTGTGTTGTTAATATTCAGTCACTATGTGGTGTTAATATTTGGTCATGGTGTCACTATTCAGTCACTATGTGGTGATATGTGGACAGGGCCGTTCCTAGAGGCGGGCGAGGCGGGCGATCTCCCGGGTCGCCAACGCTCCGCTCACCCGAGGGGGGCGCCGCCCGGCTCGCCCGCCTGGAGATTGGCCCCTGGCTCTGCGCGACCATTTTATAACAGCCGCGCAGAGCCACCCAGCTGAAAAGCACTCGTGTGCAGCTGTGGTACAAGGAGGGGCGGGAGGGATCGTTCCTGTCCTGTCCCTCCCTGTTCAGCGCACAGGGGGCGCACAGCTTTTCACCGCGCCCCCGCGACGCCGATCTCCTCGGCTGGCAGCTCTGCCGCCGAAGAGATCTCAGGGAGCTGCGTGCAGCGTAAACGGCGTGGTGACGCACGCGTTTTACACTGCTCTGCAGCTCCGGGAGGGACGCGGAACTGTGGTCTGGTAAGTAATTTTTTTTTTTATTCCATAAGGGACACAGGGACATCTATTGGCTACAGGGGGCATCTAATGGCTACAGGGGGGCACCTACTGGCTACAGGGGGGGCATTAATGGTAAAGGGGGGGATTAAAGGCCAGGGGGCAAATCCCGCCAAGCACAACTCCCCTCCCTTACCCCCTATGACACAACCTCCGCCCTATATAACCTACACAGGTTACAATAAACATATTTACACATGTTTTACTAAACATTCCCTTTGCTTTAACACAAATATATATTTACATTCCCTTACAGTAGCATGATACTATAACTTCTGCTGGAAAAATAAGGTGGGACTATATTGATAGGTGCTCGAGGGAGAAGGAGACTGATTCTGTTTAGTGCCCACCCTAACAGCACAGATTAGCAGCAACACCAAAAGGGACATATGGAAGTAAACAATGATAAAGAATGAAAAGCTAATTTTATGCTGGAAATACTGTAAATAATTCTAAAACATCTATTAACAGTGGTTTAATACTTTTGGTAGAAACATGATTCGTAAGATAAACCCTTTACAGAAGACATTTCCAGCTGTATACTGAGCACAGTATAATATCATAAACCTGTCACCTTTAAAAAATTTGAAAATAAAATTAATTTGCCTTTTTTGGGTTTAAACGTAGAAACAGTATTTAATCAAAAATTCCAAAAATGTAAAAAGGGGCTACCATTAGGAACATATTATCACTGGGCTCTTCAGAAGCAGCACTTGTCCTGTTCAGCTGCCTCTCTAGTGCATTCCCAGTCAGTCTAAAGAGGCAAATATTGCAAGAAAGCAAAAATAAAGGTTTTTAAACTTATTTTCACCAAGGGCCACATGAGCATTATGGTTGGCCTCAAATGACCATTTGTAACTGTAAGGCTATGTCCACACTGCACAGGATTACGATCGTATCTCCAGCGCTTTTCGTTTTTTAAAAGCGCCGGAGATACGATCGTCAGTGTGGTGCCATAGACGGCAAAAAGAAAGACGAGTTGCTGTCTACACAGCTCGTCTTTTCTCTGCCCGTCTTTCGGCAGCGGCGTATTATACAACATGTTGTATAATACGCCGGTGCTTCTCGTCTTCTTGACGTCTTCCCATACAATGCTATTGTATGGGGGGCGTCGGGAAAACGAGAAGCGGCCGCGGCTTTTGCACAAAGCGTGACAAAAGCCGCGGTCCTGCATCACAGAGAACGGACGCTTTAAGGGCCGTTTTTTCTCTGATGCAGTGTAGACATAGCCTAAGACTATATAAATATAACTACTTATTATATTGTTAAATAACCTGAGATACTTTAGGCACCAAATCAAATTGTTACAGCAGGTTTTCTATGGTTTATGTACCTTTTTCTGGAATGATGGTAATTTAGTTCAAATTATTTGCCCAGGGAAATTATGATACAACACATGGTCAGTAAAAAAACAAGTTATCCTTTCAGGTTGTATAATAGCCGTTAGCCCCTAGCTTCCTACCTTGAAAGGTGGCTGGAGTACATGAGTAGGGTTGTTAGAGCTTTAGTACCACCTGAGTTGCTGCACACCAACTTCCCATGTTGGCAACACCGCTGGCTGGACCCTCTGGGGAAAGTGAGGCGCTGATTCTTTTGTCTCTGAACCTTAGTCATCCCTGCTTACTATGTCCAAGCTTTTGCAGACCATATAAAATAACAAGGTGGGCAAAATGTTGTCCACAAGTCTTCAGTTCGACACATGCAGCCTACATGTTTTAACCCCTTAATGACCGACCACCGATTTGACAGCAGGCAGTGCAGGTCATCTGTCTGCAGTGACGCCAAAAGACGTCACTGCAGGCAGATGGATTTTACAGCTTCAAGTAACATAACTGTGCTAGAAAAAGATAATTAAAGGGGATTTCTCGCTACAAAGATCATATCTGTAATGATGGCGACAGTAAACATAAGCACTTTTGCCAGGGGCGTAGCTAGAGACTCATGGGCCCGGGTGCAAAACTCCAGCTTGGGGCCCCACTACCGCCAGACACCGTCTGTAGACCAATTCTTTACAACAACAGATTCCTGACTTGATGTGACTGATGTCTGTGGTGCAGTGCGCTGCAGAAAATTATTTCTATTAAAAGGTATCATCCAATAGAAGAAAATGAATTTGAAATGGGGCCAAAAAACTAGTTATACAGCCAAAGTGTCTGTTCCCTCTTGCTCTTCCCCCGCACTTTGAATCCAGAGCGTACGGCGTGACGTCATCACACCGACCACTCTGAGACGCCAGTTCCGGAATCTACTGTGCCCTAAGCCTAGAAATAGGCTTAGGACCTAGTACAGGCAGTGGCGCAATGACATCATTGCATTGCACAGATGCCTTCAATGGCTAAAAGGGCAGTATTAGGATATGGCAGTGTATACCAGCCGCTCTGCCTGTGTGACTGACGCGACCACCGTAGTTAGGTCACTACTGTACACACACACACACACATATATATATATATATATATATATATATATATATATATATATATACACACATCTACAGGTGTATATACACACAAATATACACACATACATATATACAGTGTATTAACACACATATAATGTATATACACACAGATATATATGGTGTATACACACACATATATACAGTGTAGAAACATACATATTTACACACATATACAGTTTACACACGCATATATATATATATATATATATATATATATATATATATTAAATATGGTGTGTAACTTATTTTACCAGAATAATACACTAGATAGCATTCAAAACTTAAATAAAATACACTAAATACAGCGCCCTAGCCTTACATACAGCCCTCCCCAGCCTCACATACAGCCCCCCAGTCTCACATACAGCCCCCCAGTCTCACATACAGTACCCCATCCTCACATACAATACCCCCATCCTCACATACAGCCCACTAGCCTCACTCCCAGCCTCACATACAGTCCCCTCCAGCCTTATATACAGCCCCCCCCAGCCTCACATACAGCCCCCCCAGCCTTATATACAGCCCCCCCAGCCTTACATACAGCCCCCCCAGCCTTCCATACAGCCCCCCCAGCCTTATATACAGCCCCCCCCGCCTCGCATACAGCCCCCCCATCCCGTACCCCTAGCTTCAGGGGGGTCACTGGGGCAGAGGGGGGGGGGGGCTTCAGTAGGGCCCCATATTAACTCAGCGTGTGAGGAGGGGGGCCGCGCTCCCATCACAGGAGTGAGGGCTCTATACATTAATATAGCTACAGCAGCGGCACCTCTCACCTCCTTTCAGTTGTCCTGCAGTGGTGATCGGAGTCGGCTCCTCCTATCCTTCTGCCTGTGGGCTGGGCTTCAGTGACTCCTGCTGCCAGAGAGAGAGAGAGAGAGGGGAGGGGAAGATCCGATCACGGTCTGCAAAAGAACTGAAAGTAAGTCAGACGCAGCTGCTGCAGCTCTAGTGATGTAAAGAGCGCGGCCCCCCCCCTCCTCACACGCTGAGCCGCACGGGCCCCTGCAGATGCTCCGCAGTGCCGCAGGGCCTGTGCACAGGACAACTAGAGATCGCAGCTGTGGCGTGTGCCACATGGGGGCCTCGTGGGCCCCCTGGCTCAGGGGCCCTGTCGCAATTGCGACCGCTGCGACCCTTGTAGCTACGCCACTGACTTTTGCAACTGGTTTGCATTGCCTAAATCATTTAGTATAGAGCTATTAGCTAATCTGTGTGTTCTACATCTAAAAATGCAGCCTGGGGGTTGGGCCACACCCACTTAGCTGTGATTGGCTACATGATATTTAGTTCAACCCCCTTGATGGGACACACCCCCTGTGCTGTGATTGGCTGTCCTGTGCTTTCGGTGCTTACGCCACCCGAGCTGTGTGAAACTGAAAGTGAAACTGGGACGGAGACAGCTCTGATATAAAGGATCTGAACAATGCTAGATTCACTCCCCCACCCAAATAACACACATATAATACACTCTGCTCCCCCACCCATATAACACACATATAATACATTCTGCCTCCCCCACCAATATAACATACATATAATACACTCTGCTCCCCTCCTCCACCCATATAACACACATATAACACACTCTGTTCCGCCCACCCATATAACACACATATAATACACTGTTCTCCTCTCCTCACCCATATACAGTTGAAACCAAAAGTTTACATACACTATGTAAACATGTTTTCCTCACTATCTGACATGAAATCAGAATAAACCTTACCCGTTTTAGGTCAATTAGGATTACTAAAATTATTTATATTTGCCAAATGCCAGAATAATGAGAGAGATTTTTTTGGCATTTTTATTACTTCCTGCAAAGTCAAAAGTTTACATACACTTTGAATACTATGCCTTTAAACAATTTGGGACAGCCCATATGATAATGTCATGTCTTTGGAAGCTTCTTATAGGTTTATTGGCAACATCTGAGTTAATTAGAGACACACCTGTGGATGTATTTTTTAATTCACACCAGAAACACACTGCTTCTGTGTGTAACCTCATGGGAAAGTCTAAAGAAAACAGCCAAGATGTTAGGAAGAGAATTGTGGACCTTCACAAGTCTGGTTTATCCTTGGGTTCAATTTCCAGATACCTGAAGGTGCCCCATTGATCTGTACAAACAATTATATGCAAGTACAAACAAGATGTGAATGTCCAGCCATCATACCGCTCAGGAGGGAGACAGGTTCTGTGTCCCACAGATGAATGTGCTTTGGTCCGACATGTGCATATCAACCCAAGAACAAAAGCAAAAGAACTTGTGAAGATGCTGGCAGGAGGTGGTAAGATTGTGTCATTATCCACAGTGAAACGAGTATTGTATCAACATAGGCTGAAAGGCCACTCTGCCAGGAAGAAGCCATTACTCCAAAAGAAACATATAAAAGCCAGATTAATGTTTGCAAATGCACACAGGAGCAAAGAGCTACATTTTTGGAGACATGTTCTATGGTCTAACAAAAGTAAAATTGAACTGTTTGCTCATAATGACCATCATTGCATTTGGAGGAAGAGGGAGGATTTTGGAAGCCTAAGAACACCCAACTGTAAAACACGGGGGTGGCAGCAAAATTTTGTGAGGTTGATTTGCTGCGGGAGGGACTAGTGCACTTCAAGAAATAGATGGCATCATGAGGAAAGAAGATTATGTGGCAATACTGACATCAGCCAGGAAGTTAAAGCTTGGACAGAAATGGGTATTCCAAATGGACAATGACCTGAAGCATACTGCCAAACTGGTTACTAATTGGCTTAAGGGTAACCAAGTTAATGTTTTGGAGTGGCCATCACAAAGCCCTGATTTCAATCCTATTGGAAATGTATGGGCAAAGGTGAAAAGACAGGTGCGAGCAAGGCGACCTACAAACATGGCTCAGTCACACCAGTTCTGTCAGGAGGAATGGATCAAAATTCCTTCCAGCTATTGTGAGGAGCTTGTGGAAGGATATCCAAAACAACTGACCCAAGTCATACAGTTTAAGGGCAATGCTGCCAAATACTAATGAAATGCATGGAAACTTTTGACTTTGCAGAATGTAATAAAAATGTCTTAAGAATTATCTCTCTAATTATTCTGGCATTTGGCAAATATAAATAATTTTGGTAATCCCAAATGACCTAAAACGGTAAGGTTTATTCTGATTTCATGTCAGATAGTGAGAAAAACATGCATATGTGTTTTTTCATGTAGTGTATGTAAACTTCTGGTTTCAACTATAACACACATATAATACACTCTGCTCCCTCCACCCATGTAACACATATAATACACTTTGCTCCCCCTGTCTATATAACACACAAAAAATACACTCTGCTCCCTCCACCCATGTAACACACATATAATACACTCTGCTCCCCCACCCATATAACACACATATAATACACTCTGCTCCCTGCTGCTATATAATACACATATAATACACTCTGCTCCCACCACCCATATAACACACATATAATACACTCTGCTCCCTCTGTCTATATAACACACATATAATACACTCTGCTCCCCCTCCCACATAACACACATATAATACACTCTGATCCCCAAAACCATATAACACACATATAATACACTCTGCTCCCTCCACCCATATAACAGACATATAATACACTCTGCTCCCCCCACCCATATAACACACATATAATGCACTCTTCTCCCTGCTGCTATATAACACACATATAATACACTCTGCTCCCCCCTCCCATATAACACACATATAATACACTCTGATCCCCAAAACCATATAACACATATAATACACTCTGCTCCCCCCCTTCCCATGTAACACATATAATACACTCTGCTCCCCCCCTTTCCATGTAACACATATAATACACTCTGCTAGCCACAATGACAAGATGTCACTTTATGTAATGTTACGGGATTGTATTGTACCTCACCCAATAATTACAGATTCATATTAAGTGAATTAGTCATCATTATATCCAGACATCCAAAGATTTTTTATTTTTTTTAAAAGGACCATTAATTCCAGGGTGCTGTACATTCGAGGGGGTTACATACGTAACATAGGTTCAAACGATTTACAATGGCAACGCTAAGGGCAGCATGTATGAACGGGGCTGTGGCAAATTTCTGGCGTCTTTTCAGCCTAATATCCAGCGCAGCCATGTTCACTTCACTCAAATCGCTCCTGCATGCCATTATCAGTCGCATTATATAGCGCTTTGTAATACACCCAATCTCGGGGGGTGTGCGGGAGGTGGGGAGCACTAGAACCATACGAAGCTACACATTTATAGCTTCGCTATGGCATTTCTAGGCGCATTACTGCTGGAACAGGTATACCACTTTCAAAGTGGTATACCTGAGCCAGAAATGTCCTACAAATGCTAGAATGCACCTGATTTATGACCCGTTGTAGAGCGGGTTCAAAATCAGGCACATTCTAGACTAAAATTATGAGCATGAAATTTGCTGTTAACACGCCATATTTCATCCATGTCGCCCTAAATGACTAACAAATGGTATAGAGGGAGAGAGGACCCTGCCCGTGAAAGCTTACAATCTATAAGACAATAAGGCAATGTTCACACGGCTTATTGCCGACATAATTGTGGGGACAGATTTCGCCCCGCAATTACGCCGGCAGCCGTGCAGGGGGGGCAGGGCGGGGGGTCGGCCCCATAGACACTTATTATTCACGGCGCGTACACGCCGTAAATAATGTGCATGTCACTTTCTCCCCACTTGGCGGATTCGCCGAACGGGGAGAGGAGACGGAATCCATAGTTCTCTATGAGAACTGTGGATTACTGTAATGCCTGGGACTGATTTCAGCCGTATTATTAGCCGTATTCAGCCGCTCAATATGGCTGAAATCAGTCCCAAAATAAGCCTTGTGAACGAGCCCTAAGGCCAATGCATCCTCAACCAAGGTCACATAATATTGCTATACTAATCTACATAATAAATGCAATGTCACAAATTGTTAACACGTAAAATGAAAAGTAGCTACACTAACAACTCGTTTGCTTAAAGACATGAACTTGTGACCTATCAATGGAACAGATGAGGTCACACAGAATGGATGGTCCCAGGAGGGGTTCAGATTGCCACCATATGTTACCCATCAACAAAAAAATCCAAGCGTAGCTGTACTATTTAGTACATGAATCACCACTGTAAAAGAAAGAATTATGTGAACAGGTTTTCTGTCCTGCACTTATGGGCCTCCACCACACCATCATATATAATGCAAACACATAGCTTAGACTTTCTGTATAGAAGAGATTTCTCCTTTTATTGCTGTTGCTGGTGTCTGCAGCTGCTAAATTATTGATGACCAATCTGAAGTTACCCAGGCCCTGTTATTACAGTGAAAATAAAGTGCACATAGCTCATTTACAAACTCTCAGCCATGTACTTACGGCATGTGATCTCTTCATTATTGTGAGACATATGGTGCTGTTATTGTTGATGAACAAGCAGATCCAAGGAACACTTACATTACTGAAATAGACTGATGACCACTTACTAATAACAACAGCTAATCAGCAATGAAACGGATAATTCCAGACCATGTCATTTAATTTGGAGAAATCCAAATGGCATCCACACTGCACCAACATGTAATGCCACAAAATGTTATGGCATTAAAATTCCACACGTGCATAAAAGGTACATTGATGTTCTATAGACCTTAAATTGTCTATGGACGTGGAGATGAAAACTAGGTAAATAAGCCCCACATAGTTAGTTAGAAATGCTCTTACCATGCTTGCAGTTGCCAGAGGCCGCAGTAAGTCATTTATATTAACCAGTACTTAATTGTTAACCTTCAAAAAGTTGTAGAAGGTATACTTGAAAAATGGGACACCCTACATGGTTATAACAGAAATAAGGTGAGAATCAGCCATTTCAATGGTAAAATGTGCTGTGTGCCATGACCCCAATAGCTTGCCACAGAGGTAGCAGGAAACCTCCCCCTCCTGACAAGTAGGGAAAGAGGAACACAGCAGCCAACAGACCATCAGGGGCAGGAGTTGCTCCCATGTCTCTTGCCCCTTGCTCTCTGTCTTCTGCCCCCTGTTGTCTTTTTCCAGCGGCTGCAGAGGGTAGAAGGTAGGCAGGAGTTTCTCCCTGTCTCCTGCCCTCTGCAGTCTGTCTTTGGCGGTCACAGGGGGCAGAAGTTGCCCTTTGCTCACTGTCTCCTGCACCCTACTGTCTGTCTCCAGTGGCTGAAGTTGGCTGGAGACAGGCTGCAGGGGACAGGAGTTTCCCCCTTGTCTCCTGCCACTTGTGGTCTGTCTCTAACAGTTGCAAGGGGCTGTAGACAGGCTGCAGGGGGCATACTTTGGTGGTTGCCTACAGCAATAGCCTATCCAACATCCGGGAAAGTTGGGTGACGTTCCATCCCCCAAAGGTGGCACCCAGATTTCCTATCATGGAAAGTTGGGTGTTACCTGTGGGTGATGGTTGTTACCCAACTTCCCAGCATACTGAATAGGCTATTCAGGCCATGTATTTGTTTATGTTTAATGTTTCTGTTTATTTACAGGTTCCCATTTGGACTACTTTGAATTCGGTAGACTAAGTTGGATCAATCTTGGATGCATTTTTTTAAAATAAAATAGTTAAAGAGGGCTGGTGTCGTGGAGTGTTTATTTAATTAAAAGTTTTTTGTGCATATTGGGTCAAAGTTTTTTTCCATTTAATTCCAGTGTTAATAATGGAGGTGTCTGACATCACTAAGTCTCAGGCTTGGTGTCAGACAGTGGTTGCTTTTGTCACACCAAGGCTGACAATAATCCTGTCTCACTATTACCCCAGTATCCAAAGCACCAAGGGTACTGGGAAGAGCCGGGTAATGGTCAGAAACGGACTCTCTAATATGATGGTCCGCTTCTGGGGTGGCTGCAGGCTGGTATTTTTAGAGTGGGAAGGGACCAGTATCGATGGCCCTTCCCATTCTAATAGTATCAGGCTGCAGCTGTCGGTTTTGCCGTGGGTGGTTATGGAAAATGGGGGGGACCGCACATCGTTATTTTTTTGAAAATGTACTTATTTATTGAGAATCTAAGCAAGGGAGTCCACTGTAATGATTACAAGAGTTGCCCAGATCACACTGACTGAGCAGAAGCAACATATCAACCGCCAGGACCAAAATGTATGCTGCTGTCAGAGAGGGGACAAGGGACCTTCATGGCCTGTACAAGGTGCTTTATGAGAGATGGCTGTTAAATATTTAGCTTATTTTTCTTTAATGCTATACCTTTGGTGTTAGAGCAAGAAATAAACTAGTAAAACCACATACATATCATGATTTTGCCTGCTATTTGTGGTGACCATAGGGATAACATAAAAAATGGGCTATGTTTGCCCTATTTAGCAAACATGTCTGGTTTTTACATCAAACACAAAAAAGGACAAGTTTGAGAACCATCCCCAACTGAGGTAGGACCCCTCTTTCCAAGCAGCAGAGCGCATGCTACTGACCCATTTTTCTCACTTCGCTATGAGGAAAAGTGCCTCAGGCAGCTAAAGCTCTGTGCTACTGTGTGTGGTCCAGCCACCATTGCCAGATGGAACAACCTGAATATGTAGGATATGGCTCCAGTCTGCTCCCACTATACAATTAGATTAAGAAAGTAAATTGCAATCTTATCTCGAGTCTCTAAAAGCAATAACCAATTGGCCAAAATTTTTATGAGGCTTGTTAGAAATATCTACTGATCATACTGCTGCAGGTATGAAGCCGCAGGTTTAAGAAAGGGCTCCAGAATGTCACCAACAAGTGTAAATTATTTTTTATTTTCATCTTTTCAGGATATCATGCCTGTCCTAATCGTTTTGTAGATTATGCAAATAAAACCTGTTATAATTATATAATTTGCATGAAACTACCAAAAGTCCATGGCAGCTCTGTAAGCTCTACTGTCCTTATCGGTGTGAGTGACTCATAGCACTATAGGTTATGGCCTTACCATTCTCAAATAAAACAAAGCACCAAAGTCCACAAAGTAAGGTTCATTGAGGTAAATTTACAAATTGTCAGGGCAATTCCACAGATAAGAAAAAGATGGAATGGCATAAAAGATTGACATCAACTGAATAAGTGAAACTGTGTCTACTGTTAATACTGTATGTTATTTGGTGGTATAAAATGTTATCTACTCATGTCACCTCTCTAGAATAATAACTGAACTACTGTATATTTGTTGTTTGGTGTTAAAGTAGGTTATCACGGAAAATATTTTACCTGCCATTATTCCACATGAAAAGCAAATAAAAAGGTGTAAACAGAGAGCGCCACAGAATCCAATGACAGTGGTATGTAAGTCACATACATCAAGATATATAGATTATTAAATATAGTTTCTAAAACATACAACAGTTTGTTCTTAAAACTTTTGGGTTTGTTTTCCCTTACTCTGTAAAATAATGAAGGGGTCTGAAGGAATAGAACAAGATATGCTCCCCTGACTATTGCAGTTATTGGCCTAGAAAATGTTGAGCAGTTAAGAGGGTGAGGCAAGTCCTCAAGTACAGCATGGAAAGTTTTATAATCATGACCTGACAAAACTACAGTGTCCATGTTTCAGATTGGAAGAAAAACAATTTGTAATTCACAAAGTTTAAGAGATCGCAACAATTATAATCCACGGCACTAGTACAATGCCAAGTAGGCTTTCAACTACTTTAGGTGTAGACTCTCAAAAAGCCTGTGCTATGCAGGTGGCACAATATCACTAATGGCAGAAACCTACCTTCTGACAGTGACTAAATCTGTGTAAATGATCTCCAAAACCTCTTTGATAAGGTTGGGTGCTACACCTCCTCTGACATGGTAAAATTAAAGGATATTGGGTCCAGTGTCTGTGGCTGCACAGTGGCTCCTAAGAATTGGGAAACCTGATGACCTGGTACAGGAACCTTTACTTTATATCTCAGTATCTCCTGCCTAAAATGGTGAGCCACTGTACACACTGGCTAGGGTAGGCACTATATATTTATTTCTTTTTTTCTAGACACCATATTTAAAAAAAAAATACAGATATTTTTATATGGGCAAAATGGAGGAAAACCATTAAGAATCATATAAATTATAAGCATTATGGGTGACATGTATGAAACTTGGCTCTGACACGAACGTTCGAAATCAATATAGAGGAGTGTAGAGTGCGACAGCATGTATGAACCTGTTGTATGTGGGTTCATAAATCTGGAACGTGGTAGCCTTGCACAGTGTAGCATATCTTTGGCGCATAGCATTGTATATCTTTGGCGCATAGCATTGCATATCTTTGGTGCATAGCATAGCTTTAGAGCATTCAAAAGTGCCGTGCCTGGCGCAGGTTTTGGCGTACGACTGTTCATACATCTGTAGAACAAAACAGGTGTACAACAGTTTTTTGGTGCAAGATACGCCAAAAAATGGTGCAGTCCCATTCATACATGTCGCATTCTACACTCCTCTATATTGATTTAGAACTGGCATGTCGGCACCCAGATTCATACATGTCACCCAATATGTCTATAGTTTAGAATGCTGATATAAATATATCAGCAGCTTTTACTATGACCTATATTATGATCGTAATTATAATTATAATATGAAACTCCTCCAGCTTAAAGAAAAAAATAATTCAATTTTTTTATGGATGGTGGAAAATCTCCTATATCTATGGATTGTCCAGAAATTTACAGATAGTTGACAACACTGTCACTGGCTCTCTAGCTGCCTGGACACTTTTTACTCCCATCTTCTTTTCTCAGCCTACTACCTCATATTGGTCACATTCTCTAGAAACCCAATCCCAATTCCTCACATGTAGACAAGGAGTCAGTATGTAGCTCACAATTGACCCGACTGTCCCAGGGCTGGACTGGGACTAAAAATCAGCCCTGGCACTAAGCCCCCAGCAGCCCACATACAATATCCACTTAAAAAATTTCCCTTGTTCTCGCACCTCGCCACTTTCTAAAATAAACTACACTATAAAGGTGCTTTCACACAGAGCATTTTTGGTGCGTTTTTATGTGTTTTTGGTGCGTTTTTGTGCAGAAGGCAGAGTAGTTAATGCTGTACATTTCTGCACAAAAAAACGCATAAAAAAATGCACCAAAACCGCTCTGTGTGAGAGCTCCCTACATACAAGCAAGAAAGAAAAGTGGTGCAGAGAAACCCCTCATCACAGAGTCAGGTGTGCACTTGCTTTACAATCAGGGACAAGCCCACACTGACACTACATAAGCACCGGCATAACCTACAACCCCACCAATCACATCACCAGGATTCAGGTCACCATCACATGAATACAGCATTGACTCAACACAGAAGTAAAATGACCCCTGACATCAGGGACTCACAGGAGACGTCATCTCTGATGGGAGTTGTTCTCTTCTCCTTTTCTTCTTTCTCTGTCCAGTACAGCATGCAATGTCTTCTCCCGGTCACTACTCGTCCCTGTAGAATTTACCACAAATACGTTTTAGGCTCCTCTCTCTTCCAGCACTTTCCTATCAATTCAAACAGCGTATGTTAGACCCTAAACATTAGAAATTAAAAAATGTCAGATAAGTGGCATGTAAATAGGTAGACCCCCATTAGGTAGGTAAACAGGACCTTCCTCCATTAATTTGGTAGGTAGACAGGGCTTACCCCTGTAACTAGCCAGGTAGCAAGGGCTGACCCCAGTAACTAGCCAGGTAGCTGGGGCTTCCCCCAGTAACTGGCCAGGTAGCTGGGGCTTCCCCCAGTAACTAGCCAGGTAGCTGGGGCTTCCCCCAGTAACTAGCCAGGTAGCTGGGGATGCCCCTAGTAATCAGTCAGGTAGGGCCAGTAATTAGAGATGTAGGGCCAGTAATTAGCCAGGTAGGGCCAAGGGCAGTAATTAGTAGTCAGGGCTAGTATGTAGCCAGGCTGGGGCAGTAAGTATAGTGGCAGGCAGGGCCACTTATAGGTAGGCATGGCCAGTATATAGGCAGGCATGGCCACTTATAGGTAGGCAGGGGCAGTATATAGCCAGGCAGGGCCACTTAGAGGCAGGCAGGGGAAGTATATAGCCAGGCAGGGCCACTTATAGGTAGGCAGGGCCAGTATATAGCCAGGCAGGGGCACTTAGAGGTAGGCAGGGGCAGTATATAGCCAGGCAGGGGCACTTAGAGGTAGGCAGGGGCAGTATATAGCCAAGCAGGGGCACTTAGTGGTAGGCAGGGCCAGTAAGTAGTTTAAAAAAAAAAAAACTCTTACTCACCTGGTTTCCCTCCTGTTCTCCACGTCCGTCCGGAGTGGCCGCTCTCACCCGAAGGGGGGCCACGGAGCAGGCGCGTGATGACGTCATTACATTGCGCGCTTGCCCCGCGGCCTCCTGGGAGCTGAACAAACGGGATCAGAAGATCCCGGCTGTTCAGCCTCAGCCGCTGCATGCACTGCGTGGTGCAGGCGGCGGCCGTGATGGCTGCATGGCTGGGTCGGTGACCCGGATGTGTGGCGAGGGGGGCTTGATGGCCCACTGCCACAGGGGTCCAGTCGCTGATGTGACCATTGCGGCCCCTGTAGCGCGCCACAGACCGGCGCCGGCACTCGGGGCCCGCCGGGGGGAAACACTGGTCCCCTCGGTGGGCGATCCAAGCCGGCCCTACGGCCCGGACCCCAGCTGCCCGCCGGGGAAATGCCCGGGTTTGCCCTACGGGTAGTCCGGGCCTGGACTGTCCTATTGCTTTTCTCTTGCCCTGATGTCTCATACACTTTCCTGGAGCTATATCGCACCTGTTCTCATACCAGCTGTCTGGGTACTCACGGGGAGCTACAATATCAAATGAACTAGAGGTGGATAATGCCTACACCTTATGAACCTGTTCTTTAAAGAAGATCATGGTAAGATCTGCATCATAACCAAACTATGTCAATGGGTCTATGTCAATGCTCCCTATCATCACTCCTAGCTAGATTTTTCAAATTCTCTGCTTCTTAGTCACTTAGTTTGATACCTTAGTAACTTTTTCTAGGGAATGTAAACTGGCAGTTGTACTGTTATAATACCCATGCCAAGGCTTGATTGGCACACATAGCAGCCCTGGATCTACTTTTCAACTTTATGTGCATCCTGGGGATTCACATACAGCTAAGAACTATGGCCATCAACTCCCTACCCTGCTAATCACTCATGAAGGCCAGATACCTAAATCCTACAAGAGGTTAGAAGTTGGCAAGATGACATTACTATATAACACTATCTGCACAAGATAATACTGGAGGAGCCAGCTGTTCAGCGGGGAAACATGGAGAAGTGATTTTTATCTTTTTTGTTTCAAATATGAGAAAGAGGGCACTATTAAGGGTGAGGGCTATCTATGTAGATAATAGATGACCAACCTTCCTACTTAATGGGGATCTGGTGGGTATAAGTAGGACACAAAACTGTGCAGGGGTAGAGAAAGCAAGAGGCAGAGTATAAGAAGCATGAGCAGTATGTGCAGTCATGTACATTAGCAGTAGGATGGGCCCCCAGAATCAACTCTACTGGTAGGCTCTAGCCACCACAGTCTGACACTTCCCATTCCTGCTGCATTTGATCTATGTGCTGACTGATTTAATTAATGGTACCTCCCAGGGGACATCTATACCTTGTAGAGGCAACACCAATTTAAATTAAAAAAGATCGGTAAAGGGCATGATTACATCAAGAACTTACTTCCAGTGTAGTAGCAGGGCCTGTTCCATTGACTAGTATTACCCTTCTAGTGTCACAGCTGTTGTGTATTTGGTCCTGATCCTTGGCTGATTACACACACTACCATTGATTGTACTAAGGTCCTAAACACAAGTATGTATGTGTCAGATTTCTAGTCAAGAACAAGTCAGAGCCCCGACCTGACGTGAGCAGAGGCACTGCATGACTCAGCCAATGGCTCGGGGGCATGTCATTGATGGGCATGGCTTGTCGGGCCGGAATTCCTGCCATGGAGAGCAAAAGATAGTTGGCGCATAGGGACCTCCCATTCTCCCTTAACATCTGATTGTTATGTGTCTGTCTCGTTTTAGTTGTGTCCAATTTTGTTTTGTGTCTTCTATTATGTTTTGATGGGGGTCCAGTCGGAGGTCCTTGGAGTTGGTGGTAAAGTTGGTGGGGGGTGGTTTGTCATGGTGATAGCCTCTCAATTTTGGAGTTTTCTCCTTGGTCTGGCTAAGGTGGTGGGGCTCATAGAGGGTGGGGTCCCTGTAAGCTGGTGTTTTTTGTTAAATTAGCTGTTATTTTTTGGCTTCTGGTGCCCCCAAGCATGTGAGTTTTATGGCTGGAGGTAAAATATGGTTTTATTTTATTATTGTTTCAATAAATGGTCACCAGTCCTTTTGCAGCTCCAAGGACCACCTCCGCTGGGTTTGACTATTTTTTACTGAAAAATTTGTTAATTTAACTATCTGTTAATAAACTGGCCGCTGTGGCCAATTACATACCAGCTGTGAGTCAGAGTTGTTATTGGTTATATAAAAGAGGAGTAGTAGTGGAATAAGGGAGTATGAACTTTAACAGGAAGTGTTGCCTGAGGTTGGGTGTGGGTAGAGGTTGCTATTGGGTTCTTAGCAACATCTCCATGGTGCCAGGGTCACGTAATACAGGGTCACGTAGTACATATGTACAATAACTTACAGCAAATAATCAACAATAAATTGTGATAAGCCTAGCAACAGACTGAACCATAAAAGCACATGTATATTTGTTGATATGGATTACTGTTCTATTACACTTGCATGTAATTTAGCTTGTGTTATCATCTGTAGTGTTAAAAGCCAGAAATGAAACTTCACAAATATGTAATTTACTAAAGAAAATTTCACATTTAAAGGAAAACAGCAACTGTATCCAATGCAAGGACCTCCAAGGTAATATTTTCAGAAATATTACCTGTTCCACGGGCCACACCAGAGAGGCAGAGGGAGATCAGAGAGGTGAATAAGTGGCTAAAAAAATTGGTGTAGGAAAGATGGATTTGGGTTTTTGGAGAACTGGGCTGACTTCTGTCTTGGCTACAGGCTCTATGCTCGGGATGGGCTGCACCTAAATGCAGCTGTATTGGGGGACAAAATGGCTAGGAAGCTGGAGGAATATTTAAACTAGGGACTGGGGGGGAGGGAAACTACACATATAGCGTGCAAGATAGTGAAGATAGAGAGCTGGGAATTAGTAATAAATCAGGGGGTGGAGTGGAGGGAAGGGTAGCAATAGTTAAAAAGAATAGGGAGAAAGGAATAAAAACTGGAAAATCTCTAAATTGCATGCTGACCAATGCCAGGAGTCTGACCAACAAAATAAATGAACTAGAAGTATTAATTGCAGAAGAAAAATATGACATAGTGGGGATAACTGAGACGTGGCTGGACGAGAGCTACGACTGGGCGGTTAACTTGCAGGGTTACAGTCTTTTTAGAAGTGACCGTAAACACCGGAAGGGGGGAGGTGTCTGTCTCTATGTAAAATCCTGTCTGAAGCCAACACTGCGGGAAGATATAGGTACAGGTAGTGAACAGGTGGAATCATTATGGGTAAATATACATGGGGGTAGTAACAGTAATATAATTCTAATAGGAGTCTGCTATAGGCCTCCAAATATAACAGAACCCATAGAAGATATGCTCCTCAGGCAAATAGATGAAGCATCTAATCAGAATGAGGTTGTTATTCTGGGCGACTTTAACTACCCAGACATAAACTGGGAATCTGAAACCTGTAGCTCTCACATAGGAAAGGCCCTTCTAGACTTAATATTGACTAATAGACCTGACAGAGTAACAAAGGTTCAGGTTGAGGGGCACCTAGGGAATAGTGACCATAATATAATAAACTTCCATTTATCCTTCAATAGAGCTTTTTGTCATGGAGCCACAAAAACACTGAATTTGAGGAAGGCTAATTTTACCCTGCTTAGAGAGGCACTAAACTGTATTGACTGGGACAAGGTGTTTAAAAAATAGCATAAACAAAAATAAATGGGAGATCTTTAAAAACATCTTAGCGCCCACTGTGAGAGGTAACATACCATATGGTAAAAAAATTATTAAAAACAGGAAAAACCAAAGGTGGATCAACAGAGATGTAAAGGAGGCAAAAAAAAACAAAAAGAAAGCGTTTCTACTAAAACAGGGGGGCTTGAAGGGGCTAAGAAGATATAGGGAAGAAATAAATTGTGTAAAATAAAGATAAAGGCAGAAAAGTGGAGACAGAAAGAGTATTGAAATAGAAAGTAAAACAAAGTTTTGTTCCATTGTGAGACAGGTTACCAAGGGCCCTTCAGATCCCGCACCTCTGAAGGTGGAGAGAGCACCGGGGACTGGGTTGAGGAGAGGAAAAGGTGGCGGGGGAAGCATCGTCCCCAGGAGGCCGTAGGGAAGACCGCGAAAGTAAGCCAATTCCTGATTTTCGGACAAAACAGCCTAATCGGGCCTTCAAGAGAAGAGTACCCTGTGGTGCTCAGGGGGCCCAAAAATTTTTTTTTCGAGGTTTTCTCGGCGGAGGTGTAGTAAAGAGAAAGGCTTTTTCCCGGCTATGCACAGACCTTTTCCATAAGAAGATAAGATTTGCCCTGTTTTCCCGGCTATCTTAAAGATCTTCATAATAACGGGAACACCTCCACGTATTATCCCCGGGGGAACGAGAGGTTATTTCACAAGGAAACCCCGGGTGACAAAGCTCCCCAAAGAAGTCTCCAAAAAGGGCCCATTAGGTTCCGTCGCAAAAAAACAATTTCAAGGTTGGGAGCCAGGAAGGTCAGCAGAGCTCAGGATAAGGGTCTCCAGTAGGAGACTATGCGGGGGACTCTGGGGGACTCTAGTGAAAGAAGATATTTCCTTTGTGAAAATTCCATGGACGGGGGATTTTAAATAGCCCTTTAAATATGTCATTTTTTTATAGAGTTGTGGAGATGGGATGCGATTGAAATTTTTTTTTTTCCTAGTTTACAGGGAGAGGGGTGGTAGAATATACCAAGGGTGGAATTGTTCACAATGTTGGAAAAAAGAGGAGTCCAGATATTGAAGTTACGTTTTGGTTAAGGTTGCATTTCATTTAGGTTGGGGGGGGGGGATTTTAGGGGCTAAAAAAAGGGAATGGTACTGTCTTTCATTATTTCTTTATGGAAAGTGGAGATGGGCTGAAAATTATCATAGTCAGGAAGGAAGGGGAATTAGTTAAAAAGTTAGCCAGGCGGGAAAGCGGGAGAAACAAAAAAAACATGAAGATTTATCCTGGAATTTTAAAGGGGGTTTGAATTCTCCGAACAAACGAAGGAAGGTACTGGGCCTTGAAAAGAAACTCAAAGGGGCCCTGGTTTATTCAGGAAACACACCTAAAACGCGGAAGATATGATTAGGATGCAAAAAATGTGGGTGGGAAAAGGGTGGGAGCCCAGTTTTAAAAAAGAAAGGGGGGGTATGTTTTCCCCAAAAATAGAAAGGACAATGCTCGTGGTTTCCTCAAACATTTTTTTCGGAGGGGGAGGATCCTCCAGATCCCCTGGACACTCCGTCGGGGAGGTTGAGCTATAAAATGTATATGCCCCCAAAAAACCCCCGAATAGCTTTTTTCCCAAAACCTTGGAAGAGCTGTCCCCAGGATGGGGAGCCCTAGTAATAGTAGCGGGGGATTTCAAGGGAGTTGTGTAAAGAGATGATAGGAAAAGGGCAGGTGGGGAAGGGGGCAGTGCAGGGCGGAAGGGGACGATCGTTGTCAGGGGTGATATAGAGGGGGCTGAAGGACTTTTGGGAAACCCGGAATCGGGGGGGAAAGGGGAATTTACTTTTTTCCCATCCGCAGTTTTGGTCAAGAATAGTTTAAATTTTTCTGAAGGGGTCACATGAGGGGTAAAGGGGTGATTCTGGTATCAGTTTGTTATTTTAGATCCCCCCCCCATTACATCAAAACCCAGGATACTTTTCCCAAGGGTTTTGATTACTCTGGAGACCCCCGGAATTCTTCCTAAAGGAGGGGGTTTTGTTACGAGTGTAAAGGGTTTGGGTGGAAGGAATTTTGCGAAACAAATGTGGGGATAGGAACCCCCTTTCTTTTTTTGGGACCAGAAGGATTTCTGAGGGGGAAGATAATAGTTATATACCCATTAAAAAGCAAGCAGGAAACGGTTTCCCGTCGATGACCTCGAGGCTAAGGACAGTTTCTCCCTTTCTGGGTTCTTTGAAAGAGGGGGAAAAACACAGGTGGATACAGGCGAAGCGGGGTTCGAGGGATGGAGGCAAATGGATAAAATATTCAGTGATCAACAGACAGCTAGTTCTTTAAATTTTTGGGAACAAATAGGGGAAATTTTAGCGAAATTTGGCTAGGGGAAAAAAGGGAAAAAAACTATAATTCATGGATCAAGGACTGGGAGGGGGACCAAAATACAGACCCCAAAAAAATAAATACGTGTTTTAAAGGGGTTTTGAGGGCTTTTTTGGGAGGGGCACCCGTATCAGATAGGCCCAAAAAAAAGTTTTTAGATAAATTGAAAATTTCGGCTTGTTAGAGGAGGATTGGGCTACCTTTAAAGGGGCCCCTTTAGTTTGGGGGAGTGGATGGCCCCGATTAAAAGGGTTCCCCAATGTAAAGCGCCGGCCGGATGGCATTTCGGGGGTTTTTACAAATTTTTGGGAACGATATTGGAGAGGGGTCATACAGGTGTTTGAGGAGATCATGATAAAAAAGAGGGTGATGTTTATCCAACACAGCTTATATCGGGTATAACAAAGGGGGGGAAAGGTTCCGGATTGTCTAGTTCCATCGGCCAATTTCTTAATCAATGTGGATATTAAAAAAATTTTTCCAAAATTTTTGGCAAAGACTTGCGGATGTGTTCCCAAATTGTGGTATAATCAAAAAGGGTTTTTTAAAAGGCGGTGGGGGGGTTAAAAACAGGACGGTATTGGCGATACTGGATAGTCTGGAAAAGGGAAGAAGGGTAAACAGGGTTGCCCGCGCTTTCGTGTGGACGCCGAAAATGGTTTGATAATGTGAAATGGTCCCGGTTGTTAGGGTCATGGCCCCAAAATTTAAATACAAGGGAACTTTAGGGTTTTTACGGAAGCTATATATGACAAAACCTGGCCCGAGTAAAAAAACTCCTGGTTTCCTGTCAGCGTTTCCGGCACGAAGGGGGCACGACAGGGGTGCCCGCTTTTTCCTTTATTGTTTAAAATTGCTCTAGAGCATCATTAGACATTTGTTGGGGCTGATACCCTTTTAGGAATAAAGGTGGGCAGAGAGGAGGTTTTAAGCTGTGTGCTTTGCAGATGACATGATACTTTTCCTGAGTTCGCCAAAAAAATATCTGGGTAAGGTAATAACTTTTTGAATCAAGTGGGGTCCCTTGTGGGGTATAAAATTAATTATCTAAAAAATCAAAACTTCTTCTAGGAGGACAGAGGAGGGGGGACAGCTTGTGAGGGGGTAGGTGTTTCTTCCTCCTTGATTATTTGGGTCGAATTTGGAAAGCAGAGGTCAGGGTTATACCAAAGAACTATGGGGCCCTTGGGAGAAAAAAAAAACTAGGAGAATTGAAAGGTGGAGTACTTTTTCCATTTTTTATTTGTTGGGGCAGCTGATCAAATGTAAGCTTTGCACGGGGTTTTTGTATCCCTTTCAAAATTTCCCTTCTTTTGAAAATAAAGGGTGTAAAAGATTACAATCAGCATTGTGAAATTTTTAAGAATTCCCAAAAGGCTAGGTTTCATATAAAAGCTTGTTTATCCAAAATTGGATGGGGGTCTGAAACCCCCTAATATTAGAAAATATAATTTAGCGGGTTTGGGGCGTCATGGAGGGATGGGGTTTAAAGAGAGCAATAGTTTCTCTAAAATTACACCGGAAAAAGGGAGTTGGGTAGGCCCCGGGGAAACCCAGTTGCACTCTTAATCGCCAGTTAGAGATTTCCTCGCTGTTAAAAAAGGAGTGTGGTTTCAGAGAACTATTGCCCCTGGAAAGAATTTTGGAAGCTGTTCACTTTGCCCGGGGCATCTATCTAAATATGTCCCATCTGGGAATTGCCCCCATTTTAACGGAAGGGAAAATAAGTTTTTCGAGGAATGGAGGAGTAAAAAATAGATCTATAGGAGACCCAATCAAGAGCAGGAAATAGGTTATGTATGGCAAGAAATGAAAAAGGATACGGTTTAGGGAGGGTCAGGTCTTCCAATTTGGAAGTGATGGGTTTTGTAAATCCAAGGTTAAAAATTTAGCGGAGGAATCTGGGTTTTGATGATCTGGTTTGAGGATCAAGAACCGGGGTTCCCTTTTCGTGATCTATAAGGATTATGCGATAGGGCAACTCCAAAATTTGGGAGTCCTGTTTTTGATGTGGGAAAGGGAGTTGACCAGAATCCCGCAAAAGTCAGAGCGGGGTGGGGGAAATTTGAGCCTCATTTTCAATGAAAAAGGAGGAAATGTTCTTCCCCTTTGGCTCAAAAGCCACTTATGCATTTGATCTCCCCGGGGGAAAGCCCCCGACACTATTCAGGGGGTGTCCCAGTGTAGGTACAGAAGGCAGACCCGTTCCCCGGTTTATGGCACTGCCCCAAACTAAAAAAATATTTTGGTAGGATATCCTTTTGCTGCTTAAGGAGGTGTGGAATGTGGAGGTACGGAGTGATCCTATTTGTACGATTTTCCATTATATCCTTGTAAGGGACAATAGGAGGGGAGAGACTCCAGCTTTATTAAATCACAAGGGGGTACACACGCTATTACTGGTGGCTAAAAAGTGTATCCTAAGAAATTGGTTAAAGGAGAGTGTCCCGACAAAGATGAAGTTGTTCTGTTGATTAAGAGATTGCTAACTAAAGATAGGATTGATGCGGAAACAAATAAGAGCTTGTTATCTGAGAAGTTCTTTAAAAAATTGAGTTTTATCATTAAAATTTTATCGGATGAAGAGATAAGGGAGCTGATGGATCACTTTCGTACTTCTGAATACTATCTCAAGGAAAAGATTGCTGGATCCTTGGGCAGACTAGGGGTAGGGGATGACAGGTGACGAAGGAAAATTTGGGTTGTGTGAGCTAGGGGAGAGAGGATACAGGGGAGGAATACCTGGACGGTAGAAGTGATCCTATCCTTGATGGGTTGCAGAGTGAAATTATTGGCGTCAGAAATTTCCAGTTTAGGTGTTGAGTGGAGGTGGGGTGGGTCTTTAAAGGGAGTTGGTAAGATAGGCTAGGCTGTTTTCTTTCTTATTGTCCATATTCTTTTTAAAGGGAGAAGTGTATATATCTACTAAGCATGTGATTCTGTCATATTGAAATGTTATTTGATTATCGCGATATGATTGTTATGTATGTGTTGTCATTTTCTCTCCAATAAAAATCATTGTTTAAAAAAAAAAGTAAAACTAACCCCAAAATATTTTTTAACTATATAAATAGTAGAAAGATTAAAAAAGAAAATGTTTGCCCTTTAAAAAGTACAGAGGGAGAGACTATAGAGGGCGATGAGAAAAAAAAGCAAACCTATTAAACAATTCCTTCTCCACTGTATTTACCGAGGAGGATGAGCTTCCTGTTGATGAGCAAAGGGAGGAGGTAAATTCCAACTTAAATGTTTCTTGTATAACCCAGGAAGAAGTGCAGCTCTGCCTTAGGAAGATTAAAATAGACAAATCTCCAGGCCCTGACGGTATACACCCACGTGTCCTAAGGGAGTTAAGTAATGTGTTAGATAGGCCCCTATTTTTAATATTTATGGACTGTTTAATAACGGGTATCTCCCAAAGGATTGGCGCATAGCAAATGTGGTGCTAATATTCTAAAAGGGGTCAAAAAGTGATCCTGGAAACTATAGGCCGGTAAGCTTAACCTCTGTTGTGGGTAAAATGTTTGAAGGTTTACTAAGAGATGCTATCCTGGAGTATCTCACTGAAAATAAATGTATAACGGCCTTCCAGCATGGGTTTATGAAGGAACGGTCCTGTCAGACTAATCTCATCCGCTTCTATGAGGAGGTTAGTTCCAGACTGGATCGGGGTGAGGCACTGGATGTCATATATTTGGATTTTTCTAAAGCATTTGATACTGTTCCACATAAAAGGTTGGTAAGTAAAATGAGAATGCTTGGACTGGGGGAAAATGTGTGCAAGTGGGTAAGCAACTGGCTCACTGATAGAAAACAAAGGGTGGTAATTAACGGTGCATACTCAGACTGGATCCCTGTTACTAGTGGGGTACCACAGGGCTCAGTATTGGGCCCTATCCTCTTTAATATTTTCATAAATGATCTTACACAGGGATTGCACAGTAGAATATCGATCTTTGCAGATGATACTAAGTCTGTAAAGGAATCCACACAATGGAGGATAATGTGTTATTACAAAGGGATCTGGATAGGTTGTAGGCCTGGGCAGAGAAGTGGCAGATGAGGTTTAACACTGATAAATGCCAGGTTATGCACAGGGGGAGGAAAAATCCATTACCTGATTACATGTTAAATGGAAAAACACTGGGTAAAAGTGACATGGAGAAGGACTTGGGAATTCTAGTGGACAGTAAACTTAACTGTAGCAGCCAATGTCAGGCAACAGCTGCCAAGGCTAATAGGATCATGGGGTGTATTAAAAGGGGCATAGATGCACATGATAGGAACATTATTCTCCCACTATACATGTCACTGGTTAGACCACACATGGAATACTGTGTACAGTTTTGGGCATCAGTGCACAGGAAAGACATTGTAGAGCTTGAACAGGTACAAAGGCGGGCAACAAAAATAATTCAAGGCCTGGGTGGACTGCAATATCCAGAAAGATAAGCAAGGTTATTTAGGTTAGAGAACAGACCGATTCGGGTGGGACATAATAAATATGTTTATATATATTAAGGGCCAATATAGAGATCTCGCTAAAGATTTATTTATACCCAGGACTGTATCTAGAACAAGGGGTCATCCTCTACGTCTTGAGGAAAGAAAGTTTCTACATAAACATAGAAAAGGATTCTTTACTGTTAGAGCGGTGAGACTATGGAACTCTCTGCCAGAGGAAATGTCATGGTGGAATTCACTAACAGAGTTCAAGAAGGGCTTGGATGCATTTCTGGAGCGTGATAACATAACAAATTATAGTGACTAGGATTCCAAAGAAGGGGCTGGATACATTTCTAGATGTAATATAACAAGTTATAGTGACCGGGATTCGAGAGGGGGGTCGTTGATCCAGGGATTTATTCCGATTGCCAGATTGGAGTCCGGAAGGAATTTTTTCCCTAACATGAGGACAATTGGCTTCTACCTCATGGGGGTTTTTGTCTTCCTCTGGATCAACACTTTAACACTTTAGCAATACTTTAATAAATGGGCTGAACTGGATGGACGTATGTCTTTTTTCGGCCTGACAAACTATGTAACTATGTATATCAGTCACAGATGAACAGAGCTAAACTTGTCATTTTGCTGTTTTAATAAATAATGAAGGTACCTTTGTAGTTTTATGGAAAATTAACACCTATGGAAAAAATATAGAACACAATCATTATCCTAACTCCCAACTGGGGTTGAGGTTGGAGTTTTTTGGTCTGCAGGGCTTAATTTACTAATCCCCATTGCCTCAAGTCCTATGGTGTTCACGCTCTGACTTCACTTTCAGTCCAGCTCATATTAAATTATCCTAGGGTGAAACTGGACAAAAAGTAACATCAGGCGTGACGTAATAGTAGTGTCGCAGGACTTCAGGTGACTGGTATTTACTATTTTGCCATAGGCAAACTTAAACTCTTCTCAGTTCTCAATCTATAAAGCACTAAAACGTAACTTTTAATATGTATAACACTTAACCTCTATACACACTATTTAAAAACCTGATTTCTAACATCTCAATTTATCCCTTTCTAATTGTGAAGGAATAACTCATTTTCTATTATCAAGTCTGGTGGAACACCACCTATTAACAGGGGAACCTTATACATACAGTAATTTACTAACTCCAATTAGGGATCCAAAACATCCCACTTGGGCAGTCATCCCTAATCCAATGAACATAAAACATATAAGGTTTCCTTGTGAGACCCTCTGCAGCGGGTGACACTTGTAGAAAGAGGTGAGAAATCACAAATTAAAATGTCATGCCTGACCTTCCCAACATATTTCACCAAATGGCTTCATCAGGGGATAGATGTCCAGTTGACTGGGACTTGTAAATTAAGCCCTGCAAATCAGTTTGAAATCACTAAGCCTAACCTCAATTTAGGGTTACAGTTAGAGATGGGCGAATTTCCCGAAATTATCGTTTTCGTCTCACTTCGCCGAAATTGCTCGTCAAAAAATAACATCGTTACAATTACTTCGTCACGAATCACGTTAAAAAAACACTATTTCCAGCTTGCACAGAGCCTGCAGGGTACTGTAGACGTATGTGCCAAGCTTAAATATGCAGCGAGGAGCTTGGTTTATTGGTCTTCATACAATGTTGGTGTTTTTAGTATGAACACGCACATGAGCTGCGCGCCGCTCTTAGAATCGCTTAATCACTATAAAATTTCCTGGGCACTTAAGAGTGCAAAACTGACCAAAAAACGAAGTGGGGAAATGTAGCCCTGAAACGTCATGCGAGCTAAATCGACAGCTGGAAAAGAACAAGCTGAGGGCTCAAGGTGGCAGCATCAGTGACTAGGAGTGGTGGAGGTGACGGCGGCACCACAGCAGCATGATGTCAGAGAGTGGCACAATGACATTCTGAGTGGCAAAAACAGAATCAGGCCCACAGAGTGCACAAATGACAACAGTGTCTAATGTCACGGCAGCAGCCACAGAAGCAGCATGAGTCACATCCCAGTGCACAATGACAACAGGTGTAGGTCACGGCAGCAGCCACAGCAGCAGCATTGAGGTTCAGACAGTGGCACAATGACCACAGTGTTTAAGACACGTCAGCAAGCCACAGCAGCAGCATGAGGTCAGACAGTGGCCACAAGACACTGTTTAAGGTCACGTCGAACAGCCAACAACAGCGCATGAGGTCCAGACAGTGGCACAATGGCATTCCTTGAGTGGAAAAAACAGGAATACGCCACAGAAGTGGGTACAATGACACAGTGTGGAAGGACACGCAGCAGCCACAGCAAGCACAATGAGGGTCAACAGTGGCACAATGACACAGTGTGTATGGTCACATGCAGCAGCACAACAGCAGGCAAGAGGTCAGACAAGTGCACAATGACACAGTGTTGTAGGGTCACGGCAGCTAGCCCACAAGCAGCAGCATGAGGTCTGACAGGGGCACAATACACAGTGTGTAGGTCACGGCATCAGCCACAACAGCCAGCAGGAGGTCAGACAGTGTCACAATGACAGTGTGTGTAGTCACGGGCAGCAGCCCCAGCACAGCATGAAGTCAACAGTGGCACAATGACAGTGTGTAGGTCACGTAGCAGCAAGCCACACATGCAGCATGGGGTCAGACAGTGGCACAATGACACAGTGTGTAGGTCATCGGCAGCAGCCAAAGCACAGCATGAGGTCAGACGAGTGGCACAATGACATTCTGAGGAGTGGCAAAACAGTATAGCCACTGATGGCACAATGAATACGAGAGTTGGAGGTATGGCGCAGCAGCATGAGTCAGACAGTGGCACAATACATTCTGGAAGGTTGGCAAAAACAGGAGTAGGCCACAGAGTGGACAATGACACAATGTGGAGGTAACGGCAGCAGCCACAGCATCAGCATGAGGTCAGACAGTGCACAATGACATTCTGGAGGTGAGGCAAAAACAGGATTAGGCCACAAGAGTGGGACAATGACACAATGTGGAGGTCACGGCAGCCCACAAGCAGCTAGCATGAGGTCAGACAGTGGCACAATGACATTCTGTTTCTGGGTCTGTTGGCAAAAAACAGGAGTAGGCACAGAGTGGTGACAATGACAAGTGTGTAGGACACGGCAGCAGCTACAGCCAGCAGCATGAGGTCGACAGTGAGAACAATGACATTCTGGGGTTGCAAAAAAAAAAAAAAACCAGGTATAGGCCACAGAGTGGTACAATGACACAGTGTGGAGTCACAGGCAGCACCACAACGAGCAGCAGTGCATGAGTTCAGTACAGATGCACTTGACAGAGTGTGTGAGGTGGGTTGGGCAATACCATTCCCTGGTAAAGATTGGTGGTGGCGAGATAGGAGACAACTGTCAGCAGAGTGGGGCATTTAGGAGGTGGCGGCATCAGAATATGGCTGAGCAGGTAAGATTTTGAACCCAGAACCTCATTTCTCACAGTTTGGGTGAGGCGGTCAAGGCTGATGTAGTCTGACGCCTAAGCATAGGTGTGTGGAATCCTGGCCGATCCACGAGCCTGATTCATCTTGACAAAGGATCAGTCGTTTCCACATTTCCCGTGGACAGCGGGTTCTCCTTGGGGTAATGTGGCCCCCCCTCACTGAACACCCGCTCTGAGCCACAACTAACTGACGGGCCAGGACAGCGTTCTCCACTGCAAACTTCGGCAAGATTGCGGCCACACATCCATTTGGCTGCCCAGTAGTCCAGCGGAGCTTCTATCTGGGGTGGCAGAGTGGCTTGTCCAAGTAGGCCACCCACCTGTTGGTTTCAGGGGTCTTCTTCCAGTCCTCTGCTGCTCTGCAGCTGCTGCTGCTGCTGCTGGACGACCTGCCCTCACGTTCAAACTAGGCGGGTGAATGAAGACTGCTCATCCCCATTCCAGGAATCGCAAACTTAGGTTGCTGCGGATGGAGAGCTGGCGATACTGCTCCGACTCCCCAACCTTCCCCCTCAGGCTGCGGCAGTAGTACGAGAGCGCTGAAGAACCCCCTGGTCAGACCTGTCCCAGAGAGAGGACGATGCGTCACATGGGCAGCGGCCACTGACTACCGAGGATTTCCCTATAGTATTATTGAGTTTGTCGTCCCTCTAATAGCTGGAAAAGGCTCCCATTTTGGACCCGGTAAGCGAGGGTCCAATAGGGTGAGAGAGCCAAATTCCATACCCTCTGCCGATGCTGACTATTCGACGTCACTACCAGGCAAATCAGCACGCTGCAGGCCCATCAGCACAATGACTCCGCGAGGGGCTCCCAGGCCTCCATCTCCACTGTATATCTGCCCACAGATGCTTGCGGGTCATATAGCCTCGTCTTCCTTCATACTCCATCTAGCTACTCCAGCTGCTCCTGCACCTCCTCTCTTGTCACCTGGTAAAAATCCCACTAATTTCACCGGACAATGCTTCTCTATCCAATGTCCTCCTCCCTCCGCCGTCCATTTCAGTCCCCACACGTACTCTGTTGGCCGCGAGATGTATTCGCCACTCCCAGTCCCCCTGCCCAGACAGATTTTTTCAGCGACTGTCCAAGGACATGAAGCAAGTGGAATGACGTTATTCATGCCTAGTTCCTGGGACTGACAAATAACGTCGCCCTTTCCTCGAATGGCCTACAACAAACGCAAATGTCAAAACGCATGACATCCACTGGCTGACATCAAAGTTACACAGGGGAATACTTTGTCTGCCTGATCACAAAAAATCGTTAATGTCTTTTCTTTCTTTGTTTCATACAGTCTGTCCAAACTGTGACAGGCTGAGAATTTCCAACGGTGAAAACATCGCATATCAGAGTGTGTTATGGGGAGGCCGTTCTGCCACTACAACTCGAGAGGTGTTCCTGGATTGTAACGAATGATAAAGTGGCATGCACAGTTTCCTGCCATTTTCAAATGTTTGACGATCGTGGAGACTCAGGAACCTTTTCACAACCAATTGAACACGTGCGCCATGCAGGGCGCATGGACCATCCTCCCTACGTGCAGTGCGGACACCACGTTTTTCCTACGCATTGGTCTCTCACCAGGTTCACCGATTTGCAGTTGGCGAGCGGAGTAAAAGCCACACATCGATTTTCTTGCTGCATGACGCGGAGCAGTTCCTCCCCTGTGATGACTTCGTTCGCACCGAGGCAAGCCAGGTTAAACTGGGCCCTACACATGTGGTATATGAGCATCTTGTAAAGAGGCTGTGATGTGAGGAGGAGGGAGGAGAGGAGGAGGCGAGGACATTGCGCAGGAGCCGCAGTTTGACAACGTGAGGAGAAAAGCGGTCTCTCTGTCCAAGTTGTTGGTGGTTTTTGGGGCCTGGGCCGAAGAACATTCTTTCATCCCATGGTTCCGTCAAGGAACAGGACTGGCCCTGACCGTTAGTTACAGCTCCAGAACGTCCCGCGCTTGCCGTGACCTTGGAATAAACCGATAACTTAAGGACTGGCCCACCTTCTGTTCTACAAATTTATGAAGTGCTGGTACTTCCTTTTTGAGGAAAAGAAATTACGGCCTTGAACTCTCCATCCTCGCTCGCACAAGCCATTAGTCTCATGAACGTGCAGAGTCCACCATTATGAAAGGGAGGGACTGCAGTTACCAAACAACTTGGACAGAGCACGGTCCAGCTTGCTGCCACCTTAGATGGTTTGACGCATACTGTTGTCTCCTTGATATACGCCTCGCTGAACGAGTTACTGCTGCGCCATGAGTACGAAGCAGAGCATCTGGACCGGGAATGAACCAAAGAAACAGCTCGCTCCTCTTCTGCTAGCGGTGGTGGAGCCTGACTTGGCTGCAATGGCATGCGTGCCACTGGTCGCTGGCTGCAGGCTGCTGTTCTGCGGCAGCAGGATGGACCAACCAACATCCCTGACCACACGTATCCTTCTCCAGGCCACTGGATGGTGACCAGCATTGTTGACGCAGGGCCGTGGTGCCAACGTTAGCTCCCTGGGTTACGCTTCACTTTCTGCTTACAGAATCTACATATACCCATATTTGCGGTCCTCCCCGGTTCTTAGCAAAAACTGCCACAACGCCAAGTATCAGATTTTTTTTAAAAAACCCCGCCAACGCTCCGCACGAGTGAACTACTGACGGCCATGCCGCTGCTCCTAGTTCGCTGAGCCACCTGTGGCCGGCCTACTTTCATGGACCTGCTAAGCGGTTTTTTTACTCCTTGGCCGCTTGCTCCCGGCCTCACACTGATGCTATCCTGCTGACTCACCCACACAACCCACATTGCAGGCTGCGCCGCTGCCTGACGCCAAGCTGACGCCTCTTCTCCTGACGATGATGAACCACCTTGCCTCACCAGGCTCCCAAGTGCGCTCGCCTACCATCCATCATCAATTTTGTTTCATCGTCACCTCTGCTGTCCTCATCCACCGGTCTTGGTATGCAGAGCCGACCCCCACAAACATGACCTCCCATGCCGCTCTCAACATCTATAACTTTGCCGCTTATTGCAAGAAGCAGGGATTATTGGCCCATTTTCTTCGCTGCCAAGTAGCTTCTGACTGCCCTCCTCTAAAATGTTCATCCTCGCTATATAGTGGCGCTGAGCCCAGACCACATAGTTGATCTCTGGCTGAGGAAACCATGGGACAAGGCTGGTTGAGGAGCAGTAGGGCCGCTGACCCGCTCCCCGAAAGGGCCATGCCAACTAAGGGTTGTGTCTGACTGATCCCCACCGACACTGCTAGTGGTTGTCAGATGTCATCTGGGAGGAATGGAATGACCTAGTCAACCAAACAAGGAACCCATGGTTGCTAGTCAGTACAACGGCCGCTAGATGCGACCCGAGAGATTAAAACCCAACCGCCATTGTGGCCTCACCGAGTGAACCCCTGCTGGCGACTTCCCCTTGCTAGGGGTGCGACCTGGCCGTGGAATGTTTAGTTGCCATCTGCCGACTATCTGTCGCAAGTGAAGAGCCGTCCACCCTCTCTGTCTGAGCATACTGTATTGTTCTAAAATGTACAGAACATCTGTTTGATGAGATTATCTGTATAATAATAAATACACACCCTGTATTTGATGACCAAAAGACCCCAGTAACCAAGCTTGGTAACCCTTGGATATAAAATGCGCTCACACAAATGGGCAGGAAAAATTGACTTGTATGTGCCGTTTAAAATCCGTCTGTGTATTTTAACTAAATAAAAAAGCACAAACTGGCTTAAATTAACCACCTGGATATGAAGTCATGCTACAGAATTTTCTCTGTGGCGTGAAAAACAAGGATTCTTTACTGAACAACGCAGAACAACGCTTAATTAACCCCTGGATGTATAATTGCGCATAAGAATTGGAGCAAACCACAAACTACTAGGCATTTGTAGCGTTTACAATTGCGTTGTTTAGCTATGCCACACAAGAGATAAATATTGTAATTAGCCTTTGCTTGTGAATTAGGCTACAGGAAAAATTTATATATTTTTGCGGTGAAAATACGGTTTTCTTGGATCACCACAGCTGAAAAATCCAACGCATAATTAACGCCTGGATGTAAAATGCGGCAAACAATGAGCCACCACAAAACCTAGTAGCTTTGTAGCTGTTATAATGCGTGTTTTTTTACGCCACACAATTAAGAGATAAAAATTCGAAATTAGACCATTGCTTGTAAATTATGCTACAGGAAAAAATGTAATATATTTTGGAGTTGAAAATTATCGTTTCTTGGGATCACCACAGTTGAAAAACAACGCTTAATTAACCCCTGGATGAAGACATTTGCGCCAAAGAAATTGACCACCACAAAACTAGTAGCTTTGGTAGCGTGTTCAGATGCGGTTGTTTTTTACAGCCACACAATGGAGAGATAATATGTAATTAACCTTTGCTTTGTGAATTATATGCTACAGGAAAAAGTGTATATATTTATTGCCGTTTGAAAATGACGTGTTATCTTGGTACACCATTAGCTGAAAAACGAGTACGCCATAATTTAACCCCTTGGATGTAAATTGCGCCAAAGAATGTGAGCCACCACACAACTAGTAGCTTTGTACGTGTTACAATGCGTGTATTTTAACGCCACACAACAAGAGATCAAAAATGATAATTAAAACCTTTGCATGTTAATTATGCTACATGAAAAATGTATATATTTTGGCGTTGAAATGACGGTTTTCTTGGGATCACAACAGCTAAATACAACGCTTAATTAACCACCTGGATGTAATTGCGCCAAACAACTGAGCCACACAAACTAGTAGCATTATTGTAGCGTGAGTTACAATGCGTTGTTTTATTACGCCACACAGCCAAGAGATAGAAGAATGTCATTAACCTTTGCTTTTGAATTATGCTACAGAAAAATGTATATATTTTTGGCGTAGAAGATGACGGTTGTTTCTATTGGATCACCACAGCTGAGAATACAACGATTAATTAACCACTGGATGTAAATTGCGGCCAAAAACAATTGAGCCACCACAAACTAGTAGCTTGTAGCGTGTTTTATACAATGCGGTGTTTTTAACTCCCACACAATAAAGATAAATTTAATTAACCTTTGCATGTGAATTATGCTACAGGAGATAATGTATAGAAATTGGTCGTTGAAAATGACGGTTTCTTGGGATCACCACGCTGAAATACAACGCTTAATTAACCACTGGATGTAAATTGCGCCAAACAATTGGGAGCCAACCACAAACTAGTAAGCTTTGTAGCGTGTTACAATGCGGTGTTTTTTACGCCACAACAATAAGAGATAAAATTGTAATTAACCTTTTGCTTGTGAATTATGCTACAAAAAAATGTATATATTTTGGGCGATGAAAATGTCGGTTTCCTGGATCAACATAGCTGAAAATAACAAACGCTTAATTAACTAACCCTGGATGTAAATTGCACCAAAACAATGGAGCCCATAAACTATAGCATATGTAGCATGTACAAGTGTCGTGTTTTTTACGCCACAAACAACAAAGATAAAATTGGGTAATTAACCTTTGCTTTGTGAATTATCTACAGGAAAAATGTATATATTTTTGGCGTTGAAAATGACGGGTTACTTGGATCAACCATGAGCTGAAAAACAACGCTTAAATAACCCCTGGATGTAAATTGTCGCCAAAGAATTTACCACCACAAACTAGTACTTTGTAGCGTTTTACAATGCGGTGTTTTTTTAACGCCATACAACAAGAAATAAAAATGTAATTAACCTTTGCGTGTAATTATGCTACAAAAAAATGTATATATTTTATGGCGTTGAAATGACGGTTTTCTTGGATCCCACAGCTGAAAAAACACGCTTAATTTACCACTGGATGTAAATTGCACCAAACAATTGACCACCTACAAACTAAGAAGCTTTGTAGCGTAGTAACAAGCGTGTTTTTTACACTAAAACAACAAGAGAAAAAATTGTAAATACCTTCACTTGTGAATTATCTACAGGAAAAATGTAATAAATTTTTATATATTGGCGTTGACAGTGAACGTTTTCTGGATCATGACAGCAGAAAAACAACGCTTCATTAACCCCTGATGTAATTCGCAAAGAATTGAGGCCAACCACAAACTAGTAGCTTGTACGTGTTACAATGCGGTGTTTTTTTACGCCACACCATAAGAGATAAAAAGAAATAAACCCTGTGCTTTGTGAAGTTATGCACAGGAAAAAAAATGTAATAAATATTTGGCGTTGAAAAATTAACGGTTTTCTTTGATCACCACAGCTGAAAAACAACGCTTAATTTAACCCCTGTATGTTAAATTGCACCAAACAATTGAGCCACCACAACTAGTACTTTGTAGCGTTTCAATGCAGGTGTTTTTTACGCCACCACAATAAGAGATAAAATTGTAATTAACCTTGCATGTGATTATGCTACAAGAAAAATGTATATATTTTTGGACGTTGAAGAATGTACGGTTTCACTGTGGGATCACCACAGCTGGAAAACCAACGCTTAATTAACCCCTGTAATGTAAATTGCGCCAAACATTGAGCCACCACAAAACTAGTAGCTTTGTAGCGTGGTTCAATGCTGTTTTTTTTACGCCACAAATTAAGAGATAAATTGTATGTAACCTATGCTTGAGTATTATGCTACAAGAAAAAATGTAATATAATTTGTGCGTTAAAATTACGGTGTTCTTGGAACAACCACTGCTGAAAAACACACTTAATTAACCCCGGATGTAAATTGTGCACAATTGAGCCACCACAAACTAGATAGCTTTTGGTAGCTGTTACAATGCGTGTTTTTACACCACACACCACAAGAAGATACAAATTGTAATTAACCTTTGCTTTAGTGAATTAGGCTACTGGAAAAATTTATATATTTTGGCGTTGAAAATAACGGTTTTCTTGGGATCATCTACATCTGAAAAACAATTCTTAATTAACCCCTGATGTAAATTGTGCCAAACAAATTGTAATCCACACAAACTATTAGCTTTTTAGCTGTGTTACAATGGCGTGTTTTTTACACTACACAAAAAGAGATAAAATTGGTATTACCTTTTCGCTTGTGAATTATGCTACAGAAAAATGTATATATTTTGGCCGTTGAAAATGACAGTTTTCTTGGATCACACAGCTGAAAAACACGCTTATTTAACCCCTGGTATGTAAAGTGCGCCAAACAATTGAGCCACCAAAAACTATATCATTGTAGCGTGTTAACAATGCGGCACTTTTTTACATGCCACATCAATAAGAGATAAAATTTGTAATTAAACCTTTGCTTGTGAATTATTCTACAGGAAAAATGTAATATTTTGGCGTTGAAAATGACGGTGTCTTGGATCACCACAGCAGAATATAAACGCTTAATTAACCCCCTAGGAATGTAATTGCGCCAAAGAATTGAGCAAGTATTTGGTGTAAGACTTGGACCAAAAATGAATGGTATTTTTATAGTAAAAAACGCTGTTTTTCATTAAATGAAATACAACAGGAACAGCTTAGATCCCCCTTGGATATTTAATGTGCTGTAGCAATAGGATTAAAATGTATATGAAGTCAGCAGTGGACATGCACACTGGACTTCAGAACCAATACCCCAAAAAATCAGTAAAAGAACAATAAGATACGCAGACCTCTGAGACAAGCTGAGACACCCCACAAAATCGCTGAATAAAAATCAGATCTATCAGTATACAATCAGCCGCTCGCAGCACCTTCCCTGAACAGTACAGTGAGATCTGTTATGAGCTCCCAGCTTCGCGCCCGGAACTATATATAGTGCCGTGTCGTCACAGAATCCCCCGGACTCTGATTCTTCATCTCTGGCACATTCATGCAGCTTATGCCCTTCTTCCTCGCCAGAGTTCTTTGCCCATGTAAGCCCATGTTGCACGCAGCCATTTATGCAATCAAATAGCACACTTGTTCACCCGAAAGTACCCAAACTTCGACTTCGTTCCGAACCGAAGTTTTCCTGAAATTCTAAACGAATTCCACTTCGTTAGAATCAATTCGCCCATCTCTAGTTACAGTTAATTTTGTTGTAATTTTCGCCAAACAATTATTTGGGCCGACCCAAATCAAATCACTCAAACCTTGGTCAAATTTGATTTTGACCTGAATCCAAAGCCCAACACAAGTTAACATGTTAGCAGGCTAGATAAATCCATGGCCCCTGAAACCCCCAGTTTATATATGCTTTCATTGTATTTTGTATTAAACAGTTATAATCAAGCTGATGCCTAGTTTGGTTTAGTCATTTTATTTCTTCCAAGTTGTAAGCTTAGCCCCCTGCATGTTAACTCCATGTGAGCACAGAAAGATCATAATTAATCTTGCCTTCGTGTGATATAATATATTCATGTCAGTCATGAGAACAGTGTAACAAGTAGCTCAGTATCCAGAATCGCAGTCTGTGAGTGAAACAATAAGCATCCTGTTAGCAGACTTTGGAAAGCGGCCCCATCACAGAGGCTCCTTTGTTTTCTTACCCAGTGTAGGAGGGGTTTGTCAATGCAGGCTATATACACCTGCTGACAAGTTTAATAATACATTACTGAATAGTGAAAGTCTAAAGTTTCAACTTTGCACATAATAAACTTGTGTATATGGTAACCACTTTGATTTCTGAAGTGTTTTCTTCACAGGGAAACTCCACTATAACAAAACATATTGAAAAATGTACTTTGGCTGTGAAAGAAAATGACAAATTGCTCAAAATGAGTAAAGCGATAGCTTAAGGAAAGTATTTGCAAATAGATAATTAACTATGACATGTTTACAAGTTGGAGTTTTCTTATAATGTTTCACTGAGACCTTGACCATTGGAAATTGTACAATGACCTATCAGATAGCTACCAACAGGTGGAACTACTGAGAAACGCAATTCCTTTTGAAGAACAGCAAATCTGCATACTCTGTTTCACCAGGGGAGCATTGCCTGGCCTGTAAAACTCCCTATTTCAGCTTAAGTTCTACAACATAAGAAACTGGAAAGAGAGAACTATTACCCAGCCAACCAGTAGCTTGCTCTATAGTGATAAGAGCCAAGGACCCTGAAACCGATATTCCCCACCCCACACATTTCCTTTTCCTCTTCATTCTCATCACCCTCATCCCTTACCACTTGTCTTTTGCTTATTAAATGACATGTACTTTTATTCAAACTTTGCTATAGTATCATGATTAATGTATAGAACAGAACATGTGACACCTTCTGCATGTTATGCTTTTCTACTACAATGTATGCATGTGTAACTTACTGCATTGTGTTCCAGCCTGAACAGTAATACAGTATATCACGTCTGTATTTAAAGAGCAATTTAAAGAAAGCCCTTTTTAATAAACCTGAAATAGGTCTTTACAGATAGGTGTCTCTTCCTTGTAGGGGAGACTCTGGTCTGGCCTGAGTCATGTTGTAAAGCTTGTTAAAAGGTTGGATATTGAACTATGTGGTAACTACCTTCAATATGTTCAATTTTCTTCTTGAAGGAAACCAAATTTGCACACATTTTGACCAGAGCGGAATCAGAGGTCTAACCAAGGATCCACAGCTCAGTGACCATCAATTACCACAATAAAATTGTATCTGCATCTTAGCCCTCTGCCAGTACGCTCTAGGAAAAAAAGAGGATCAAACTAATTTTCACCAATAGCCACATCAGGATTATTACTGTCCTCAAAGAGAAATTGGAGTGCATTAGAGGGTGGCTAGGATGCCTGGGTAGAGCTATCAGAGATGTGCCACCATCTGTGAGTAGCTAAACAGAATAATGTGAAGGTGTAGAACCCAAGATGGTGCCTGCTCCATGTACTGGTGCTGCTGCCTCTGTAAAGCACTGGCTGCTCCTCCAAGAAAAGTGGAGAGCTGGACTTAGTTTATCTCTGCTCGCTGGGCCTACGGTCTTGAAGGCTAAGCTTTTATATTGTGGGTCTGGCCTTCAATCCTTAAATTTGACACATGAGCTCTAGGGTGTGCTAGGTATCATTAATCTACCAACACCCCTGTCTGGGCTGATGACCCTTTCAAAGCAAAAAAAAAAAAAAATCGATATTTCCTCATATAAGATTACACTGTATAGGTTTTATTTATAATACATTTGTATTGTGAGATAGCTCCATACAGGATAATTTTATCTTTGTGCAGTTAGTCCTTTATGTGATTGTGCTTCTAAACACCAACCCCAACTCCCCTCCCCCACTCCCACATACAGTGCTGCTGCTATCTAATAAAGTAATAGGCCTCTATAATTAGGGACTGATACTGGTATCAGTAAGTATAATATTATTTCTCTTTTCTAATAGGTAACTGTAGAACATGAGACAAGAGGTGAAATCTAAGTAACATAAGGTAGTATTTGTAAGAGTGGATAGATGGGTTCATGGGTTCAGGGTAGCCATGGATATGATGTATTCAACCACCTGCAGACATGATCAGCAGACCCACACAAGGGAAAACTTTATATACTTCTTTATTTTAATTATTCATACACAGGCAACATAGTCACCAATTCTAGAGTCAATAGAAGCAGGAAGTGAGTAAACTGTTCAACATTGTAAAACAAATATTGACTAAAACAGTAAGGTACATTAAAATAAATAAGAGTGATTCTGTCTGATAAATTTTATAACGTAGAATAGAATGGAGAAGTGCAATACAAATTCATTGTTCTGCAAAAGAGGATTTCCACTGTTAACGAGTTCGCCAGCATTTTACAATTTTTACAAACCTCTCAGAATTATGTAAAAACATATTCAGTAACCCAGAGGGAAAAAAAAACATAAAGCCCAGGTTTTGGCTGGGCCACAAGGGAGCAGAGGAAATCCCTGGTGGACTCTTGGGCACGGTGGACCCCTGAGAACAGTTGGACTCTGTATCAGCCCTAGATGAGGTCATATCACTTGGGTAACAATAGGAACTGAAATGATCCACTAATAATCATGATACTATGGACTAAGTTTGAACCTATTGTATCCATACAGAGCATTACTAGCCCTAGTGGGTAATTTCAGCCGCTATTCTAATCACCCAGTCCAGTCCCTAAATAATGGCAGTGATTAACTTATCAGTTGTAATGATGCTGGTTGGCACAAAACAACAAAACCGAACTTTACGTTTAGTAGTCACCTTTTCTGGGGCCTGGCAATGTTCCCAATACCACCAGGTACTCCAATACCACCAGGATTTAAGTAGAGGCACATGGTATTACAAAGTGTATCTGAAATACAAAACTAAAGAGGGCAGCAAGACAAATAATTGCACAGACACAGTGAGGATGCCACTACAAATGGCTGCAGTCCAGAAGCAGGGAAAGGACAAACCACTACTAACCTTACAGAGATTGTCTCACTACAAAGATTAGCTTTCAACATGTAGGGAATGTGAAATCAAGACTTTCTACAAATGAATTACATTGAATTTTCCCTGCTCAAGAAATAAGAAAGATTTTATCTGCTCTGAGTACACACAGGTTTCTCTGGTTACTGCCCTGTGCTCTCCATCTCTCTCTGCTCTTTATCTTATCTGATAGCAGGGAGTGATGACAGAATGGCACACAGGACTGCTGGCAGCATGAGAGTAGAGTGTGTTTTCTCTAACAAACAAAGGAGATCAATTTATGTTAATTGTTTATTTTGTACTGTGAAGCCTTCTATACTATAGACTAATTGCACTAATTGCACATGATTGCACTAATCATGTTAGTGCAATTAGAAGAGCTGGGAATAAAGAACTGATTTGCTTATCACTGCTTTAGAACCACTCACAGCCTTATCAGGAAGAGTAAAAACAGCATGAATCTAAAGTTACTTGTGGCTCTATGAAAAAGCATGGTGAGACAACCCCTTTAATTAACTGTGCCTGAATCTTTCCCTAGATTTATCCCTAACACTAACCCTGAGACCATACCCCACAGACCTTTTGCTGTCCCTGAAACCAACCCGAAAGATATATGTAAACTACAATTGACTTTTATAAAAGCAAGTAGACTCTTAATAACCAAGGAAGAATTAAAGGGGTTGTCTCGCTACAATGATTGGGTTTTAATTAAAAGATCTTAAAAAAACAAGCAGCTTTGCAATATATGTTCATTACAAATGTCCTACTGATTTTGAGTTATCCCTGTTAGTAGTAGTGCATCAGCTCCTGAAATCACTATAGCCACTGACCTGTTGATCTTTATCTCACTGGCTGCCAGGCCTGATGACTCATCACCTTCTGAATACAGGTCTGAGCACAGAGCCCCTCCCACACAGTATGCTTCTGTAGTGGAGGAAGAGGGAGGGCTCTGGCTTCTGTGTCTGTGTGGATTAACCCTGTGTGTGCCTGCTCCCTCCTGCTCTCTACACAGATTGAGGAGAGCAGAGATGAGGCTGATCTGTGGTCAGTAGATGAGACAGCAGTGACCCTGTGTGTTACTATAATTATGATGTTTCTGTGGAGCTCTGACTATACTAATAGAACAGATCAGGGGGGCATGTGAACGGTTCATGCTCTGCTGTATTAGTGACACATCCTGATTATAGTAACTCACTTCACAGCTGCCCCGTGTCTGTTCTGATAGGGTTTGTTTGTTGTTGCTGGAGATGTCCTGGAGATTTGTATGCTAAGCAGGGGGTATAGGAACACTTATATCCCCCCTGCTCTGCTATTCACAGACCTCTCCACACTCATAGATCAGCCCTCTCCTGTCTCCTGTCTCCGTGGAGCTGCAGTGCAGCTGATCTAGCAGTGAGCAGCCTGCAGCAGACCTAGGCAGGCAAACACAGGGTTAACCCTGGCAGCAAACCCCCTCGCTCTCCCCCTGCTCTATAGAAGTTATGGAGGGGAGCTTTTGTGTGCTGAGGGGAGGGGGGAAGAGGGAGGAGAAGAGGCAGACAAGAAGCATGCCCCTGAATTCAAAAATCCTTTGCTGCCAGAAGCATTGATGTAAGCATTGTAATGTGACAACTCCTTTAACAGCAATGACAAGCCGAGAAACCACACTCCAAAAATAAGCATATGGACTAAGGTAACTTCTCACAGCAAACAATACTGAACCAAATATACTAATTACAAGATTCTAGATAACTGGATACAGAATACTAGCATGTTACTAGATACCATCTCTCAGAACAGACAATATCGCTAGAACTTCACCAGGCAAGACTAGACTGCTATAGATACACAAATGAAGATACTCGATACAAGACATAAGACCAAACACAATACACAAATAAAGCTCTGCTATCAACATCCCCCCGGCTGTCAAAACCAACAACTTGATAGAGAGGCTATGAGCAATTCCACTTCCCACAAACAAAGACTGCACAACCAGGTCAACTGATATATCTTTCAAAGTAACAGAAAAACAAAACAGCAGGATCCTCTCTGTTGTTTGCAACACCAAGTGGAAATCTTTGCCAGTCTTTGTCAAGGAATGTGTCATCAAAAAATGACTGATTGTTTAACTCACGTTTTTATGTTAAATACATTTTTTAGGATTTTTTGGTTGTGTGGTTTTTTTTTCCATATCACTTTCAATATTTTATAATAATTCTTAAGTCTTGCGGTTTTCACTTTGGCCACTAGGCCTAATAATAGTCTAACATTTCCTGTTCTGTAGAGAGGGATTTTCAGTAGTCTGCTCATTATCAGCACAAGCAGGGTTAGACTGAATGGAGACACCAATGTGTATAGATAACACAGGATCTACCAGTCACAATAGAAGATGGTCACAGTTCACTCTCTCCTCCTCCCTGCACACTAATTTCTTCCCAGGTCACAGAGCATGTCTGGAAAACTCTCCTGTAGAAGTCAGTGGGACTGAGTTAGTCCTAAGGCTCCTAGGATACGAGGAAAAAAAGAAGAGGCGACCTGGCACTCGTGGTTCCAGCAGTCCAGAGAGAATGCAAGAATATGTTGTATAATAAAAGTGTTGTTTATTCTTAAAAATGTAAAGGAAATATAGCCTTCACACAATTAAAAACACTATAACACACTATAATGGACTTGACGCGTTTCACATCGTATACCAATGCTTCTTTAGAAGTCAGAAATCGAAGCATCGGTATACGATGTGAAACGCGTCAGGTCCATTATAGTGTGTTATAGTGTTTTTAATTGTGTGACAGCTATATTTCCTTCACATTTTTAAGAATAAACAACACTTTTATTATACAACATATTCTTGCATTCTCTCTGGACTGCTGGAACCACGCGCGCCAGGTCGCCTCTTCGTTTTTTTCTCGTATCTTGTATTTCAATCCATTGCTGCCGGGCTGGCACTTCGGATCATGGGACCTGCGGCTGCCGTGTAACAGGCTCAAAACAAGAGCCCTGTAACTTCATAAGAGAGTTGGACACACTATTAGCACAACCTCAAAAGGTGAGCACACCCTTTTATTACTTTCTACAATACCTTGGTGGTTACATACTTCACTATTGTGCGCCCCCTCTGCATTTTTTTTTCTCTCCTTCTTCTCTTAAGGCTCCTATGTGTATGATGCTGCAGTAAGGTATCTCTCTGACTGCAGTTAAAGCAGTGCAAGCAAGAAAGCTTTCCCCACAATCACACATAGACGACTGAATTGAGAAATCTACAATCAGAAAATAAAAACAGCTAAGAAGAAAAGAATATGGATCAGGGGCTTGATTTAATAATTAAAAAAAAATAAGTGACAGATTCCCTTTAACAGTAGTCAGTATGAGCCATTACAATATTCAGGGGGCTGGAGCTGAATCAAGCCAGCAGCAGAGAAAAGACAAAATGCAGACTAGCTGAGTACCTTGTGTGCAATGTAGGCACTGCAGACAAACCCTAATGCTGGCTACAGAGTAAGTGCATGTTAGCACAGGCTTCCTCTTCCTTCTGTGGCAACTGCTTGATACAATTACAAATAAGTCTGACACCATTGTATAAAACAAATCTAAATCAACAGGTGCTGGACCAGCTGTCCACAAGCTGTCCCTGGTAGGATAGATGATCACTGGAGGCCTAGACTGTGCTAGTGATGGAGAGGTTTTAACAGCAGGGCACAAGACTTAAAGTTAAAGTTTGTCAGTAAGAAAGATAAGCAAGCTGCTGTGCTGCTGATAAGAAACAGCAGGAAGTGACCTCACCAGGTGGTCTGAGGAAGCTTGTGTAAACAAGTAGGAGATAAGAATTGCTTTAGCTTTGAAATTAATCAAAATCAGAACAGCATTGAATTTGGTAATAATCTTTATTTACCCTACATGACTACATGCTGCTAACCATTGCAGTGAGAATACCCCTTTAAGCTATTAAACAAACATAGTTTTGTATTTGAGTTTTGTGTATCTGTTATGGAGCTGGGTGACCATCATCCAAGTGATTCCATCATGTTTTCTATAATGCTGCAGTTACGCACATCATGTATGCCTTAAGATTTGCATTATGTCTGCCTTTTACTGTGATTAATATCACAAGGCATCTTATTTATGCATTTGTGTTGAAAACTTTTTATTACATTTGGGACTCTGGGATTTCAACATATGCTACCCTTTTGGCATATGTTTGGCAATTAAAGGCTATGGAAACTACAGCATATTTATCAGGAAATCTACACAGTGCAAATGCCTCAAGTGTTACACAAATCTGTGTGAATGTAGCTCAAAGGGGTTTTCTCACCATGGAGTTTCACAGAGCCACTGTCAGTTTTAGAGCCACATTTCCTGGTCTTGTTGTGGGTGGGTCTACAGCAGTGAAATATCAGTTCTACTGTTTCTAGCTATTCCTGTTATACTGACATGACTGCAGGAGACTTGAACCACACAAGGCTACAGAGTTCTATAGAGTGAAAGCTTCTCATTTAGTCAAGTAAACAAAGTCCATTGGTAGAGATAAGACTCATTGAGGAGTGACTAACCATAGACAGATTGACTGATGGTAGCCTGGAACAATGAGAAATAAGAGGGAGCAGGGAGAGGTGGTCAGAAACCAGATAAACTGTATGTTATATACCATAACTCTATTAAAGACCCAAAATTCCATCCCAAATTCATGCAAAATGAAGATTAAAGAAAATTAAGCAGATAATTAATACAGATAAAGGAAGTCCTTACATGTAACAGTCAGAGCTGTGGAAGCTGGAAATTACTTTCTATGTTCAGGACAGAAGCTCCTTCGGGTCATGTACTTTATACACAATGTACCAGAAAAAAAATGAAATTGGGCCCTCACCTGGTGCCCAAAGGAGCCGCTTATCCTGGCACATGTAAGAAGGCATCCGACGGAACATGTAGTACACTCCCCAATGGACTGAGAGAGGAACTCCGGCATAGACTTGCCATTATCACGGCATTTGCACCTCATAATTGCATGTATTAGGGCAGTGCAGAACAGTATACTGTATAACGGGGTACCTGTAAGACAGGACGATTGCTACTGAAGCCAATAGTACGGCATGGCACCAATACGTTGAACGACTAAGGGCAGACAGAACATGTAGTACCGCACTGTACTGTAGAGAGATACTGCTAGACAGCCAATCACTGCATGCACCTCACTAATACATGTAAGAGCAGTGCAGAACATGTAGTACTGAACTGTACTGTAGAGAGACAACTTACTAGACCGCCAGATTAACTGTAGGGGGCACCCCACTCAGTATACATGTAAGAGCAGTACAGAACATGTAGTACCACACTGTACTGTAGAGAGGCGCTACTAGAATGACAATCACTGCATGAACCTCACTAATAAATGTAAGACCAGTACAGAACATGTACTGCACTGTACTGTAGAAACTGCTAAGAGACCACTAACTACGTAGAACAGCCACAATTACTACGCCATGCACCTAATACATATAAGGGCAGTACAGAACATGTAGTACCACACTGTACTGTCGAGAGGTGCTACTAGACTGCCAATCACTGCATGCACCTCACTACTACATGTAAGAGCAGTACAGAACATGTAGCACTGCACTGTACTGTAGAGAGACATTACTAAACAGCCAATTACTGCATGCACCTAATACATATAAGGGCAGTACAGAACATGTAGTACCACACTGTACTGTCGAGAGGTGCTACTAGAATGCCAATCACTGCATGCATATCACTAATACATCGGGGTTTGCAAGTAAAATGTTCGGGATAATTGGTTGGATCTCCTATCAATCACATGTGGCAGTGATCAGCAGTGTCTGTGCCACTGTGTGGTGAGTGAGGTTACAAGATACATTGTATGGAGAAAATATGGTATCCTGAGACCACTGTGATCTGAGGGACCAGTGTATATCTAGAATGTTAATTGTGGCAGTTTTTATTGTAGATTTTGTCTCCAGCAGGATGTCCTTTCAGCATGTCACCACATGATGGCACTCTGATTTCTTTGACATCCAGTAACAAATGACTTGCTGGTTTACAGACATTGTTACTGCTGAGGGGAAATCTGTGTAGACTACAAATCTCTGTTTACGGAAATTACATTGAAACAGATTTTTTCCAACAAAAAAGGAAAGTGTGACTCATGTGACCCTATGTTTTATGTGACAGCGCTATGAACAATCATTTGGATTCGCCCATAACATAGATACTTTATAACCATGGATGCCAGAAGGTTACAGGCACATATGGTGTTACTTTACTCCATTGGAGAGAGAGGATGTGACAGGTGAAAACTGTGTCTATGGTGCTTCTGTCAGCCAGCCAGAGTAGGTGGTGGGTGGTAGGAACCCTGTGCAGCAGCTGGGAGAAGGCTGCTTACATGGAGATTATTGCCCACAGAGGAAACATTGCTGTATAAATGAGTATATGACAGTAAGCATAAAGGAGGAATCCTGCTGTGACTACTGTAACATAGGGGGAAGGTTTTTTTTTAACCCCTGCAGTAAGTTATGGGCTAAGGCAACAGAGCAAAGGAGGAGATGCCCTCTCTGAGCAATGTGGAAGGGAAAGGGGGATTTGCTGTGACTACTATGCAAGGGGAAGCAATGCTAAAACTGCTGGGAGGGGGCTCTGCTGTGACCACTACCGAAGAGGTGCTATTAGTACTCAGGGAAGACAAGGTGAGGCTATGTCTCCACTGCGCACATTTTCAGCCGTTTTTCATTTTCTAAAACTGCTGAAAAAAATGACTGAAAGCAGCTTCCATAGACTTTAATAGCAAAAACGTTCTGTAGTCTCCACAGAACGTTTATTTCCTGCTCGTTTTTCTGTTGGCTGTTTTTTGGAACATGTTGCAAAAAATGACAGAGCAGAAAATTTACTACTGGAGTATATGTAAAGCGCTGGATGGTTTTTTTTTTATAATGCTTTGCATTTCTGCGAAAAAAAAAAGTGCCAAAAAAACACATAAAAAACACGCCAAAAACGCAAAACACGTCAAAAAACATTAGTTTTGAGCTGTTTTTGACATGCACCAGACGAAAAACTTAGGCCATGTCCCCACGACACCAGTTTGCGGCCTGTTTTTCAAATGTTTTGAGGTTCTGCAAACCGTCTGAAAAACCGGCCACAAACTTTTACACTGGCCACTATGGAAAACCCATTCAGCAGTCCCCACTGCACGGGTTTTCTGCCTGAAAAACATTGTACATGTCGGGGGGACATAATAAATATGTTTAAATACATCAAAGGTCAATATAGAGATCTCTCCCAAGATTTATTTATACCCAGGGCTGTATCTAGAACAAGGGGGCATCCTTTACGTCTTGAGGAACGACAGTTTCTACATAAACATAGAAAGGGATTCTTTACTGTTAGAGCAGTGAGACTGTGGAACTCTCTGCCAGAGGAACTTGTCATGGTGAATTCACTAACAGAGTTCAAAAAGGGTTTGGATGCATTTCTGGAGCGTAATAATATAACAAGTTACAGTGACTAGGAATCAGGAGAGGGTCATTGATCCAGGGATTTTTCCTGATTGCCAGATTGGAGTCAGGAAGGAATTTTTCCCTAAAATGAGGACAATTGGCTTCTACCTCATTGGGGTTTTTTGCCTTCCTCTGGATCAACACCTTAGCACAACAGGCTGAACTGGATGGACGTCTCATCTTTTTTCGGCCTTACAAACTATGAAACTATGTTAATTGTATGTTCATTGTACATGTTCATTGTCTTTGTCCGGTTTTTGTGCTGTGCACACTGCCCCGGGGGGGGACGGCTTTTCTCCGCTCATGACGGAAAAAAGCCATCCCCCGCGCCTTTAGTGTTATGAACGGTTTTAGGATTTTGTTTTCGTCGAGTTTTTTGTCCAATGCCGTGTAGACCTAACCTGACACTGTTGTGTCTAGGACATGGAAGACTACATGGTAATTACTAGGAGTAACAACTGGAAGCTTAGGCTGCTGGAAGGAAAAGGGGGGACACTGCTGTACAACTGTCAGGGCTTTTTGAACATTAAGGCCATGTCCCCACGGCACGGGTTTGCGGCCGGTTTTTCAGACGATTTTCGGTTTTGAAAACCGTCTGAAAAACCGTCCGCAAACTTTTCAATGGACCGTTATGGAAAACCCGTGCAGCAGTCCCCACTGTACGGGGTTTTCCGGCCGGCGTTTTTTCAGATCGCTGACGGTCCGAAAACCATTGAACATGTTCATTCTTCTATCCGGTTTTCGGACAGAATACGAACATGTCTATGGGAAGGGGGAGGGCTTTTCTCTGCTAATTGCGGAGAAAAGCTATCCCCCTGCGGCCGTGTGCACAGAACAAAAACAGGACATATACCGGTCGGATAAAGGGACTGGTATTTGTCCTGTGCCATGTGAACGGCCCCTAAAAGTTACTCCTAAGGAGTTTATAAAGCAGATAAACAATATGGAAATTCCCTGAAGCCATCCTGTTGGCCTATAAGCTGTTTCATGACAGTAATCAGATTCACAGCCTTCAGACTGCTATAAACAGCAGAAAGCTGTAGACCGCTGGCTCACTCATGAAAGACACTGTCAATCTTAGCAATATGCTTGACTGTGTCTGTCATTCCCAGAGATGATGAAGTGTCAGTGTGCATGCTCCATTCAAAGCTATCCGCATAAAGGTTGTGTGGTCATAAGTAACAGGGGATTGTACTGGTGGCTAGGTGATAAACATTATCAGGGCGTACAAGTTTTTTTTTCTGAATGAAGTTGTATAGAATATCATAGGCGCCTGTGTTATTCTATACTTCTTCTGTTGCAATATATAGACATATACTCACCAAAAGAACACACTGTTGGCCTCCATCGGGCCATTTAATCATATGGATATATTTGACCTATACATCAGGGGCTTTCACAGCATACACACTAAACATACACCATAAGAGGATGTGAACTAAATCTTACCCTGACCCTTTCTGACATTTTGTCAAATATTTAGTTTAAGACTCTTCTAGGGGCATCTAAGACTAGGTTCACATATTTATTCTAGAGACTCTGTCACGGAGGTGGTGCCAAATCTGGTACATGACAATGGATCCCAATGACTATAATAGGGTCTGCCAGGATTCTGTCATGGTGTCCGCCATTTTAATAGTGGCATTTTTATCATCATTTTGGGAGGATTTTGCGATGAAAGCTCTGAACAGAATTTCCAAAGCAGATGAGAACTTAGGGCCACATGTATGCACCTGTTTAGGCCTAAAACTCACTCTTTTGCCCCTAGTAACCTAAACAGGTGCATACATGTGGCCCTTAGTTTAAGAATGAGTGATTACAACAGTCTATAGTCAATCACCACTAGGTATGATCCATAATGGAGAGACGCAGTAAGCTTAATCAACAGTGCTGCATACGTGGTACATGGCGTCCATTGGAATAGCAGTATAGCGTTGTATGTAGCCTAATGAACACATGCTTCACCCCCAACATGTATATGGAGTGATGTTACAAATTAGTCCATGCTTGCATGCATCTTGTTTTATTAGTGATGCTATACAAATCCAAAAACAGTGTATCTTATAGGACTGTTAGGATTCCAAAATGATGGAGAGCCAGCACCAATCGAAGTAAGAAGATTAAGACTTTATTAATTCTTTACATTAGGTGAGTAATAAAAGGCTGATGGGTTTGGGGTTAGCAGCACCCTTAGGCTATGTTCACACGGCTTATTTCAGAACGTATTTACATCGGATTGCCGATCATAAATAGGTTCTGAAATCAGTTGAAAATCAGTTGCAAATAAGTGCCACTAAGTGTGGCCGTATTTGTAATGATTTCCCGACGGATTCCCCATCCCAATCATTGTAGGTTGGTGAATCCGCCCGGTTAAATAATTGACTTTGACATTTTTTTTTCCGCCCGGATTGCCGTCGTCAATCCGCCGGCGGAAATTTCCGGCAGGGAAAATACGCGTCCTGTGAACGACGAGCCGTATTTTCTATTGAAATCAATAGAAAATAGGCTGTGACTTATTTCAGACTGATTTGCCGACGGATTGACGATCGTCAATCCGTCGGCAAATCCGCGGCGAAATAAGCCGTGTGAACGAGGCCTTAATTGTAGCTCAAAGGATACTGCTAACCCAAAACATGTCAGCCTTTTATCACTCACCGAATGTAAAGCATTAATAAAGTCATCTTCTTACTTCGATTGGTGCTGGCTCTCCATCGTTTTGGAATTGTAACAGTCTGTTTAACCAGTGGCCTCCTGGGATCAAGCCGTGCACCTCCACATTCATCTGTTCATGCAAAGGTGAGCTGGCTTTATTACAGCACTACTTTCTATGTATCCTATAGGACTGTCTGTAAAGCCTGATTCACAACCACTTCAGAGGTTCATTTTGGAACCTCTGTCGCAAGTCTGTAAACACATCGGACACCATCAGCACCGTATAGACCTCAATGAGGTCCGCCGGGGGTCTCCGCCGTGGTTTCTGTTGTTGTGACGGAAAATATAGCGCAACATGCTGTGTTATTTTTTCCACCATTTACAGTGGAACCAGTAGTGAAAGTGCCATTTACACTGATGTGAATAAACCAACATACGTTTCCCCCGAAATATTGATAAAAACTATAAACCCCCATTGTAACAATGGCCCATGGAAATAACAGATCTGGAATGACTAACAGCATTAAACAGGTGGGTAAGGTTTGCGATCACATTGTGTACAGCATAAAGGGGGGGAAAACACAGACAAAAAAAACCCCTTAAAAAATATACCCCCAACCCTTATTTAAAAAAAAAACCCTTATATTAAAAAAACAATCCAAATATTATTTTTTAAACAAAAACCAAAAACCCCCCCCCCAACCAAACCCCTTAAATGGATTTTTTCCTAACCCTTGGGTCCTGACAGTGACAGGTTGAAACCAATGATATGTTTACCCTTGTCTCCACCCCGATGAAAGAAAAGGCAGTATTAATGTATAGTCTGAGAGCAGAATGGCAGTGGGATCACTGCATTAACATATCAGGTGGGCCCTCAATATATGACACTGCCAAAAATTATACCAGCTGCTATGGGACCCAGCTAGGTGCAAAAACATTGTACCTTTATGTAAGGAACAAGAAGTTGGTGACCTTTGGCTGTTTAACATATTGTTTTCTTTGATTTTGGGCACCATTTTTCTTCCCCTTTAAATGATTATTGCTACTTTTGCTGCATTTTCTGGTCTTTAGCTGGCCAAGTATCTGGCCAAAAGGGGATTAATACTGAACAGAATTTAGTCCACCTAAGAGAAAGTAACAGTTCATTTCACATGCTACACTAAAATGGCATACTTATGTACTGTTCAGAGAAACATGATCATTAGCACTGCACATTATATACAAACCTAAAAGAGAACCGGTCACATGTCCTGAAATGTCTGTTTTAGTTAATACTTGTGTTAGATGTTTGTCTGGTAGGCCCCTGGTTCATTTTGGCAAAGAGCTGCTCCACTGTGATTACAATACTATAATAGTAGTGGTCTCTGACCTCATAGCACCTGCAAAGTATCTGTGATACCCAGTGTCAGACTGGGGTGCCTGGGGCCCACCAGTGACTTGAACCTACAGCTACTGTACATGACTGCACATACTGTACATGACTCTTGTCTTTTGATTTCTTTTTCTCTTTCTTTCTCCTTGAAAAGCAAACGTAGCCTTACCATGCCGAGAGGCAGAGGGTAGAGCGACAGCAGTCCTCTGGACGCAGGGGTAGTGAGGTGGTAGGAGCCAGTCCTGTGGAAGCGCAGGGTTGTATGGTAGCAGCACCCAGTCCTCTGGGGGTAAAAAGCAGTGTTGCAGCAGGAGCCAGTAGGTAGGGTGGGAGCAGGAGAAAGTCAACTGGTGGCAAGGGATAGTGTGGTGGCGGGAGCCAGTCCCCTGTTGCCAGGGGGTAGCGTGGTGATGGGAGCAAGTCCTCTAGAGGCAGGTGTAGTGTGGCGGCAGTTCTCTGGGGGCAGGGTTAGTGTGACGGCAGTCCTCTGCGGGGCAGGTGTTGTGTGACGAAAGGAAAGTCCTCTGGGGGTAGTGTCAGGGCAGGAGCCAGTCCACTGTGGGCAGGGGTAATGTCCTTTGGGGGCGAGGGGTAGTGTCGGACAATAGACAGTACTTGATGGGAAGGGGTAGTGTGGTGGCAGGAGCAAGTCCTCTAAGGGCAGGAGTCAGTGGGAAAGCAGGGGCTAAGCTCTAGAGGCAGGGGGTAGTGTGGCAGCAAGAGTCAGACCTCCAGGGGAGCTAGTCCTCTGAGCTCAGTGGGTAGGGTGGTGGTTGGAGCCAGTCCTCTAGGGGAAGATAGTAGTGTGGTGGCCAACAATCTGGTTGAAAGAAGTAGTGTTGTAGTGGGAGCCAGCCTTCTGGGGGCAGGGGAAAGTGGCGGCAGGAGCTAGTACTTTGGGAAGAGGGCATAGAGTGGCAGCAGGAGCCAATCCTCGGGGGACAGAGGGTAGTGTGGCGGCAATTCTCTGGTGGCAGAGGTAGTGTGCCGGCAATCCTCGGGAGTAAAGGGGGTAGTGTGACAACAGTCCTCTGGGGGTAGGAGCTAGTGTGGTGGCAGTCCTCTGGAGGCAGGTGTAGTGTGGCAGCAGTCTTCTGGGGGCATGGGGTAGTGTGGCAGCAGTACTCTGGGAGGACAGGGGTAGTGTGGTGGCAGTACTCTAGAGCAGGGGTAGTGTGGCAGCAGTCCTCTGGGGACAGAAGGTAGTGTGGCAACAGTTTTCTGCAAGTAGGGGATACTCTGGCGGCAGTTCTCTGGAAGCAGGGGGTAGTGTGGCGGCAGTCCTCTGGAAGCAGGGGGTAGTGTGGCGGCAGTCCTCTGGAAGCAGGGGGTAGTGTGGCGGCTGTCCTCTGGAAGCAGGGGGTAGTGTGGCTGCAGTCCTCTGGTGGAAGGGGGTAGTGTGGTGGCAGTCCTCTGGAAGCAGGGGGTAGTGTGGCGGCAGTCCTCTGGAAGCAGGGGGCAGTGTGGCAGTAGTCCTCTGGTTGTAGGAGATAGTGTGGTAGTTGTAGAGGAGGTATTAGGCTATGTTCACACGGGGTAATTTCGGCGCACATTTCGCCATGTATTTGCGCTCTAATACAGGCAAGATGCGCACCAAAATTACGGTAATCCATAGTTCTCATAGTTATGTACACGCCGCAGTACATCGTGTGAACATACCCTTAGGTATGTACTCCCGTGGCACGGGGGGCAGCAGCCCGCCGGCCCCATTGGCATTCATTACTCGCGCTGCGTATTCGCTGCAAATAATTGACACGTCACTTATCTCCCCATGCGTACAGTACGATCGTATTGTACGAGCGGGGAGAGGAGGCGTAATCCATAGTTCTCTATGAGAGCTATGGATTGCCCTAATTTCGGCACGCATCTCGTCCGTATTAGAGCGCAAATACGCAGCGACATGCGCACCGAAAGTACCCAGTGTGAACATAGCCTTAAGCTGTGTGTTGAATTCTCTCCCAGACGCCCAGTGTCACATTGTTTCCAGTGTGTGCAGTGCTGATAGCTGATGATTTGGAGCCATGCCTCACCGCACACAAACTCTCAAGTCCAAACATAAATTTAATTGTTATAACATTCTCTCTATTTCTGAAAAACAAGCCCTCAATGACCTACACTAAAACCCCAATATTACTATTAAACGTGCAGACAAAGGCAGTGCCATTGTTGTCATGGACCCCTCCATGTACTTCAAAGAAATACAAAGCCAACTCCAAGACAAGGATACTTATGAACTACTCCCAATGATCCAGTTTCCTCCATTTCCCTGGAAAATCCACAATTTATTTTACACTGCACTGGACAACCAGATTATTAACAAGAAAACTGTTGAATTCTTACATATACCATACCATATCACTCTGTTTTTTATGTTTACCCAAAATCCATAAAAACCTTAATAGTCCCTCTGGCCGCCTTACTGTCGTGTCCACGGATTCCATCTTCTCTCCCATATCCAATATTCCTCCCAATTCTTTGATAGTAACCATGGACAAAAATAGCTTATATACCTCGATAAGAAATCCAGATGGCATAGTCGCCACTAAAACTCTCCTCAAGACCACCTCTCTCACCCCATCTGAGGTTAACCTCTGTATTGAATTACCGTATATTGTTCTGTCAATTACTTTCTGGTGGGAGACCAGTTCTACCTCCAGAAGCAAGGTACCGCTATGGGGTCCAATGTAGCCCACCTTACACAAACACATTCATGCCGTCTTTTAAAGATCATTTTGTTTACAACCCACTCTTAATTTCCGCCCTCCCTGGTCTTAAATTCACCATACACCATGACTACCACCACATAAATTTTATTGACACTTGGGTTATCAAGTCCCATGACGGTCTCCTTTCTTCCCATCTCTATGCTAAACTTATGGACTGCAATTCATTACTACATTACCAAAGCCGCCATCCAGCCCATATTAAAAATTCCTTACCCATCTCACAGTTCACCCATGTCACTAGAATAGTCTCTCATCCCTTATAAGAACTCAACAACTTGAACAGATGTGACTTAAATTCCAAAACATGGGTTACCCCAAGAAAACCACTAACCACCTTACCACCTCAGGTCTATAGTTCAAATTTACCTTGTTTCTATTTGTACACATATCACCCCTATATTCCATTTAGGTGACACTGTTCACCATCCATCTAGTGGCCAACCTATAAAACTGAAAAGTCGTTTCACCTGAGACTCATCTTTCACCGTATACCTGATCTAATGTCCCCGTGGTCTGGTTGACGTTGGGGAGACCATGCAACGCATAAGAGGTTAGCACATAAATCTTAGCACATAAATCAACAATATGCTGCCGTAAAGAGTGACTCCCCCTCCCATCCCACGATTTTCATACAAACCATCAATTGTCACAATTTAGGTTCCAGTTGCTAGAACAAGTATGTAGACCATGTCGTGGTGTTAACCTTATACTCTTCTCAAAAAGAGAGAGGCGATTTAGATTCAGCAATTTGGTAGCTTACACCCAGGTGGACTTAAAAGGGAATGCGATTACATATTTACCTAAAGCTTCCCTTTACCATCCACTATAGGCTCATATAAGTACGGCATACTCTGTTTAGCCACTACTAAAGGGATTGTCTCACTATAAAGATTAGCTTTCAACATGTAGGGAACAATAAACAAAGATGTTTTCCAAATATATTGCTTTGTTTATTTTTTTTGTTGAGATTTTATCAGTGCACTCAGCTTTCTCTAGGATACCAACCTGCTCTGCCCTGCTCTCCCCTGCTGTTTGTTTTATCTGATAGCAGGGATGACATCATCACACAGGTCAGCATACAGAACTCCCAGCAGCATGTGAGCTTGAGTGTTATCTGATCTACAAACAAAGGAGACATTACTTTTGTTTACTTTAGCTCTGAAGCTTCTCTGGACTTAGATAAACATCCCATGCTCTCATGTCAGAGTAATCAGCAGATCTTTGAATACAGAGCTGATATGCTAATCACTCACAGCCTGATCAGGAAGAGACAGGATGCATGAATGAAGCTGCTTTTGGCTTGGTGAAACAACGTGGTGAGACAACTCCTTTAACTATTTTCAGACTAGATACAATTTATGCTATTGTACTGTACTTATTGACATAATTTTTTGTGGCATTACGTCTTACTGCCTCCTATTTTGTTCTCATTATGAATACACTAAGGGCCACCTGTACGAAAACTGTCTAGGTATAAAACTCTATTTATTACTCATAGCAACCAATCAGACTTTACCTTTCATTTTTCAGAGCACTATATGAAATGAGAGGGGAGCTCTGATTGGTTTCTATGGGCAAAAAAGAGAGTTTTAGACCTAGACAGTTTTCATACATGTGGCCCTAAATGTATATTCATGATTACGCCACCTATACTTCTGTACTCATGTAAAATGTGTATTTATGTAATGCTGCTTATATTTTTTGTACCTGTTACACTATGGGTGACATGTATGATATTTGCTGCCCAGGCATCATTTTTTCGCACGCATTAGTAGCGTAGAATGCGCCTGAATCTATGAACCTGTTCTACTACGAGTCATAGATTTAGTGCTTTCTAGCTACAAAGCGACAGTTCTGACTCAGGTAAACCACTTTTAATGTGGTCTACCTGTTCCAGCAGTAATGCGCCTGGATTTGTCGATAAGCAGTCATAAATGTGTAGAATCGTTCGGTTGTACTGCAACACGCCTCTAGCACGCTCCCCAATCTCAGGCGCATTACAAAGTGCCGGGGGCACTTTGTAATGCGCCTAATATTGGACTGTGCCGATTAAAAATATAGCGAATTTATGCACAAATCAACATGTTTTTTAAGAAATGGCTATTATTGACATGTGTTGATACTGTTTTTACAGTTCTTTTGATTACTTTTATGTTTATACCACATACCGTATATACTCGAGTATAAGCCGACCCGAGTATAAGCCGAGGCACCTACTTTTGCCACAAAAAACCGGGAAAGCTTATTGACTCGAGTATAAGCCTAGGGTGAAAAATGCAGTGGCTACTGGTGAATTTTAAAAATAAAAATGGATACCAATAAAATTACATAGGCAGTTTAATGTCCCCCATAGGCAATTATAGGCAGATATATGGCCCTATATGCAGGTATAGGCAGGTATATGTCCCAAAAGGCACGTATATGGCCCCATAGGCATGTAATAGGCAGTTATATGTCCCCCATAAGCAGATTATAGGCAGGTATATGGCCCCATACGCAGGTAATAGGCAGGTATATGGCCCCATACGCAGGTATAGGGCAGGCTGTAGGCAGGTATAGGGCAGGTATAGGGCAGGTATAGGCAGCTGTAGGCAGGTATAGGCAGCTGTAGGCAGGTATAGGGCAGGTATAGGGCCGGCTGTAGGCAGGTATAGGCAGCTGTAGGCAGGTATAGGGCCGGCTGTAGGCAGGTATAGGCAGCTGTAGGCAGGTATAGGGCAGGTATAGGCAGCTGTAGGCAGGTATAGGGCAGGTATAGGGCCGGCTGTAGGCAGGTATAGGCAGCTGTAGGCAGGTATAGGGCCGGCTGTAGGCAGGTATAGGCAGCTGTTGGCAGGTATAGGCAGTTTAAAAAAATAAAACAACAACCACTTACCTGACTCCCCGCTGCTCCGTATCCCTCGCCGCTCTGCCTCTTCGCTGTCCGCCTCCCGCACGCTCCTCGGGTCTTCTCAGCACAGGTGGGTGACGTCATCAGGCCGCGCACGCAGCGTGATGACACACGCTGCCTGTGCCGGATACTCCGGACAGCCGCCAGTCTGCGGCCGCCCGGAGACCACTGCGGAGCACGGAGCGCTTGCTTGCTCTGTGCCCTGCAGTGGTATCCCTTCACCTATATGCGCTCCGGAGGAGTCGCATATAGGTGAAGGGATCGCGGACAGTGCCCGGGCCAGCGCAGCGCCCGGACACTGTGCGCTCACTCGGCCTTCAGTTATATGCGCTCCCTGAGGAGCCGCATATAACTGAAGCGTCCCTGTCAGCACTCGGGCCATCGCAGCGCCTGAGTGCCGACAGTGACTCGAGTATAAGCCGAGGTCGCATTTTTCAGCACATTTTTTGTGCTGAAAAACTCGGCTTATACTCGAGTATATACGGTACTTATTTATAATCCATGTTGTTTCTCTGTAGCTATGCTTTTTCCTCTGCCATATCTTTTTCCACTAAACCTTTTTCACTAACATCCTACTTATTCATATCTCACAACTTTTGAGGGGCAAAGAGGGACACATCAGGCCATGCCTCCAAGTACATGACATCACACCAGGACATGGCTGTAACCATGCCTAAACACATGATATCACACCAGGACACACCTTTAACCACACTCCAACTAACAGAATCATGCTCTGTCCCCTCCAGTAGACTAGTGCCAACACAACAGCAACATTACTGGGGTCTATAAATACATAATTATATAATGTATATACAGAAATCCATACAAATAGCTGTAAGACAATGTTCTATAGATGATACCTATATAATGGTCGTACAGGGACCACATAATAAGTATATAATAAAGAGCAAATATTACTGTACTGTTACTGACAAAACCCAGACTAATTATCAATTATACCACTATACAAAGATCAAATAATACCGCATCATGACCACATATCACCACCATATAAGGACTGAATAATACCACCACACTATGTCCACATATCACCACTACAAAGTGACTGAATAATAACACCACTCCATGACCACATATCAACCCTACAAAGTGAGTGAATAATAACTCTACACCATGGTCACATACTACCACCACATAGAGACTAAGGGGGACATGTATGAAAACTGTCTTGGTCTAAGACTTTTCTTGTTGCCCACAGCAACCAATCAGAATGCCCCTTTCATTTTTACAGAGCACTATATGAAATGAAAGGGGCGCTCTGTCTTAGACCAAAACAGTTTTCATACATGTGGCCCTAAATAATTCTGCCACACCATGACCACATATCACAACCACATAGTGACTGAATAATACTACCACATTATGACCACATATCACCACCACATAGTGACTACATAATAACACCACATCATGAACTCATATCCCCACCACATAGTGATTAATACCACCACACCATGACCACATATCAACACCACATAGTGACTGAATAATACTACAGCATTATGACCACATATCACCATCACATAGTGACTACATAATAACACCACACCATGACCTCATACCACCACCACAGTGACTGAATAATACCACAACATCATGACCTCATATCCCCACCACATAGTGACTGAATTATACCACCACACCATGACCACATATCAACATCACTTAGTAACTGAATAATACCACCATACTGTTCCTGGATATAAACCATTACACTACTACCAATATTCCTGCCATACAGTGACCATATGAGGACAGATACCAGTTGTACACAGGCTCTCTTTGATACAGATTACCGCTATACAGTGACCATATGGGGTTAGATACCAGTTGTACACATGCATATATACAGTGCAATTACATCCAGTGTCTTGCAGTCGACGTCTTCTCTTATGGTACTTGTTCTGTTTCTCCATTCGCTCCAGATCACCATGATGACTTCTCCCGACCATGCAGAATTAGCAACACAAACATCTTATATCACTTTACCAGCACCATCCTAGCTGTTCCCACCGCTGTACAAACTTCCCAGCGGATGATAGGTGGAGGAGGGAAGCTATGGGGTGATAAGCGATGTGAGGGGGTTGTAGAGTGTTAGGTGGGGGATGTATTTTGTGTTGGAACTAAGCCTAGACAGAGGACCAACCCATGGAGATTGTGGTGCAGCTGTGGCTCGTACTCCTTCCCTTGCACCCCCAGAAGATCAGCCTCAGCTATGACCTTTATGGGGTGTATGGGTTGGGGTTTAGTCCTAATTTGTTACTTGACTACATTGGATTTGTTGGACTATGTCAGATCAGTGTTGTATCTATTTCTTTAATAAAATGGTCAATGAGTACTGGTGTCAGGGAGTGTTTATTTAAATAGGTTTTTTTTCCTGTTTCTGTGGAGAGGGGTTTTACTATTTTATTCCAGTTTTAGTAATGGATGCATCTGACAGATTCCTTTTCTTTACTATCTCTGGGGCCTGGTGTCAGCCAGTGGTATTTTTCATCAGTACGAGGCTGACTCTAACTCCCTGTCACTATTACCCTAGTACTCTTGGACCATGGGTACGGGGAAGAGCCAGGTTACGTCAGAGGGGATACCATCTAATGTGATGGTCCGCTTCTGGGGTGGCTGTAAGCTGGCATTTTTAGGGTGGGAAAGGACCAATATTCATGAACCTTCCTATCTTGATAGTATCTGGCTGCAGATGTCGGTTTTACCTCAGCTGGTTTTTAAAAATGTGGGGACCCCACATTTATAAAAACCTAAAAGAACAAATTATTTAAATAAAAAGGACGTGGGGTACCCCCATTTTTTATAATCAGCCAAGGCAAAAGTGACAGCTGCAGCCTGATACTATCCAAATGGGAAGGTCTATGGATATTAGCCACTTCCCATCCTTAATCTACCTGCCCACAGCCACCCCAGAAGCTGACCTTCACTTCTGATGGTCCGCCTTCTGACGGTAATCTGGTTGCATTGGGTACTGGGGTAATAGTGACAGGGATTTAGGGCCACATGTATGAAACTGTTTAGGTCTAAAACTCACTCTTTTGCCCATGGGCAAAAAAGTGAGTTTTAGACCTAAACAGGTTCATACATGTGGCCCTTAGTGTCAGCCTTGTGGTGACAAAAAACACCATTGGCTGACACAAAGCCCTAGCGATAGTAATGGAGGAAAAATGTAACAAAAAAACAACACAGATACAAGCACCCAGCTTTCCCGGACGTGGGTGCCTTTTTATGGGGGATGGGACATCACCCAGCTTTCTCTGATGCTGGATAAGTTATTCAGCACCTAGGAAAGCTGGGTGACATCCCCCACAGCAGACACCTAGAAAAGCTGGGTGCCTGCTATGAGGGATGGGTTACACTCAGCTTTCCAGGATGCTGGAAGCTTTCCACTGTCATATCTTTTCCCACTAACCCTTACATCCTGTTTATGTATAAATCCCAGTTGTTTCTCTTTAGCTATGCTTTTTCCCTTTTCATATATTTCCCCACTTACCCTTATATTCTACTTCTGTATAATCCCCAGTTGCTTGGTTGTAGTTACGCTTTCTCCTCGGTCATATCTTTTTCCACTAACCCTTACATCCTACCTATATAGAATCTCCCATTGTGTCCCTGTGTCTACGCTTTTCCCTCTGTCTTCTCTTTTCCCACTATCCCTTATTTCCTACTGTGCCTCCCCCCTCTGGCTCTCTTCTCCAATCAGTTCTGCTTCTCTACCCCGCACATGGTAGAACTGCCTGCAAGACGCTGCACGATCCCAGATGACTGCCGGCACCGCTCCTGCCATCAGCGCTGTACCTGCTGCACCCACTTCTGGAGTGCCCATCCCGGCCGGTGAGTGCACCCCTGCCTGCACACTGACCGGCCAGGCCATTCTTACCATCGCTCCTCTACTGCCCACAGTGCGCCCACTGCTTTTGGTGAGTTAGCTTCTCCCTCCCTCTTTACACCTTATCATGAACCATCCCTTCTACTACCTCCCTGCAGTCTGCGGTGTCCCCATACATATTCCTCTCCTGTCTCTCATCATCAGTGGTAGCACAGTCGTCCCCCGGTGCCACAGTCGTCCCCCGGTGCCACAGTCGTCCCCCGGTGCTACAGTCGTCCCCCCCAGTCGTCCCCCGGTGCTACAGTCGTCCCCCGGTGCCACAGTCGTCCCCCCCCCGGTGCCACAGTCGTCCCCCCCGGTGCCACAGTCGTCCCCCCCGGTGCCACAGGCGTCCCCCGGTGCCACAGTCGTCCCCCGGTGCCACAGTCGTCCCCCGGTGCTACAGTCGTCCCCCGGTGCTACAGTCGTCCCTAGTTGTCTTTCCTCCTACTTCTTCCGTTCTTGTGGCATCTTGGTCTTCTACCCTCTCCTCTCCCCGCTTCTTGCGCTCCCTTCCTTCATACTCTAGGCTTTAGCCTCCCTTTACCTATTGTCCAGATGTGATACCTGTGCTTCCTTTGCAGTGATCTGTATGAATAAGGTCGCCATAGCGACCGACACGTCACTCGGCTCTGTGCTCAGGATTTGTACGCTGGATAATGTGTGAGCAGGACGGACTGTGCACCTGACCTGCCCTGTAAAGGCCGCTCCTCGTGTGCCACACTCCCTCCTGCACAGCAGCCATCTGCAGCAGCAGCAGCAACCCGGGGAGGGGAAGGAAGGAGGCAGCAGCGCCGCTCCCGTCTAATCCTGCTGCCTGTGTGAGTGAAGATGGCGGCTCCCATCCCCACCAAGCCCGGCACTGTCGGGGGAGGCAGCAAGCCCGCGGCCCCGGAGCTGGACTTCAGGTCTGGAGCCCGCATCGAAGAGCTGAACAAACTCATCCAGGAATTCGGCAAGCACGACCAGCGGGAGTACGACGACCAGCGAGCGCTGGAGATCCACACGGCCAAGGACTTCATCTTCTCCATGCTGGGTAAGCGGCACCGGATGGCTGCCCGGGGGGGAGGCACAGCTGGATACCTGGTGCATGGCTGGCAGGGTGGTGGCACACAGGTGTACTGCTCCACTACTATAGGATCATGGGGGTATACATGTGTGGAGGTGGCAGAGGCCCATTGATACAGTAGGGGTGGCAGGCACAGCTATATACCTGGCAGGACGGTGGCACACAGGTGTACTGCTCCATTGCTATAGGATCATGGGGGTATACATGTGTGGAGGTGGCAGAGGCCCATTGATACAGTAGGGGTGGCAGGCACAGCTATATACCTGGCAGGGCGGTGGCACACAGGGTACTGCTCCACTACCATAGGAATGGGGGTATACATGTGTGGGAGGTGGCAGAGCCCCAGATACAGTAGGGGTGGCAGGCACGCTATATACCGGGGCAGGGTGGCACACAGGGTACAGTTTCACTGCCCTATAGGATCATGGGGTGGAAAACTGGGGTGGAGGTGGAAGAGGCCCATTGATCCAGTAGGGTGGCAGGCACAGCTATATACCTGGCAGGGCGGTGGCACACAGGTGTACTGCCCCAACTCCCTATAGGAACATGGGGGTATACATGTGTGGAGGTGGCAGAGGGCCCATTGAAAACAGTAGGGTGGCAGGCACAGTATATACCTGGCAGGGCGGTGGCACCGGTGTACTGCTCCATACTTAGGGAAAATTGGGGGTATACTTGTGTGGAGGTGGCGGAGGCCCATTGATACAGTAGGGGTGGCAGGCACAGCTATATACCTGGCAGGGCGGTGGCACTCGTGTACTGCTCCACTACTATAGGGCACATAGGATCATGGGGGTATACATGTGTGGAGGTGGCAGAGGCCCATTGATACAGTAGGGGTGGCAGGCACAGCTATATACCTGGCAGGGCGGTGGCACACAGGTGTACTGCTCCATTGCTATAGGATCATGGGGGTATACATGTGTGGAGGTGGCAGAGGCCCATTGCTACAGTAGGGGTGGCGGGCACAGCTATTACCTGGCAGGGCGGTGGCACCAGGTGTACTGCTCCATTGCATATAGGATCATGGGGGTATACTGTGTGGAGGTGGCAGAGGCCATTGATACAGTAGGGTGGCAGGCACAGCTTATACCTGGCAGGGCGGTGGCACACAGGTGTTACTGCTCCATTGCTATAGGATCATGGGGGTATACATGTGTGGAGGTGGCAGAGGCCCATTGATACAGTAGGGGTGGCAGGCACAGCTATATACCTGGCAGGACGGTGGCACACAGGTGTACTGCTCCATTGCTATAGGATCATGGGGGTATACATGTGTGGAGGTGGCAGAGGCCCATTGATACAGTAGGGGTGGCAGGCACAGCTATATACCTGGCAGGACGGTGGCACAAGGTGTATGCTCCATTGCATAGGATCATGGGGGTATACATGTGTGGAGGTTGGCAGAGGCCATGATACAGTAGGGGTGGCAGGCACAGCTATATACCTGGCAGGACGGTGGCACACAGGTGTACTGCTCCATTGCTATAGGATCATGGGGGTATACATGTGTGGAGGTGGCAGAGGCCTATTGATACAGTAGGAGTGGCAGACACAGCTATATACCTGGCAGGGCGGTGGCACACAGGTGTACTGCTCCATTGCTATAGGATCATGGGGGTATACATGTGTGGAGGTGGCAGAGGCCCATTGATACAGTAGGGGTGGCAGGCACAGCTATATACCTGGCAGGACGGTGGCACACAGGTGTACTGCTCCACTACCATAGGATCATGGGGGTATACATGTGTGGAGGTGGCAGAGGCCCATTGATACAGTAGGGGTGGCAGGCAAAAGCTATATCCCTGGAGGACGGTGGCACACAGGTGTACTGCTCCATTGCTATAGGATCATGGGGGTATACATGTGTGGAGGTGGCAGGGCCTATTGTTTACAGTAGGGTGGCAGGCACAGCTATATACCTGGCAGGGCGGTGGCACTCAGGTGTACTGCTCCACTACCATAGGATCATGGGGGTATACATGTGTGGAGGTGGCAGAGGCCCATTGATACAGTAGGGGTGGCAGGCACAGCTATATACCTGGCAGGACGGTGGCACACAGGTGTACTGCTCCACTACCATAGGATCATGGGGGTATACATGTGTGGAGGTGGCGGAGGCCCATTGATGCAGTAGGGGTGGCAGGCACAGTTTATATACCTGGCAGGACGGTGGCACACAGGTGTACTGCTCCACTACTATAGGGCACATAGGATCATGGGGCGTATACATGTGTAGATGTGGCAGAGGCCCATTGCTACAGTAGGGGTGGCAGGCACAGCTATATACCTGGCAGGGCGGTGGCACACAGGTGTACTGCTCCCATTGTATAGGATCATGGGGGTTTTCATGTGTGGAGGGGCAGAGGCCCATTGATACAGTAGGGGTGGCAGGCACAGCTATATACCTGGCAGGACGGTGGCACACGGTGTACTGCCCAAACTACATAGGATCATGGGGGTATACATGTGTGGAGGTGGCAGAGGCCCATTGCTACAGTAGGGGTGGCTGGCACATTTATTATCCCTTGGAGGGCGGTGGCACAAGGTGTACTGCTCCACTACCATAGGATCATGGGGGTATAATGTGTGGGGTGGAAAGAGGCCTTGATACAGTAGGGGTGGCAGGCACAGCTTTACTGGCGGGGACGGTGGAAACAAGGTGTACTGCTCCACTACATAGGATCATGGGGGTATACAGTGTGGAGGGGGGCAGGGGCCCATTGATACAGTGGGTGGCAGCAAGCTTATCCCCGGCGGGGCGGTGGGCACACGGGTGTACTGCTCATTTTGTTTGGATCATGGGGGTTACATGTGGGGGGGGGGTGGCAGGGGCCCCATTGCTCATTAGGGTGTGGCAATCTGTATTGGGGCTCAATGGTTATATAGCTGGCATGGTGATGGCACACAGGTGTACTGCTCCACTACCATATGGCACATTGGATCATGGGGAGCATATATGTATGTGTATATGGCAAAGGTCCATTTACACAGTAAGGTTGGCATGATGCACATCTGTATATCTAGCTCCATGGTTATATAGCTGGCAAGGTGGTGGCACTTAGTTGTACTACTCCACTACTGGCACATAGCATCATAGGGGCATTTATGTGTGGATATGACAGAGGGTCATCAAAACAGTAGGGGTGGAATGCACATCTGTATACCTGGCTGCATAGTTATATAGCTGGCACCTCTTCATACATGCTTATATAGCTGACAGGCGGTTGGCAGACAGATGCATGCCTCCACTACTGTGGGACACATAGGATCATGGCTGTGTGTGTGTTTTTTTTTTTTTTGTTATATATATTATATATTTTTTTTATTAAATTTCTAGCAGGGGCCCAAAATTTTATATCAGGGGGTGGTGCCCCCTTGGGGATTGGTTTTTTGTTTCCCCATGGACTTATATACCTGGCAGGTTGCTGGCCCACAGGTGTGTGCTTCCACTACTGCAGGGTACATAGGATGGAGTCCCATTGGTACAGTGGTTGGTTTATGTGATTCTATCTGTATAGACATCCTCCATAATGTGTATGCATGTATCATTTACATAGGCTAATTGGCTTGACAGCAATAAAGGCCCTTAATATATCATCCTGCATGATGGGGACATATAAGCAGACGTTTCCTCCCCTGAATAACCCAGGCTCCCCCCAAACTGGGCTCCCAAGAGAAAGTGTATCCATTGAAGATACCTAAGTAACTAGATCTATAACTAATCAGTGTGTTCTATAGGACTGTATATCCAATCAGAAATCCTCATAATTATGCCCTCAGTATAACTAAATGCTGGTTACAGAAAAGCGTTACACAATGAACCCCCCTAAGATCATAGTGTGTAGTATCACCCCCAGTGGAAATACAGCACTCCCCTGCAGCCTGACCAGGGAACAAAGCCTCTGATGTTCTAGTGTTATTAAAAAGCCTTTGGGATATGGGGCCCCAGGCAGTATCGATGGGGGAAAGCTCTTACCCCCCATGTAATGATGAGGCATTGCCAAATGCATTTGTTTCTATAGCATAATTTCCCTGTGGCTCATAAGATAAAATGGGGGAAATACAACCAAAGTTAAAAAAAAATCCTTATTATGGGATGACAACTAAAAAGTGGCCACCGTTCACTTTGTTGGGGGATTTGATGTGATTCAAGTAAGGGTGCCCTGTATATAAACCTGTGTCCTTCGTAGGTGTGTTGTCCACTCTAGTAATAAACCCCCCATGTATCACCCTATTATCTTGTATTATAAACCCATTAGGTCATTTAAAAACAGACTGGACCTTGTCAACAAACTCGAATGGAGATGGGCGTCCATGCACCTCTACGAGACTATGCTAATGCCAGGTGTACCCAGATGGTAAACATTCACGGGCCCCTTAAAACCCCAACAAAGAAATGTGACTATGAAGGTTTCCTTATAGAAGGGAAATAGGGCCTTTTTTAGTTAGTCAAAACAGCCAAAGTTTAGCAGTTCAAGAGGCCTCTTGGGGTCCTCCCACACGGCGCTGGTTTTCAGATGGTTTTCGGTCTTGAAAACCGATTGTCAACCCTCCTATAGACCAAATTAGAAATTTTTGAGTGTATCTACAACAGTCGATGTCTAAATTAAAAATTTGTTATTCTTCCGCCCGGTTTTTGGGCACCACATGAACTTTTCAATGCAAAGGAGGACGCTGAACCCACAAACCCGGGGACAAAAAATCCCTCTTTGGTGAAAAAAAATGACAAAATACTGGTTGGAAAATCCAACCAGAATTTTGTTAGTGCCGTGTGGATGGACCCTTAGGGATTGTGGTCACCAATCTAGATCTAGAGTCTCTCAATGAAATATTCTTCATTCCCCCACATGTTCAACTCTGCAGCAAAACTCAAGAGCAGCCTTGCCACAGATATTCTATCTATACCACAGATTGATATTCTGCCCCTTGATCAGCCAGTAAAGAAATCTGAAAAGGGGTTTTTTTGGGTAAACATTACTACAATGAGGTCCAATTTTCTTGCTAGGCTTTTTTTTGACCATGATGATCACTTGTATAGCAGGAGACTCCTGAAGACCTTGAAATGCAAAAGTCAAGTGGCTGTATGTGACATCATTGCTGTATGGAAATAAAGACCCCAGAGGCTCTGGGTTGCAGTACTTAATAGATGAGTGTGTTTCTTCCCCCCCCCACAAACCTGGGAAGATTATGGAATCACAAAAAAATTACGTTTTTTTTAATTTTGCAGCAAAACAAAGTTGTGTAAGGGGATATTCACTGGGTTTTTTTTTTATCAAAAAAAATGCATCCCCAAAGCGCTGGTAAAATTTATTTTAACCGCGGTGTGTTTGGTGCGGCCCCGGGTGCACCCTTTTGTTTATAAAAGGGCCCGATGCGTCTTTCGGATCAAGAATTACGACCCTTCTTTGACCCAACCAAAGAGCATCAGTGATAAATTGTCTGAACGCCCACGCTTGTTTACATTGAAAAAATGAAATCACACTGCAATTGTTAGAAATTTTTTGGGTCCTTAAGTTCCGAAAAAAACCCGACCCAAACCCCCGTATATTTAAAAAAAAATATACAAACACGGAGTCAACGCGCCGTGTGAACATAGCCAGTTTTACAGTCTGCTTCAGTTCATGAAGCCAAAATGTTTTAATCAATGGCTTTTGTTTTTTTCTACATCAAGTAGAGGGGGAAAAAAAAATCTGTAATCGCCTTGTAATTTTTTCATTTTTTTTTGTCTAAAAAGATGCAAAATAGGCTAAAGGGGATAGTGCTTACAGACCATAATGAGCTGTTGGACTTTGTTGGCTAATTTGGAAGAAAACCTCACTCCAATATGAGAATCCATAATTGGAAATATGTAAAGGATTATAAAACCAGCATAAAACTTGGCAAAAAAATATGCTGGTTAGTCCCAGTCAGCTGTGTAAAACTTGATACGTGTATTAATGGGGTGACGAAAGGAAAACATACAGGTAGACCAAGAAAGACTATAGAGCACTAGTGGTGATTCATGAATCTGCATTGGCGTAGGGGAAGATGTCTGGTGCCGTTCTATGAAACATGTAAAGACGACTGAAGAAATTATCCCATTTCTCCACTCGTGTATGATAGGAGGCTGTATTTCAGTAAATGGAAGCGGAGAATTATTTTAATTAGCACATCGGTATAAGGACAGGTGTACATAGACATTTCTGACACTTCCCATTCAATCGATAGAAAAATGACAGCTCCTCTTTGCAAAGAGCAAATAATGTTCTAGCTTCTCTTCAGGAAAGGTGTATCAGCTCAATGATCTAACCAGTAAACAGTCCACATGTCAATCTGGATGACATTTTTTAGTGGGGGGGAAAAAAAAAAAAAAAAAAAAATATATATATATATATATTTCAACCACTCAATGAGAAAGTTGGAAACCGTTTTTATTGACTTTGATCTTAGTAAAAGTTTCCCCCCCCAAAAAAAGGAAGAGCAATAATTTCCCCCTGTGGTTCGCAATCTGTTTTTTTTTTTGGCTGATTCATATTTTTTTTTTCTCCTATTGATCTGGGAAAAAAAACATGGGATTAGTAAATTTTTTTTTCTTTTTGAGGGGAAAGGGTGTGCCTCCCCCTGACAGGATTACGATGTACTTCGGCCTTTTAACAAATAAAAACCCAAGATTCACGTTCCTGCACCCCTGGGGCAAGGGAAAGCGAGGTAGTTCCCCCAGTCGTCTTTTTTTTGTTGTCTTTTGGGGCCCGGGGTTTTACAAAAGTTGTATAATACGCCCGGGGTTTTAGTTTTTCTTGTCTTCCCCTGGGGGGCGTAAAAAAAAAGAGACAGGACCCCCGTTTTTTTTTTGGGGAAATGGGCAAAAACCATGTCGGTACAAAAAGGCGCTTTTTTGGCACTTTTTTGTCCGATGCAGGTAGAAAATTGCCTAAGTTTCCGATTTTTTAGCTGCTCAAAGCATGGGTTTTTTTTAAAATTTTGTAATTGCTTGGGGTAAATGTCTGGGTTAAAACTCCTTGGGGTAAGTTTGGAGCCCCCACACAGAGGTGGTGCTGGGTCCATTATTTTAACGTAAAAAAAATTTGCTCATTAAAATCGCGATGGGACTCCAAAAACAGATCCCTTGCGCGTGAAAAAATCCTTTGTTTTTTTCCTTTGGTATACAAACCCCGGCAAAAACGTTTTTTGGGTTAAATTTCCAAATTCCAAAATTTTTTAATAGTAATAAATTGTATTTTTCGATAAAAAAAAAATCTCCCGAGGTTTTATCACTAAAAAAAATAGGGGCCCCTTTAAAAGGGGTTTTCCCGGGAAGAAAAAATTAATCGGGGGTTGATCAACTTGACTGGTTTAAAAAAAAAAAAAAGTGATATTTACCAACTGGTCCTCCAATATTGCAACTCCAAAGCCCCGCTCCCTCCCCTTGTGCTGCACTTGCTTATAATGGGGTTTGGCCTTTGTGTCAGTTGAGAAAGGAGTGGATTGCCGGAATTCTTTATGGAGGGGACAGGGGTAATTAATTATTTCTTTTTTTTTTTCTATCAGACAATGCTTTTTATAGCTGTCTACACAGCATAGGATTTTGATCAGCTTTTTGACAGATTCAGTATTTTGAATCCACTGAAAATCCAACTGTAACCAGTAATCTACACAACCTGGATTTTTTTTCCGATTGCTGCTGGATTCCGATGGATTATAAAATGTGCTGTATATTGCTGTTTGGATTCCCATACCTTCAATGTACGGGGCGGACATCAAATCCGAAAACCGACCATGGTTTTTAATGCAATATCTGCGCCAAAAACGGGGTGTAATTGTGCTGCAATCCGCCCAAATTAGACCCGCAAGTTCAGTTATTCATAGCTGGGAGCACTGATTACCTGACGTTTTCCGTGGCGTGTAATACGCACAGGTGAAAGTTAATAGGAGCCGGCTGTTGGCCAGCGTGTAATTGTAAAACACCCAGTGTATTGCGGCGTGTGCATTACCATCTACAATACGCAAACATACCCTTAAAATACCGTCTGATTTTGGATGGCATTTTAACATTGCTGTGTAGACATGGCCTGGCTTTCTATTAGGTTAGCATAGATACAATTTGTTGAATAAATGTATCCACATCAGTCATGAAGAATGTACAAAACACAGCAACATTTCCCCTGAGCTCTGTTAGTCATGTTGGCCCCATTCCATTGAGGAGACCTGAAGGATCTGCCCCTTGTGAATGTTCATACCTGCAGGAAAGGTGTGGTTACTTATAGAAAGAACTGCTGTGTGTGAGCTTAACTAATAGCTCCAAGGCTTTGTGAAGGAACAGCTTAATGATACTGCTTATTATCCGCTTATGTGTCTTGTTTTCTCCTGTGGTTATGTTTGTATTCTCTTACAGCAATACCATCCCCCTTTAAACTTGTTACATATATTATTCAGAAGAGCTTAGTGAATAAACTATAGGACCCATGTATCAATGTGTAGTATACAGCTTCATGAAGTGCAGTAATTACTGCCATTTGCAGAGTGTTAGTTTTTATATGTACTTACAGGGTGATCTCCATCTTTCTGCTCCCGTGATGACAAGCTTACTACAAACCCTTGTGTTTTATCTATAAGCTGCTGTTGGAAGAAAAAGTAAGAATGGGTTCACACTACATTAATGTATTCGATACCAGGAACATTCAATTCTTCTGAATGGTACATATATACGCTAGAGCTTCTCAGCTCCTTTCCCATAATGCCTTGTGATATGCAGATACTTCGTGGAGTACAAAAAGGCAATTTTAAATCTCCACACACCTATATAGGCGCTCTCCCTAAGGAGAGATCTTCCCTTTCTGAGCTACTCATTGCCTCCCACTCAGCCAAGCTAGCATCGCTCTGCTCTGTACTGACGAGGGGCAAACATCCCGAAACGGCTGTCTACAGATGAGTGATGCTGGCTTGGCTAGATATCCCTTCTTGCTTTCCAAAGACCCAGTGGGTCAAAAGCAAATTGAGGATTTGTTACATCCAACAGAGGGCGCTAGAGCTTCTCAGCTCCTTTCCCATAATGCCTTGTGATATGCAGATGCTTCGTAGAGTGCAAAAAAGGCAATTTTGAATCTCCACACGCCTATATAGGCGCTCTCCCTAAGGAGAGAGCTTCCCTTTCTGTGGTACAAATATGTGTAATTCTGCTTGTAGCGTGCAACATTTTTCCCCACAATGGATGCATCTCTTGAAGAATTTATTGCATGCTACAACAAATATCTGGCAAATATATTGGCAAAATAAATAAAAAACAGAGCTAGGACATCAGAAAAAATGCTACAAAAAGTGGAACATTTTTCGTAAAAAATAAACATGGCACTTTCTTTAAGAGAGTGCGCAATTCAGCAAGAGGGGATGTGGCCTCCTGAACCCAACAGATTTAATGTGTTATGCAGAAGGAGGCATAACCCATAGCTAGTTTCTGGCTGTGAATTATGCCAGTGACCTCATTCCCTCTCACCTTGTCCAGTCAGTTTCTCCAACTGTCCCCTCTCATCTAACTACAATCTTCAATTTCTCTGTCCTCTGGGATCTTCCTTTTAAACACGCCATCATAACCCCTTTACTAAAAAAACAGCCCACTCGGGACCCATTCTGGGCTACTGACCAGTGTCTGTCCTGCCCTTCATCTCACCTCCTGGAACGCTTGGTCTACTCTCGCCTAACCGACTAACTCTCTGCTAACTCTCTTCTTGACCGTCTGCAATCAGGTTTCCGCTCTTTACACTCCACAGAAACTGCTCTAGCAAAAGTTTCAAATGATCTCCTGACAGCGAAATCTCGGGGTAACTACTCATTGCTGCTTCTTCTGGATCTCGCTGCAGCATTTAACACCATAGATCACCAACGTCTCCTTACCATGCTCAGCACCATTGGACTCCAGGACACTGCTCTCTTGGTTCTCATCCTACCTCCCTTCAGTATCTTAATTGCAGGTTCTTGTTTGAGTTCCTCAGGGATTGGTTCTTTGTCCTCTCCCCCATTGGACAAACCATCAGCAGATTTGGCTTCCAGTACCATCTCTACGCTGATGACACTCAACTATACACCTATTCCCATGACATCACTCCTGCCCTGCTATAAAACACCAGTGACTGTTTCTGACATGTCCTCCCTCTCAAACAAAACCTCACTAAAACTTCACTTCTTGTTTTTCCAGCGTCTACTAACCAAACCCCATCTGCTATTTCTGTGGCACCATCATAACTCCTAGGCAGCAGGCCCACTGTCTCTGGGTTGTACTAGATTCTGATCTGTCCTTCACTCCCTATACATCCCTTGCCCGCTCCGTCACCTGCACCCAGAAAATCTCCAATCCCCCTTCTCATGTGAACAACCCAAACTCCTCCCCTTATACTTCTTTTAACTTCTGTAACTCCCTGCTTATCGGTCTCCCTCTCTGTAAACTCTCCCCTTTCCAATCTATCCTTAATGGAACATCAAGGTTCATCTTTCTTTTCAGTTGCTATACTGATGCCTCTACCCTGTGTTAGTCACTGCACTGGTTGCCCATTCAGTACTGAATACAACATAAACTCATCACTGTTATCTATAAAGCTCTCCACAGTGCTGAACCCCCCCCCCCCCCCTTCATCTCCTTTTCTCATCTCTACCACCCTACCCGCTCTCTCCGCTCTGCTGCTGATCTGTAATTACAGGCCTCTATCATCTGAATCTCCCATGCCCGTGTCCGAGATTTTGCATGTGCTGCACCAGTTCTCTGGAACACGTTACCCCAAATGATCAGGTAAACTATGCGCTATGAAAACTCATTATATTAGGCAGGCCTATCAAGATCCCTAATTGTTAACCCCACCCACCCCCATTTCTGTCACGCGCATTCATCACTTCCTGCACTTGGGCATTCACAGGCACTTATCTGTATATAGATGGGTGTCGGGTTCATCCACTTTTTATGTAAACTACCGCAAATAAAACATGGCTGGACCATTGTAAACCAAGCCCTTCTTCTCACCCATACACCCTAATAGATTGTAAGCTCTTGGGAGCAGGGCCCTCACACCTCATGTCTCATTTGTAAGTAGCTTTTTATTGTGTAATGTTTGTTTTGTCTGTACTTATAGGCTATGTTAACATGGCTTATTTGCGGGGCGTAATTACGCCGTGTGGACGGGAGCGGGGGTCCGGCACCTCGCCGGCCCATAGACTATCATTACTAGCAGCGCGTATACGGCGCTAGAAAATGACATGTCATTTATCTCCCCCCGCGGCGGATTCGCTGAGCAGGGAAGGGGAGACTTAACCCATATTTTTCTTGGAACGACGAATGACTGGGGCGTATTCCACCGAAATTAGCCAGTACAGCCGTAATTACGGACTGAAATACGTCCCATTTTAACCCCGTGTGAACATAGCCTTTACCCTCTAACTTGAAAAGTGCTGTGGAATATGTTGGCGCTATATAAATAAAGATTATTATTATATCTGTTGCTTCTGCTAGATCATATCAGGCCTTGATTTTAGTGTGAGGCACATGGGGAGGTGCACCTGTGATTAAATGTATTAACAGCCCCTTTAAAAAATTTAAAACACAATCAAACCCTTAGCCCCCCTAAGTTGTCATAACTCTTACAAAAGGACAGCTATAGCCCAAAAGGATTAAGAGGCCCTTAAAGTCAAACGCCTACAAACTCATAAAGGAACCACACAATATATAGCTCACAAAAAAAAAAAAACACTGTATTACAAAAGAAAAAATGAAGATGGTGAGAGTAGGGAAAGGAAATTCAAATCGCAATACAATGGCATTTCATGGACAACTGATTAAATAGAATAATCCCTTCAAGTACTCAAAGGTTACAATAAACGTTAATAGCAAATAATAAATTATTAACATGGTTGGAAATGTAATGCACAAAGTCTTTAAATATATAATAGACAACAAATAATCTGAGTAGTCAAACCCCCAACCTAACCAAGGTGATGTGAGCATGCCCAATGGGGACGTTTCGCAGTCTGCTTCCTCAGGGGAATCTGCTGTGTCTTACGCTAGGTCTAAACTGCAGTGGACAAAAAACGACCTGAAAACGAATTACTAAAAACGTTCATGAAACTGAGTTTTCTGCACGCTGCCTGTCAAAAGCAGCTGAAAAAACGTCCATTTTTTTTGGAGCGTCTTTGCTCTGCTTTTTAATGTATTCACAAATTAAGCCATTGGATGAACTAAACCCCCACAGGTGATTAACTGTTAAGCGTCTTCTTTGGGTACTGTAGCCATTTGAGCACATTGTCCTTTGTGCGCTGCTGCGCGTGCTCTGCTTTATTAAATTTTTGCCCAGATTCTTGCACCAAAAACCCACATTATCTTTGCAAACAGCAAATAACTGTATTGCTCAAAAGGATTTTCGCCAAAATCCCCAAAAATGCATTTTTTGCACCAAAATTCAGTAAAAAAAATATATTTTTAGTGTCAAATGAGATCACTTATTTGCGGCAAAATCTTAAAAAAAAAAAAAAAAAAAAAAAATATTCTATGCCAAAAACATATTTTTTTTAGCGAAAAAAAAATTAATTGCGCAAAAATCGTTGGCGACCAAAGGGTGATTTTAATTACAAAAGGGACGACAAGGAACACAAACGCTTTATGCAAATTTTTAAGGATTAACCTTTTGTTTACCACCCCCTTATATGCAACTTGGTCTCCTTGGGGGGGTTTTTTTATTGAAAAATCGCGGCAGAAAACGCCACGAAAACCCAAAAGACTCCCCCCTTTACATGCTCCCTTTGTAAATTTCTGCCCTTTTTTTTGACGTTTTTAAGCATGTTGCAAAATACGACCAGTAAAAAAAAACGAGCAGAAAAAAGCGTGAGCAGCAAGGGGGTTTACAATAAAGCCTAAGGGGGAAGGGTTCAGTCCCTTTTTTCCAACGTTTTTAAAAAACAAAAACCTAAAAAAACTGCCTTTTTCTGTCAGGTAAATAGCCTTATATTGCTGTCTGAAACACAAGTCTAATAAAAATTCTCTTAATGTCTCTACTTATTTAACCTTTGCCACCTAAAGATACATTTTTAATTTGCTGGTTTTTTTTTCTGGGGGTGTTTTTGGGTCCAGCATGAGGGAAAACTAGTGTAGCTTTATTTGGGTTTCAAACCCCGATATTTTGTCTTAGCATTTTTCTGGGCGTTTTTGGAAATTTTAAAAATTTTATAGGTGAAACATAATGCTGTTTCTGTTTCAGTTTGATGTTTTTTTAAAAAAGGCTCATCCCGGGAAAAAAGCCTGGTATCCGGCTCATAAATTTACTGTCAACACAAATTAGAAGTTCCCCCCTTTCTTTCTCATAGGATGTGTCAGGGTTTGTGCGGATGTGATACGAAAGATCTCTTAACCTTCTGTTCTGTTGCAAGTAACCGAGGACTGCACTTGCTCTTCCGTGGGAATCGGATATGTCTGGTATAACAGGACTGGAAAGAGGTGCTTGTATCTGGAAACTAAAACATGATTCAAAATTTCCCTTGACAGATCTGGCACACATTGCATAGTTTTACAGTGCTTTTAAAAAACAAGTGCCTAAAATTTGAAATCCTTAGCGCCAGTTTTTGCAGGGGGGGGGGGGGGGGGGGGGGGGCAAAAAAAACACGTCCAAAACACACAACGACCTTATGGTTTTTTTAAACCGCCGGCCGCCCGAAAAACATTGACCGTGCACATTCTTCTGTCCGGTTTTCAGACGGAATATGTGCATGTCAATGTGAAAGGGGAGGGCTTTTCTCCACTCATCGCTGAGAAAAGTCGTCCCAACCCACGGCCGTGCTGCGTGTTGGATCCATTTAGGATCTGATTGACGCAGTGTTTATTTGGGATGCGATTTCCCCCGATCCAAAAACGCTGTGCGAACATACCCTTAGTCTGTCTACACAGCAATGTTAAAGTGCCATCCAAAATCTGACATTGTAACATCGCTGTACTGCACCACTGTGCGAAAAAAGTGGGTCGGTCCCGCAGACTATGTTCGGACGGCTGGCAGTTTAGGAAACAATCAGTAAAAAATTAAAAAAAATAAATCTGTGCTGTGTAGACTGCAACATGGATTTTCTATTGGTCTACACAGCACTAGGTTCAGTCGGATTTTCGGCGGATTCTGAATACTAAAACTTGTGTTGTGCAGACTTGGGGCACGTTTTTTTCGGCTGGTTTTTCAGCCTGAAAAACCGGCTGAAAATGAGCACAATGGTGCTCTATGGAAAAACCGTGCAGCAGTCCCCACTGCACGGGTTTTCCGTCCGGTGGTTTTGTCACCCGCAAAACATTGTGGAAGCACAATCTTCCGTCCGGTTTCCAGACAGAATCTGTGCTTCTCAATGTGAAGGGGGGGACTTTTCTCCGCTCATCGCAGAGAAAAGCCAAACACCTCCCCCTCCTCCCCACGGCCGCGGGGACGGCTGCAAAACAGGACAAGTACCGTCCGGCAAACCGACCGGTATTTGTCCTGTGCAGTGGGAACGCACCCTTAGGCTATGTTCACACGGCTTATTTCGGGACGTATTTACATCCACAAATACGTTTCAAATACGTGTCACAAAGTGTGGTACGTATTTCGCATCGTAAATACATTCCACATTCTTTACTATGGTGATTTACTCGCAGAATACGCCTCAAAAAGTGACAGGGGACTTATTTTTACGATGTATTTACGCCCCCAAATACGTCGCGGAAAATACGCCTCGTGTGAATGACGAGGCGGTATTTTCCATTTTGGAATCAATGCTAATCTAATTGTTCATTTTTTTGAAACGTATTTCAGGACGTATTTACGACTTAAATACGTCTGTAAATACGCCCCGAAATAACCGTTTTGAACATAGCCTTGGCCTTAGTGCCATGGATGTGATTTTGATTTAAAATACAGATTATCTCTACATAGAGGGGCTAATTCACAGCCCAACTACTTGTATAGAATTTGCCTTCAAAGAAGTGACCTGTCGCCTTTCTTTCCCCTTCTGTGATGCACATCTGAAATTGGCATAACAAGAAATTCTGCACCTTAGTGCACAGTGTGAACTACAGCTCATATTCACATAAAAAAATAAAGGAGCTTTCATGTGAATTCCAAATCTGCACCAGATTCTTCGTGGAAAAAAGTGTCTTTGTGGGAACATGGCTTTAAAGAAGACCCATCAGCTTTTCTGACCTGTCTGTATTTAAATACTGTTTCCATTTGCCATAAAATAACAATAGGTTGTTACACCGTTGTCACTAGACACTAGTTGGCAGCTTGGTTGGTGCTAAGAGGGGCAGGATCAACAGACACTGTATTGATGAGGGTAACCTACTTGCAGTGTGTTTGTAGGGATAAAAGAAGGATGGTGCAATGAAAGGTACTGCAACATTGTTATTTTAAGGGGATTATATTATTAAACTGTCCTTTTTTGAAACTTTTTATTCTGCTTTATACAGTATCTGTGAGCAGTGATAATTGACATGGGATGGGCAGACATTGTACATGTATACGTCAATATATGTAAAAGTTGTGAAAGGTTCTATGGATGCAATAGTCCAAAAAATAATTTCATGTATAGGTTGTGGCTCGTCTTTAAAATCCAGTTGCAACAAGTTCTCTGCTTCAACAGGAATTTTGATGTTATGATAGGTGCATTATATATGCATAGTTTCTATGTGGAGAAACAAGCCCATGGAAATTTCAAAGTAAACCTACAGGGATGTACATCTTGCTGCATGTAAAGAGTTCTATATTTTTTACAGCTAGTTGTATATCCGAAGCATGAAACTGTTACTGAATGATGACCCCTGCATCATTTTATTTTATTTGGGCTGCAGCATGAACATAAATGCCCATATGATACCATTTTGCATAGAAGTGGCCAGCAATCAATTAATTTGTGGATAATTTCTGTGGAGGTGCTTAGATTGCATTTACATCTGTGCCAGTAGTGTCTCAGCAATTAATTCGTGCAACTTTTGGTACAACTTTTTTTTTTTTTTTTTTTTTAACCTCGTAATTTTAATAGCATATTTTCCAGTTACATGTTAAGGTAAAACTATTTATACGTCTTGTAATTTGCATTTCTAAAGCAAATAGTCACACAAGTCTAAAATTAGTCTGCAGCTTTAAGTGCCTCTAAGGTCTGAAAGCCGTTTCTCAACACAGTGATTAGTTTATAACACGTAGGGAAAGGTGAATAAAGACTGCCACCAAACACATTGCTGTTTTGACTTTGCTTTGTTCAGGAGATAAAGATTTTAATCTACTGCTAGTATGCAGACCTGCTTTATCTCCTCTCATAGCTCCAAGCTGCCTTCCAGCATGGTGAGTCACTCTCAGCTGAGTCTTCTCTCTATCAGCTTGTTTTAGTTAAAGGAGTTGTCTCATTACAAGCTTTCAGCCTGTCAGTGAGCCTGGTAGTTGAATTGAGAGGCATGCTTCTTGGTCTGTCTCTTCTGCTCCCTCTTCCCCTCCCCTCCCCTCCCCTCAGCACACAGGCAGCTCAGTAACTTCTATACAGCAAGGGGGGAGGGGGGTTTGCTGCCAGAGTTAACCCTGTGTGTGTCTGCCTAGGTCTGTTGCAGGAGAGGACTGATCTATGAGTGTAGAGAGGTCTGTGAAGCATTGATTACTAATAGCAGAGCAGAGGGGATGCAAGTGTTCCTATACCCCCTGCTTAGCTTACAAGTCTCCACATCTCCAGCAACAACAAATCCTGTCAGAACAGACACAGGGCAGCTGGGAAGTATTACTATGCTCAGGATGTGTCACTAGTACAGCAGAGCATGAAGCATTCACAAGCCTCCCTGATCTGTATAGTATTAGTATAGTGACAGTTCCACAGACACATCATGATTATAGTAACACACAGGGTCACTGCTGTCACATCTATCTGTGTAGAGAGCAGGAGGAAGCAGGCACACACAGGGTTAATGCAGGCAGCAGGACACAGAAGCCAGAGTCCTCCCTCCCCCTCCCTCCACTACAGAAGCATTCTGTGCGGGAGGGGCTCTCTGCTCTGACCTGTCTTCAAAGGCGATGAGTCATACAGACCTGACAGCCAGTAAGAGAAGGATCAACAGGTCAGCTGCTATAGAAATTTGAGAAGCTGATGTAGTACTACTAACAGGGCTAACTCAAAATCAGTAGGACATTTGTAATGAACATATATTGCAAAGCTGCTTGTTTTTTTTAAAGATCTTTTAATTAAAACCCAATCATTGTAGCGAGACAACCCCTTTAATGAAGAGTTTTAAGTGCTACTGGTCTTGGCTTACTGAAAGAAAACATGCCTCAACAAGAGTTCTTAATTTAAACCATGGAATGGATTATAAAACTCCCTTAGGGGGCTTTCACACAGCGTAATTTTGGTGCCCTTTTAACAGCACTTCAATTACACTGCCTTCATCACCAGCAATTTTCTTTCAGTTGTCTAAATTGTTCAGAAAGTTGTTTCAAGTAAGTAATCAATGACCGTTTGAAGTCTTGTGGATTACAAACTCACTAATTGATTACTCCCTTTCCAAACAGTTTAGATAAGTGAAAGAAGCTTGCTGGTAATAATGGCACATAATTGGAGCACAGTTAAAACTGTACCAAAACTGCGCTGTGTGAAAGCATCCTTAGAGGCCGTCCCCATGGCACAGGACACATACCGGTCGGCTTATCCGACAGGTATTTGCACTGCTTTCGTGCCGTGCACATGGCCGCCGGGGGAAAAGCCCCCCCCTCCCCTTCCTTTACGTAGGCATGTTCTTTCGTCCATCCAGTTTTCAGATGAAATATGAACATGTTCTATGTTTTTCCGACCACTGCTGGTCTGAAAAACCGGCAGGCGGAAAATCTGTGCAGTGGGAACCGCTGGGCGGATTTTCCATTACGGGCCGTGTAAAAGTTTTTCAGCCAAGAACCGGTTTAAAAACATGGCCTTAGGATGGAAACATAGCACAGCTTGGCAAAAAAATGTTGGTTGTTCCCATTCAGCTGCATTTGAAATTTTTTGTAAGGATGAACAAAATAGGAAGGTTATAAAAGAAAAACATGCATGTATATCAAGGAATACAACAAAGCATCAGGATAGAAAACTTAAAGCAGTATTCTTGGAAATAGATACCAAAAAAGTAGAAGCATCTGGGCAGAAACAGTCAGTGTTTCTGGCAGAACTGGCTGAATAAAATGGGATTTACATATAGAAAAAACAAACTAAACCATTACTAACACCTAAGAAGAAAACAAGCATAGAAGGAATAAAGGGAAGTAATCGTGGAGGATTGGATGAAGGTGGTACTTGATAATAAATCGCCAATCTGCTTTGGCTAAGGAGATGGTGATGAAACTTTTTATCCAATACTGTTTTAATGAGACCTATAAAGATGACACCTAAATGAAAATAGTCAAACTTCCCCACCTCATTTATAATGTTGGGTAAAGGAGCAGGGAAGATGACAAGTAGTCATTCCCTCATCAGAAAATGCATAAGTGTATACAAAAATGTTGGACACTTTTTTTTTTTTTTTTTTTTTTTTTTCCATTCTACTAATAGAAAACAGAACTGGTGATAATCAGTTTTCCGAATGATAATGCATCTTTACAGAGCAAATACTGGTACAAATTTTCTTTAGAAATATAACCTTTATTGACACATAGATATTATTGAGCTTAGAGACCATATAGGGTGAGCCACCGAGAGGTAGGCTGCCCTTTTTGGGGCGATATTCCCTCCTGTTGATAGAGTATAACAGTGGAAAGCATAGGGGAGTCTATATGAATTTATTATGAGCCCTGATGACTGGTTTATTGTGGTACAGTATGTCATTAACCCCTCTACATGGCTTTAGAATACCTGATACTGCACTTGTGGGATTGAATTATTGTCTTTTAATGTGAATGAAGTAAAAATTTAATTTTAGATTTGTTTCAGTGACTTTTAAAAAAATAGGTTATGGCTTAACCTTTAAAAATGCATACTGCCCTTTTGTACTTGTTGTCATTCTAGTTTTAAAACTGCTGACTGTGTTCCCTGATCCATGTTCACTAGGTGTATGGTTCGGCAGCCAATCATTGGCTTTAAAGGGGTTGTCTCGCTACAATGATTGGGTTTTAATTTAAAGATCTTTAAAAAACAAGCAGCTTTGCAATATATGTTCATTACAAATGTCCTACTGATTTTGAGCTAGCCCTGTTAGTATTACTACATCAGCTCCTCACATTTCTATAGCAGCTGACCTGTTGATCCTTATCTTACTGGCTGTCAGGTCTGAATGACTCATCACCATTGAAGACAGGTCTGAGCAGAGAGCCCCTCCCGCACAGAATGCTTCTGTAGTGGAGGGAGGAGGACTCTGGCGTCTGTGTCCTTGCTGCTTGGATTAACCCTGTGTGTGCCTGCTTCCTCCTGCTCTCTACACAGATAGATGTGACAGCAGTGACCCTGTCTGTTACTATAATCATGATGTGTCTTTGGAACTGTGACCATACTAATACTATACAAATCAGGCATGTGAATACTTTATGTTCTCCAGTATTAGTGAGACATCCTGAGTATAGTAACACTTCCCTTGTTGTTGCTGGAGATGTGGAGACTTGTAAGCTAAGCAGGGGATATAGGAACACATGCATCCCCTCTGCTCTGTTAGCACACAGCTTCATATTCCTCTCTACACTCATAGATCATCCCTCTCCTGTAACAGACCTAGGCAGGCACACACAGGGTGAACTCTGAGAGCAATCCCCCTCCCCCCCTGTTATAGAAGTTACGTAGCTGCCTGTGTGCGTGATGGGAGGGGGGAGAGGAGCAGAAGAGACAGACAAGCTAGCACGCCCCTCAGTTCAACTTACCAGGGACACTGACAGGCTGAAAGCTCGTAATGAGACAACTCCTTGAATGTTACCTTGTTGTCCTGTTGACCTTCATGCTTAGGATATGAGTGGTGATGTCAAGGGAATGACCATTGAAGACAGACTGGCTGCAGTAGACAGAGATGGGGGACCCCACTAGCAGCTTTAGCGCTGCAGTATGTCTTTAATTTTACATGGACAGCCCCTTTAATGCTCGTGTATAAGGCCAAGTGTAGGCCAACATTTTACTGGTGCTTATGGTTAACACCTTAGAAATACGAATCCTCACAAGTATAGTCTTTACATCTGTATATAGTGGTATATAATACTGACTGATGGGTATTCTTTCCAGTCACTGTGGGGGGGCCCTCTAACATGTGTATGAGATTTACCTAATCTGAGCGTGTAATTTATGATGGCTCAGGTACATGGATATCCACACTGTATTTATCCAAAAATTGGTTCTAATACATTTATCCACTGTAAATTGAATTTTCCTTTCCGTCATCTAGTCGGCTCCATTACATTTTCCATTGCGCAAAGGATTAATTCCTCCATCTCTGGGGTGTTGATCCCTGGAGAAGTGAACTTTAGTAGAGGAGAGGGGTTGGGTTCTTGTGACCAGCGTATTTCCCGGCATCCCTATTGGTCAAGTACCCTATGTAATCGAGGGAGCCTGGTCTGAAGTAAGACTAGATGGATTTGTAAATGAGTAGCTTTTCTTCTTAGCATTTTGTTAATCGGTCATAGTTTGGCGTCTGAAAGAGAACATTGTTGTGTGGTATTCAGTACCATCTGAGTGGGAAAAAAAGCAGGGTTGTGAATTAGCATAAATCGCGTATTCATCAGACTTGTACAAAGCTGCTTTGGCTTAATGGGCCATTTATGATCATCATGAATATTATTTTCATTTGTGTCACTGTCCTATTTTTCCAATCCAATTTCTGTTTTCAGGCTGCATTGAATGAATTCTCCAGTCCTGCCGTGTAAAAGATGTATGATTGTATTAGGCTCTTGCTGTCATTTGCAGTCAGCTGGGGGCAGTATCCATGGCTATGAAGCACTCACATTATCCCCTTGATACATGAGCCTCCTCTGTATTTTTCATTCTTTATTAAAATAAACCCATCACCCAGTATGTTGCTAGACAGCACAGGCGGTCCTCAGTGTGGCTCCAAGGCTTCGTGGATTGATGGTTTTTCTAAAGCTGAGTTCTCTGTGGCAAATAATCCAATATTGGTTGCTATTAAATTTGTGTTTTATGAATTAGATGATGAAGTGATCTGCTGCATTTTAAGGGGTTTTCTGAGATAGGAAAAATAAATGCCTAATGGGGAGGAATAGCATAAAATGGCAAAGCATCCACCTGATCTCCTGCACCATTGCTCCGGTCTACCCTGTAGGCATGTGTCGCCATCTTTTCATATGGGACACACATGTGTCAGATGACCGTGATGGCATAATCTGTGGATACACGTAAATGTCTGGCGTGGGAATACCCCATCAAGCTTTAACTATCGGATTTACTTTTTTAGCCCACTTGGAGACTTGACAGCGCAATCATTTAATTGCTTCTATAATGCTTTGGTACACTCTGTGCACCACGGCCTTCTTGTCTTCAACATGCAGTATTTAACAGGTGATCTACTGAAGGCATAAAGCCTTGAATGTTCTCCTGCCTGCTAAGGAAACCTGTCGACTAATGGAGGGAGTCGACTCCTTCTGCCTAACCACTTAAATGGCCAGGATTTGAGGTCGCCCTGATGCCAACTGTTGCAGTAGGGTGCTGGCTGTAAGTCGGCACCCACTGTGGTAGGTTAGGGCAGTGTTACCCAACTCCAGTCCTCAAGACCCACCAACAGGTCATGTTTTCAGGATCTCCCACAGAATGCACTGACCACCGGCCTCTAAGACATGCCACTTATCTATTGTATTGTACGCCTGGGGAGAGGAGGCGTAATCCAAAATTATCTGAGAACTATGGATTACCATAATTTTGGCGTATATTTCGCCCATATTAGAGCACAAATACAACGCAAAATGCATGCCGAAATTTGCCCATGTGAACATGCCCCAACAGGATCTGCTAGGAATAGCAGAGCTTATATGCCAATCACTGATGTAGACCAACCCACAGCCTAACCAGGAAGCGCGAGTCTGAAGCTCACTGCCGATCTGTAATACAGCATGGTAAGAAAATGCCAATAAAACGGAAACTGTTACAAACCTGTTGCTTCACAATATAGTAGTGTTTAGAAAGTCACACATGCTGGTGGAGTGAGGTCTGTAGGTTTTGTAGTGAATAGCCCAGTTAGTATTTGGTATCTCTAACTGTTTTGTAACAGATGAGGGCTTTGGCATTCTATTATGTCAGCTGCACAATTATTTGCTCTATTTTTTGGCACAGGGGAACAGTGCTTCCTTAAATGGAATATTTGACTTGGATATATGTTCGATTAATGTGATTTAAAAGCCTTCACATTAATGAACCTGTAGTTCTATACATGTTCACTTTGTCAAAGCTTCACATAAAACCTAAATACTTTTCTGTTGGGGAAGGTACCCAGGATGTGGTGTGTGTGTGTGTTGTGTGTTGTTTTTTTTTTTGTTTTTTTTTTGTTTTTTTTTTGTGGACGTTAATTAAATAGTTGGGACCTATATGCCTTTTTTAAAAACTTGGGCAATTTTGCAGCAGAACCGCAGCAAAAAACATCCTGCTGTTTACATAGACTTCAATAGTAAAATTTTCTGCTTGACTGTGGCAGATTTTACGTGTTCCTAAAACCGCCAGTGCCAGAAAGGACCAGACAAAAAATTACCTGTGTGGACTGCAGGTCGTGTGTTTTTTTTTTTTTTTTTTTGTTTTTTGTATTGAAGTGTATGTGAACTGTTTTCCGTTGCATTTTTTTTTAGTGCTTTCTAAATACTAAAACCGCAGAAAACCCAACGGAAAACCTGTGCTGTGTAGACCTTGTTAGAGGTTTGTAAACTAGAGTTCACAAGGCCACAAAGTTAAAGGGGTTTTCTCACAACAGGCTTTTGAATTCATCTTAGATTTTCAAACCCAGGGGCAGGTCTCTTCTAGTAGGCATGTCTTCACTCACTGAATAGTGGTAACCTCATCACACCCCCCCTCCCTACTGCTACCGCCTAATTTTCTTCATTTTGTGTAAGCAGTGGGAGGGAGTGGATGTCAGTTCTCCAGACCTCCTGCAATGGTCAGTTCTCATGTCTGCAGAGCTGTCAGTTCTCTCCCAAGCTTCAAGCCTGAAATGATGAAACAAATATGAGAAATGCACTCTGCTCTAACCCCTTATTAGGCAGGTGGTAGAGGGGCAGCAGTGTATAAGGGTGTGTATTATGGGTGGGGGAAAAGATCATATAAGGTTGTGTCATGAATGGGGGAGTGAATCTAGCAGCTAAATAAACTCAGTAATTGCCCATCCTTTACATTAGAGCGGTCACTGTAAAAGAAGCACGGACTGAACTGTGTGAAACAGGCTATCACAGCACAGGGGGCATGTCCCGACCAGAGGTTGAACTAAATGCAGGCAGCAAAGGGGGGATGGCCTGACCCCCCGCCGCCTCCCCCAAGCTGTAGAAGTGGCTCTAGACACAGATGGGGTAACAGCAGCTATACTAAATGGCTACAATCAAAATACAGCCTCCTTTCTTAACATTTCTAACAGTGAAAGGGTCTGTTGCCCGTAGCAACCTATCATAAGTCTTTTTTGGTTGCTTTGTGCAACAGACAGTTTTACAACAGTTTTTTTGATAAATCGAGCCCATAGAGTTGTATTGTTTAAATAAGGTAAATGTTTTTTTTTTCCCTTCGGAAACTTCAACATTTTAGTGACCTTGCAATAAAAACATAGAAAAAGCAACCTGAAAAAACTAGGTGTGACTAGGAAAACTCCTGGACATATTGGGAGTTGTCCACCTATGGCTGCTGTATCTTGTCTGATTTGAATTTTTACCCCCTTAAGTGGTTTGATGGCAGCTCGTTTTTGCCTCGCCGGCAATGTGCTATATAAAGCGGGGCCTCTGGTGTCTGACAGCCAGGACCCTGCGCTAATGGCAAAGAATGGAGAGACCTCAAATCGGAGCTGATTACCCCCTTAGATGCCCCACTGAATGGTGACCGTTGCATGTAAGTGGTTTTAGAGGAAGGGGCAGGATCATCTTTTCCATTGGGCACACTAGGCAGTTGCCCGGGGGCCCCACATCTATAGGGGCCCCAATTGGTGAATGTATGTCGCAGGAATACAAGAAACATACCCTTGGTTCCTTGGTTGACTTTTTGCTTATTTATCTGTATTTTCTGTTTTTAGGATGTGCAGACAGTTGAAAACCATGGTGGAGAAAGAAGCCAAAGGCTCCCTGCTCTGCCAATTAGTCTTGTAGGCTGCCGGTGTCCAGACATAAGTGGCGTGATAATATGGGTGTGCTTGAGGCATGGTCAAGTGTGATGTCATGTATTTGGGCAGGGTCCACTGCAGTGCTATGCCCGGGGGCCCATAATTCTGTTAAGACGGCTCTGGGAAGAGGGTTCCCTCTCGCTACATTGACACTCCCTAAGATGTGTTACCAGAGTTGATGGTTTACATGATAGCTGCTAACCTACTGAAGGCTCCCACCTGTGACTCCTGTGTATGCTTCTTAGGTCCCGCCAGTGGTAGCATGCTTGTCCGTTTTACTATTCTAATATAATGCACTACATAAGTAATACAGTATATTGTATGGGCAGTCAAATGACTGCATGTTTAAGTTCCCTAGTGGGACTACAACACATTCACAAAAAAAAAAACTGTATATAATTGGTATTGGTGCAGCCAAAAAACAAGTGATCAAAAAGTCTCTTGTTCCCCAAAGTTGTACCGAACTACTGCAAAAAATAAACCCTCATTAAGATCTGTCAACAGACAAAAATGTTGCTGGTCCTGAAACACTAAAAATTTGCATTTGAAAGTTTTTGTTGTGCCAAAGTGAAAACAAAAAAAGGGTTTAATTATGCTATTGCCATAATTGTGGTGACCCGTAAAATAAGGTTAACACTGTATGTTTACCATATGCTGATTGGCGTAAAATTAAAATGCAAAAAAAGGTGGAATTTTTTTTCCAGTTCTCCCTTAAAAAGTTAATAAAAGTTCCTCAATAAGGTATATATTCCCCAAAATGGTGCCATTCAAAAATAACTCAAGCCCTCATATGACCGAAAAGAGAACTAAAAACGTTATGGCTCTTGTAATGCAGTGACAGACACAATTAAAAAAAATCTTTTTGGTCCTTAAGGTTTAAAAAGTGTTTTCCATACTTGTTCTTGACTGTTTCTAGGTCTACGGTATATAATGAACTACACTCTCTTCCCGTAGAACTTTGAACCAATGGCTCCACTTTTTTTTCTCTGATCCACTTAATGTGATATTGACAGAAATAGTTCATTATGTCTTGTCAGATACACACAGTACAAGCTTCTATTATGGGATTTGAACAAATGTTCATGATAACATAGCCTATCCGGTTACTAGGATACATGATGGCCATAATTCAGGCCATGTGAATGCATTAGTCTGCTGCTGCCATATCATTACAGTTGTTCCTTGCAATTTAATAGATTAAATATTCGTTCAAGCCATAAAGGCTGAATCTATGTAGACCGTGGAAAATGAGCCTAGAGCTCTGTTCCTGTACTCCTCTGGATGCATTATACTGAGGTCCAGTACACTGGCTCGCTGCTTTACTAAACTCTCTTCATATCATTTAGTTAGAATGGAAAAGTTTAATAAAGAGGGGACATTCACTTGTTCTAGGCATTTTTATATTTCATCAATTTAGGGTACTTTTTTTTTTTTTTGTAGGGGAAACAAATTCTTAAAAGGGGTTTTACCATAAAGTAAAAAAAAAAAAGCTATACCAGCCACTCGCAGCTTGCTGCGAGACGACCATGCATGTGGATGAGGACCGTGCTTGCGGCTGTCCTCCTTATTCACTTCTATGGTAGCTTCCAAACATATTTGAGTGCACACACTTAGCTGAAAAAAACTGAGATTTTTCGTTCACATGTTTTGATCAAAAAAAATGTTTAAGCCACCTCCGACTATCAACGGGATATCAAGGCGGGTGGTCCTACTCTATTTTTACCTCTCAGAGTCCAAATCAGACTTCTCATTTGGGTCAACAGACCTCCATAATCCAGAGAGAGAAAAAGCACCAACCTAATAAGCATACTGCACTGATCTAGCAACCTGTGGAGGTGGCCGGGGTGCAAGAAACCAAAATGGAGGCATCACACACTTAGCTGTCTTCAAAAGCTCCCAAATCCCATATTGCACCAATGGGGAACATGTCCGTGTACAACCAGCAGGCAGCTTAATAAAGGGGCCGTCCCACTTACAAAGGTTAGCTTGCAACATATAGGGACTGCTATTTTTCCAAATATACAGTATTGCTTTGTTTTTGTTTTGTTTTTTTGCTTTGTTGAGGAGATGAGGTTGCACACAGGTCAGCATCCGAGGTGGGGTGACGTCGCCACAGGTCCCGACTGCCAAAAGCATGAGTATAGTGTGTTATCACGAACAAATAACGGAGACTAATTACTTGTTTGATTCAGAGCTCGATAAGATCTCCTGCTCTTTTTTCGGTGCAATCAGAAGAGCTGTGACTACAGAGCTGATATGTTAATCACTGCTATAGAATCACCCACCCACCATCAAGAGACAGAAGCAAGAATGTGAAACTGCTTGTGGCTGTAAAATAGCGTGATGAGACAAACCCTTGAACAAAGCCCTGACTCTGGGACCTGGTGAGTGTGCACATATGACAGGCCTAGGAGCTTTATGTAGACCACTAGCTGCCATGGCACCCTGCAGTTGTGGAGAGAGGGTCGCTGATGGGGTGATGGAGATGTCCTCCCTTTATTTAACCACTTAGATACTGCAGTCTTTTTGAATCTGAGTCCTCTCCAATGCCAGCTATTGTAAAGATGGCTGCTTTGACATATAGCTGACTTCTGCTATGGATAGGCTCAGTTCTGCTTGCATTTTACATGTACAGTTCTCTAAAGAAAATGTATTTTTAGTAATTAAATCCAGTTAAAGAAGCAAAGTCTTCTCTTTGTACAGGGTTTCATTTTCAGATTTGTAGATTTTGACGTATTTTTTTTCCTTTTTTTTTCTGCGTATGATTAGAAGGTGAGCCATCTTGCTTGTGCAGCATTTAAGAGATGCTTTACAGCAACCTTAAGGATTATAGGACTTAAAGGGGTTTTGCCATGAAGTAAAAATGACGTGGGAAGCTTGCAAATTAAATAACAAATATTTTCATCATTCATTATTATTAAAAATTCTGCACCATGTTTGCTTTAGCTGCTCCTTTAGTGATCCATTGTTTACAGCTCATCTCCAGAGTTCCTCAGTCCTGGTCAAACATGCTCGGATATCAACTCTTCTCTCAGGCAGCTACTGAATGTTCAAACCCCAGGTGCTGTCATTCTATTCCTCTGTATTCCTTAGTAATTAGTCAAACAGGGGAAATTAATAAAGAAACCTCAATCAGGTTTGTGCATTGATAAAGAGAAAAAAAAAGCTACAGATTGGGTTCCTGCAGGGATTTGAATCTAGGACCCTTGTGCCTGGAGGCAAAAACTTTACCTCTCAGCTACTCACAATGCTTTATATAAAAACAGACCTTTCTTTGAATACAGAGAGGAAAGGCCTGGTGATGTCATCCTGCTGGGTCACATGATATACAAATCGCACACGCCCCCTTCTGAGCACACAGGGCTGAAGAGCTGGATGCAGGAAATATGAAATGAGATTGTGGTAAAACCCCTTTAAGTCTGGAGCTGATTTTTATTGGAGAGTGTTGTGGGCATGCTCTGTGACCTGTGCTTAGATCACTGTTTTGGGAGGTGAGGAGATGAGCTATTAACATCACCTATTATGAATGGTAAATCTTATGTACCAGTGTTGCCTTTCATTATAATCTTGCCTGTGATAGCGAGATGATTGCTGGGAAGTGATCTCTACAGAAATGATTAAATATGTGTAACTTAAATAGTATATAATTTTTGATCATGCATTCACTTTTAAACTGTTTAAAGGATGTACAAAAAATGAAATTTGTTGCAGCATGGGAGGAGTTGTGTAGACCAGACTGAGAGGTAGTTTTAGGGAAGAACAGTGTCCATGCACCAGTCCATTGGATAACCAGGGAGCATGGATAGAGGGATTAGAGAGGTGTTGAAGACTGCCCCTGGTTATAGCTTTGTGTGCATGCCTTGTATTTAGGATTGAATCCCATAATGGCAATACAGGAAAACCTTTCCCAGAAAAGCCATTGAGAGAGGTTTCCATAATCTGCTTCTGTGTTGTCTTTTACATTAAAGGGGTTGTCTCGCTACAAGGATTGTTAAAGGGGTTTTATCATTTCATTAAATGGTCTTCAGAATAAGGGGACAGTGAAAACAAACAACTTTGCAATTGGATGTCATTAGCAAAGCGGTATTGTATTCACAGGATTCCTTATCTTGTGTTTTTGTTAACACTGATATCCAGTGATGGTCGATTCCCTCCGTATCCCTCATACGTTCATTTCACTAGCTGAGAGCTCATTTACATTCTGTACAGCCCCAGGTTGTTTCACGGAGCTGTGTCTCTCACTCAGAGTAAGGGATCGTCACATTTTCACTTTATACAGGCAGAAGAAACAGAATTACACTGAAGGGCTTACACAATCAGGAAATAGCACAATTTGTGTCGATCCCTGCCTGACTCGGTTAGGGGCCGTAGCATTTTCTCTCTCCACACCCAGCAGAAACAGACTGCAACAGATTCTACAATGAGAAAACATAACTGTTTTGTCCCGGTGCCTAATTCTCCTGCATAGAAGCGAGATCTGTGCCGTTCATAGAGCATCTCCAGCTGTGAGAGGAGAAGAGTTCAGTTGCCCAGTCTAGATTGAATGCAGCCTGTGGTATGTATACAGCTCTTACAAAATAAGACTGCAGGGAGAGACACAGTGACATGTGGACTCAGAGAGGGGAGGGGGGAGAGTCTCGGGAGCCAGCATGCACAGTGAAGGGGGGCGGGGGTGAGGTTACCCAGCTGGGAGGGGAAGAAACGCCCCTGCATCTCCAGAGTTGAACAGCTGAGAGCAGTATGAATCAGCCGAACTAAAGAAGCGATACATCCCCTTTAAAGCTTGCAAAAACAAGTCACTTTGCAATACGTGTCCAATAAGTGTCCCACCTGTTCCTAGATATCCTCTCTTGTATGGGCTGCATCAGCTCCTCAGGTCGCTATAGCTACAGACCTGTTTGATCTATCCTGATAGGCTGCCAGCACTGGCTGCTATAGCTACAGACCTGGCCTCTACTGTAGCCTAGTGGAAACCAGTAAACACACCCCTGAGTACAAAATAAAACCAAGAAAACCGGGCTGAGGTGAGATGAATCAATGTAGTGAGACAACCCCTTTAAATGTATAGCAGTATCTCAGCCCCATGTGGGAGATACAAGGGCACAGGTTAGTTAATGTTTTATCCCAGATGTTAGGAGTGACCGAGCAGAGGCATCATCTACATCAGCCTTTTTGCGGTGCTGCCCCTATTATCCATGTTAATCATTTCGGTGTTGTGTAATTCTAAACCGTTTAACTTTGGACAGGTTCGTATCACTTTCTTTCTAAATATGAGAATACCAGTATTTCTTTTAGATGCCGCCTCTTACCAGATTTTACAAATGTAATGTTCTGGAACATCATTAACGTACTCTTAGTGCTAAATATTTTGGCTTCCTCTTTTTATTAGACTGATCTGTAGCTTTTGACACTGCTCATATTAGAAGGTTCTCTTTTCATAGTTGTGTTCTGTATTTGCATTCTACCTTTTACATCTAGGAAACTTCCCACCGGAGTATCTTGGAAACGGGTATGAGCTAGTTGGATAAATATAGAAAGACTAGGTCTGCCTTGTTGCCTAAGGCTTCTATGCATCTCAGTCTTCCCAGGAGCATCCACATTTTTCAATGGTTATCCAAACTATGTTTCTAGAATGTGTTTTTGTAGAATCTATATTTATTTGGTGCTGGATGCAAAGAATAAAAACCTGCAATATCTTGTTTTCCTTTTCTTGGGGGATGATGTATTGGCAGTTTACATAAAGCGGCCATATTGGTTCAATGGAAATAATGAAACATTTGCCACTTCTGTAAGTGAAATAAAGTATTTTATCTAATGATTTATTGATCTTTCATATATGATTAAAATGTATGCGAGAACTGGGGTTGTTGTGAAGATGTGATGCTAAAGTTCTGAAGTCCTCTGTGTTTTGGGTATGTGCTTGATGGAAAGTGAACACAGTCAAATTAGTAACTGGTAAGTATCCCCAGTACAGATGTGTATATCTTAAACCAGTTAATAACTACTGGTACACAAATGCATGGGCCTAGTTATAGGACAGACTCTGTATTATCAAGAAAATCAAAATCCACATATATTAAAAGTACTTGCAGCCATAACATTGTTTAGTAAAATCTTGTTAAAAGCGAGTACAAAGAGGGGAAAAAAAAACCATGTAACATCCCAAAATAGATACACACAAAAGTAATAACTACGCAGTTGGTAAAAAAAAAAGTTCTACAATGAAGTAGGTACTGCATTTTGTAACTATGCAGTGGTAGGCTAATAACGCCAATAAGTGTGAGTGCAGAGCATCAGCAGTAATAATCCATAATACTCTCTACAAAAAGAGTGTATGCTACTCATTGTAATTTGAAGTGGTGTTCCTACCATAGTCTTTGACCGCATATTGATGGGATATGTTATGAAAGTCTGATGGCTGCGGGACCCACACTTAGCGTGGGAATGGGTCCACAAAAGTGTTTGCGCAGAATATAGAGCTGGTTGTCCTTGCCCAATACCCTCCATTCTGTTCTGAGTACAGTGTTCGGTTGTACTCGGAACTTCTATACAACAGAATGGCGATTTGGCACAAGCATGACTGGCTCTCCATTTTGAGCCAATACTTTGTGGGCTGCTCCGTAGATAGGTGTGGCCTCCATCTCTCACCCAAACCTATTCGACTTTGATATTGATATGCCATCAAAGTTTATAGTGGGAGCAACCTTTTATGTAAATATACCTTTCAATGGGTAAGTGTGCTAGATGGATATCAAGGGCCTCATGTATGAAAACTGTCTGGTCTAAGACTCTTAGTTGCCTATAGCAACCAATTAGAGCTTCCTTCGTTTCATATAGTGCTCTGAAAAAAATGAAATGGGAGTTCTGATTGGTTGCTATAGAGAAGTCTTCGACCAAGACTGTTTTCATACATGTCCCCCAAAGGTCTATAAGGCATTGGATTATCTATGGAATTACTGATTTTGATATGCATGTAGATTTGTCAGATTTAAATAAGAGGGTAGTCTTCTCAGTGATTGATACGCTTACCTGTGTAAGCATACCTGAGAACACTGCCCACTAGACTCTCTTGAACGCCTCTGACTGAATAGGCATTCAGAAGATTAATTACAAATTTGACTTAACCTTTTCCCACAGAACTATGGACAACATGTATGAATGGGGCTACACTTTTTTTTTTTTTTTTTAGGTGTAGCTTGTGCTAAAAAAAACTCATAGCCCTGTTCTATAGATGTATGACTAGTCGTATGCCAAAGGCATGCCAGGCACAGCATTTTTGAATGCTATGCACCAAAGCTGTGCGCTATATATTATATATATAATATATATATATATATATATGTGTCCCCGACTCAGTCCTACATCCTCAACATGTATGTTTTAGAGCTCCACAGACAATGCTAAGGAAAGCAGAATAACATGACCTGTTGCGTTGCCTTGAGACTGAGTTGGGGAACCTGCTATATGAGATATCACCAAAGCTGTGCTTATGAAATGCACCAAAGCTGTGCTATGCCATGCAAGGTTGAACTTGATGGACACATGGTGTGTGTGTTTTTTTTTTTTCCCTTCTTCAACCGTCCTAACTATGTGACTGACAGGTTCATATGTACTGCTGCATTTTACACTTCTCTAGATCAGTTTAGGACTGGCATGTCAGCGCCAAGTTTCATGCATGTCGCCCTGTATGTTTAATCTGCTCAGATTTTCTTGCTCTATAATACGATGCTGATCAGATGGCATGTTCAAATAACGGGTTCCTTTTTAATTGGAATTGGTATTACTAATTTCACGTATATTCTGTGAAATAGCTGAAAGGATAACATACTTTCACACTAATGCCTTTATCTTCATTGTTGCAGAACAGAATGATAAGAGGACTGCAACTATTTGATCTTACTCTCTTAAGGAAAATTTTTCACCATGAATTATATCATAGGGTGACTGTGTAATGACACCAGAAAAGCTGCTCATACTGGCTTGCATTTGTTCTAATTACATACAGGGTTTGCTTTTTGTTACTTAGATTATTCTTTGTTAGTCAAATCGCCTTTAATTTTTCCAGCTGAGAGTTTTGTGCCCACTTCATGAGAAATTCTTTTAGGTCTCTGTTAGCATTCACAATATATCCATATTCATAATATACTTAACTGGCACATTTCATAATTGTTTAATATTACTGCAGGAGACTGCCTTAAAGGGGTTTTGCCACGATGTAATGTTGATGTGGGATCCTCCAAAATGGGTATTTAATCACTTTTCTAAATATGTGATTACAAAAAGTGAAGCCTGTGAGAGCTACAGCATTGCTCAGCCCCCCTTATTTTCCTGAAAGTTTACATTAGACACGACCAGGACACTGACAGGGAACATGAAGGAGCTTGCAAGGGGCTGGGGAGAAAGTGCAGTGTATAAGGCTGTGTCTTTTGTATAGATAATCCACTGGTTGTAATGTAAACATTGCAGAAGCTCTCTTCTTCCTCTCTCTGCTCACCCCTCCCTCTCCCACCTGCAGCCCTTCATGACTCAGCATAATTTGTTTATCTTCGCTCATCAGCAGATAAGAGGTAAGGAACTCACTTCATGGAAAAACCCCTTTAACGTCAGGCAGTCTTTAATATTTTGTGTAGCCTCCAAACTGCTTCATTCATCTGGGACTTGTGAGGATGTTGGTAAGAGATGGTTAATAGAGTTTGCGCAGATATAAAGTCTCAGAGGATGGAAATGTAAGATCACGTTTAGAACTTAGCATTTCAATCTATACATTGCTTCTAAGATATCCTATGTAGGTAAAATAAAAGCTGTAAAAAAACAAGCAAACACAAACTACCCAATAAAGACAGTTTTCTGTACAGCAGCATTACTTCATTCACCCAGTTGGCACTCCCTGTGTGGGATCTCTGATTAGTGATAAATTGCCATGTGGATGTATTACCCTTGAGTCTGTGTGAACATAGGTTTTTAGATACATGTTTGGATCCGTCTGTCAACCCTAAACGGACCCAAACACGTATCTAACAATGAGCAATGTGATTAACATTGCATTTACTGTGAAACACGCATCGGCGTTCACACGAGTGATCACTGATGCTTGTCTCATTGCGTCTTTGGGATCCGTTCCACGGATTGACATGATAGACGCAGCAGGAGCCCTATTTAAAACTATAGGGTGCGATCTTGCTGCAGCCAACCCGCAGCTGCATGCTGTATACGTGTTGGATACGTTTTTGGATGCGATTTTTCCGATCCAAAACAGATCCAAAAACGCCATGTGAACAAGCCCTTACTCTGTTAGAAGGGTTATCCGTGTCCTAACATAAATAATATTCTGCTCCTTGGCCCAAATAGGAATAAAAAAAAAAAACACTGGTTCTTGTTCTGGCCTCTCCAGCTTCTGTTTACAGGCTGCTACTTCCAAATTGGCACATCACGGCTGCAGCAGTCACGTGCCGCTCCTTTTACATCACCCTTCAGAAGTGAGAAGCTCTGAACAGGGATATAAATAGAGGCACATAACTGCTGCAGCTGTGACGTGCTTGTTCGAAAGTAGCAGACTAAACAGGAGACCAGACTGTAGCTGTCTGATAAAGTATATTTACCCAGTCAAAATGGCGCGAATGCAAGGTGCGTCCCCTGCTGCTGCTAAATTTTGTCAGGGGAAAGCACAGCGTTTTCTTACTGTGTTGTGTGAGTATAAGGCCCTGTTCAACGGCTTATTTTCCGCGGATTGGCGCCCCTATTCCCCGCCGGTTTGCGCTTCAATCCCGGGCCAAAACCCTCGGAGTCATTAGGTAATCCTGTTCATAGAGAAAAAGTGGAATCCCTCGTCTCCCGCTCGGGAAAATCCCCCGCGGGGGGAGGGAAAATGCAGCCATTTTTTAGGGGCGGACCCCCGTAAAAAAAGCTTTTTTTGCTGAAGGGATATAAATGAGGCACAACGCCGCAGCTGTGACGTGCTTGTTCGAAAGTAGCAGACTAAACAGGAGACCAGACTGTACTGTCGATAAGATTTTACTCCATGTCAATAGCGACGACATCAAAGATGCCGATCCACTGTGCTGCTATTATGTCAGGGAATGCACACGCAGATTCTCTTACCTGTGCTGTGTGAGTATAAAGGTATGCTACTCCACAGCTCAATCTCCTACTCGCCCCTCACTCGGGCTACAAATTGTCCACATACCGGAACGCCAACACTGCCATTAATTATCAGATATGGGCAGTTAGTTTCAACATCACTCATACCACGTACTCTCTGGTACCCACTGTGCTCTAGCAAACGAGTAACCTTTACAATCAACCGTTTACACTCTACAGAAATGGAGGCAATTGCTTTAGGGCAACAAGGCAATAGTTTGGGATAAAATGCAGGTAGAGTGCTTAAAGGGAATCTGTCGCCAAATATTTTTTTTTTTTTTTTTTTTTTTACTTATGAAATCAAGCCCCTGATCCCTATTCTTTTGCTCTGTCGTTTTTTTTTTGCTGATTTTAGTTTTCTCTATTCGGCCATCTATATATGATTGTGGGGAAGACATTCTTGCTTGCACTGCTTTAACAGCAGTCAGAGAGATACTTTACAGCAGCTTCATGCACATAGGAGCCTTAAGACAGATTTCTGTCCCATAGACTGTGTAGGAGAGTTTTCACTGTGAAGGGGGGGGGGGGGAGCTGGAATCCCCTCTTGTGACTGGTGGATTCTGTGTTATCTGTACACAATGGTGTCTCCTTTCAGTTTGACCCTGCTTTTACTGATAATGAGCACATTGCTGAAAAGCTCTCTAAACAACAGGAAGTGTCAGATGATTAGGCCTAGTGGCCAAAGGGAAAACTGCAGGACTTAAGAATTATTAAAAAAAATACTGAAAGTGATCTGGAAAATTAAAAAAAAAACATAACCAAAAATTCCTAAAAAATGTGTTAACGTAAAAATTTGACTTAAACAAGAAGTCATTTTATTTTCATGACGCATTCCCTTTAAGCACAGAGAACGAGACAAACAGAAAATGTGCAAAGACAGTTACTGAACTAGAAGGCATAAAAGAATAACAAACCTCAAAGTTCTGGATCACATATTCATGAACTGAGTCATACAAAACAGGAGTTTGACTGATTCATAATTTGAGCCAATATTCCGTTGTGTGGTTCCCGAAGGCCGAAAATCCTGCTTCTTAAAACGGGAAGAATCTTGAGTTTCCCAAAACACAGATTGACAGTGATGGCTATACTAGTTCTGTTCAGCCATTGCTACCACCTGGTTTGGGCCCTGGAGACAGCTTGTCTCCGCTTTCCCATCCTTCCTTGCTCGCATGTCATTAACTGGAACTGCTTCTAAAGGGCATATTTCTCTTAATTGAATTAAGCATAAGAAAATGCCCACTTCACATTTGTACAGTTAACTGGGTTTCTGATGAAGCGTGATATACAGTATTTTGCACTCCCCATCACCAACCCTAAGGCTGCCGGTGGTGTCCCTTGGTATGTTTACTTCCCCTTCTGCTGCAACCAGTTGCTGGTTCAGCAATTGTATGCTATTCCCTTGCCATCATTGCAGTATAAGTAAATGGTGTGTGATTGGTGATGTCAAGGAAATGGCATTTGACTGCTGCAAGACCCTGCCTGACTGCAAACGGAAAAGTAAAGACACTGGTGAACAGTGTTGGCAGCTTCGGTGCTGGAACGGCAGTGAGTGTAAAGGGAAGTATGTATTTTATTGTATGTATTTCTCTGTTTTTTTTTTTTTTGTTTTTTTTTGCATACCTAGTATTTTTTTTTTTTTTAATTTTTTTTGTAAATGCATCCCTTCTAAATTCTTTGTAGGTCATTTGTTCTATTTGTATTGCAGATTAGCAGCCCTGGAAGTCTTATTCCAGTTTGAAGTCAGAATTGTTTAATTCCTTGTTACAGCTGCTCTGCAGCCAGGAGTTCTGCCTAGGGCATCCGGTCTACCATAGTACTTTTATTATCTTGCTGTGGTCATCAAAATAACATATGGATACATTTAACACCGATCAATGCATAGCTATTTATATATTTTTAAATGCAAAATCGTCATAGAACTCTACCTTTTTATATAACTATAATAAAATTTGAAATAGAAGAATCCACAGCACTCCAAAAATATGCAAAAAAAAAAGTGATTACATTTATTCCCCCATGTCCTTGCAACATTTCAGCCCTGCAATAGAGCCTCTCAAGCAATGTGATGCATGCAAATAAGGGGTATATATACCCAAATTGTGATTAACATACATAATTAGCAATATACATATAAAGTGCAAAATTTCATAATTCCACATAAAAAAATCCATAGTGATAACATGAAAGTGCAGACGTACAATATATGCCGAAAATGTATATAACATTTGCTTAAACATTGTAATGTGAATAAATTACCTAAATACATATCAATTTAATAAGAATAAACACCTGTGAGTAATACAATTCATATGTAAAAGAGGGGGTCACTCGCCCTAGATGCCATACATATTGTAAATAGTTGGCGTCCATGTCTCACTACTGCGCATGTCCGTGACGAAAAATGCATCATTAAGCAAACCAATAACAATGAATAAAAGCCCAAGTCACTGGGTTATTTTGCGTCTGTTAGATCAGTGATTTAGTTACTGTCATGCGATAGTGACCGGCTGGGTCTGACCTCTATGGGTTTATTGGTGGTTTTAGGTTATACCTGAGCTGGTGTCTGACCTCTATGAGGTCTCTATATGGAAGTGTAGTAGGTTATTACCTGAGCTGGTGTCTGACCTCTATGTGGTCTCTATATGGCGTGTTTAGGTTATACTGAGTGGTGTGCTCTAGTGGTCTCTATATGGAGGTGTTGTAGGTTATACCTGAGCTGGTGTCTGACCTCTATGTGGTCTCTATATGGTGGTGTTTTAGGTTATACCTGAGCTGGTGTCTGACCTCTATGTGGTCTCTATATGGTGGTGTTTTAGGTTATACCTGAGCTGGTGTCTGACCTCTATGTGGTCTCTATATGGCAGTGTTGTAGGTTATACCTGAGCTGGTGTCTGACCAATATGCGGTCTCTATATTAATGTGTATATTTGTTCCTGTGAGTGGTTGTTTTTGGGGGCCCAATGCACAGCTCTGCCCAGGGGCCCATAATGCTTTTAAGACGGCCCTGCTTATAAACGCTGTACATGGAAAAGTATGTAAGTTTTCATACACTAGCTGTGTGTCTCCAGTGAAAGCCAGTACCCTCAAACTCCATCTTTAGCCCAACCAGTACCATATAACCAGTTCTTTGTACTTAAAAGGGGCCTCAACTTTTTACAGATTTGTGTTTAGTTTGCCTAATATCCCTAATTATGCTTCAGGCTTTCTATGAACAGAACATTGACCTGCAGAGGAGCTACCTATAGGTGGCACTACAGAAACCATTTTCTTCCTTGTGAAGGAGAGAAAAATTTGCATACTTTTTTCCCACCCATTACTGCTTGTAAGGGCATGTCCCCACGTCACGGGTTTTCGGCCGGTTTTTCAGATGGTTTTGCAGACCATCTGAAAAACCGTCCGCAAATGAGCACAACAGGGCTCTATGGAAAACCCGTGCAGCAGTCCCCACTGCACGGGTTTTCCGCCCGCGGGCTGCCCGAGAAGGATTGAATATGCACATTCTTCCGTCCGGTTTACCGATGGAATATGTGCATGTCAATTGGAAGGGGGAGGGCTAAACCGACCGGTATTTGTCCTCTGCCGTGGGGATATGCCCTTAGTCTCCCTACACTAGCTGTTCCTATTCAGTAAGAATTGGAATCCCCTAATTATGATGCCTATTTAGATCATGCGATTTCCATATAACACGTGGTCATGTGGATGCTGCTTTTGCTTGCAACTCTTTGCTGTGATAATCGAAGGTGGTCTAAGACACCCAGAAGCCTCTGTAGTGTATGTGGAAAATAGTTGTCCAGATAAGCCAATCCTTTTAACATGATTAAAGAACGCCTGCACTGTCTTGGTTTCCCATTTCTTTGCTGTAGAATCCTTTATTCTTTAGAGTTGCTAGGCAACCTGTCCATGGCCTCCTAACAGGGCTGTGGAGTCGGTGCTTATTTTGCAGGAGTCTGAGTCGTCCTAAAAGGAACAGACTCCGACTCCCAAAATATATAATTAGTTGGTCCAGTTAGTTCGATGCAAGAGGAATTGGGTCCGGCCAGTGCTACTGCTCCCATATCTTCAGCCGTATCACATGAGGAGGGTAATTGATGACATGGAGCAGGCAAAGCGCTGCCCCAGGGGAAAAGATCCCGCCCCCAGGGCAAACAGATTTTAGCAAAATTTTTCACCTGCTTTCAAAGAAGTAGAAGAGTTCAACCATTCATCAAAACGGACTGTGGTTGAGGCAATTCCTTTATACCCTGACATTGTTAGAGATGTTGCCCCTGTGGTCACCGCTTTACCCCCAACCCCAGTTAGTATAGAGAGGCCGTTCTCTAGCCTGGAAATAATGATATCCGACATGAGGTCATGTATGCAGGATCTGATGGGAGGTAATACTATTTTTCTCAGAACAAATTCAGAGACTTCTCAGAACAAATTCAGAGACTTCACCAATGTTCCTGCAGTGTTTTGCATATTTACAATTTGTGTGTGTTCTAAAGTCATATCCAATAAATATATTTTACACTGACAAGCCAAAATGGTAACATTGTTTTGAACTTGTGACTTTCAGGCTCATATCTCTCATCCACTACAGCTTTGCACATGAGGCTACTGTAATTTTATATACAGTCATCTTACCTATCTTATACATTTGATTTGCAAGTATTTAGCATCTGCTTAGTTCTGCAGATTCTTTCCTGTAACTGCATTGTTACTGTTTTGCTACTAAAAATCAAAATGTTAATTTTTATTATTTTGTTAGTATTTGGGAAATCCACCTTTTGGTTTTCAATATTGCCTGAATCCTTCTGGGCTGTGGATCAGATTCAAGCATATTTTGACTAAAATCTGATCCCAGGTCTCTTCACATTCCCAATGTTGGTGCAGACTGGACTTGGATAGAAATACAGCTTTTTCTTCAACTCTACCCACAAGTGTTCAAAAGATCAAAACATTGTTACCCTTTTGCTGGTCAGTGTATGCTCTACCTAAATAGCTTGATTATTGTATCATAAGGTGATAAACAGCCTGATGTTACCATTTTACTACAGTAAAGTTATCACTTAAACATGCACTATGTATGAGGGTGTCGGAGGTTTGGGAAATTGAGGAGTTGGGGCTTTGGCTTGCCGACTCCACAGCCCTGCCTCCTAATGTTATCGGGTAATCTTGTGGTTGATAAAAGAACTGATGAGGACCAGGGAGCACTGCTAGACTATGTAATGGTGGTGTAATACTAGCTGACACTTTCATAGGTTGTAAATTGTGTCCTAATATGAGCAGCTTGGATTCCATACACACAGTTGTGACTGCCGCCAGTTTCTCCAAGTACAAATCCAATTTATCTCAAGCTCTCCGACTTTTGTTTAGCAAAGCCTTTACTGCATTATAGGATTGCTTTTCAACTCTTAGGAAGGTGTGCCGCCCAAAGAAAATGGGTCATGTCCAGCTAACACTGTGAGATCTTCTGCATAGAATAATGGCTTAGAGAAGATTAAGCTGAGTATTACAGTGAGGAGGATTACATTTTCTAAAGTATATAAAACTGACAGCAAATTGCTGTAGCCTTGGGAATAGAATTATTGCTTTTAGTCTTTCCCACAATGCTATGTATTTTTCCTTCACCTACGGTGTCTGGTAATATTCAGGCACACGTCCATTGCCCAATGGTATTTTGCAGGGTGAATGGTATAAATAATGCAATTAGTTGAATTTGCATCCTCATGCTGTTGATGCCACACTTAATTGGGCTAATGATTATGGCAGTACATGGTAGCGGTATGTGTCCCTAGTACAGGATCTGGTGGGTGTTTGTATGAAGTATCAATGCTTTTTAGGGAGAATACGGCCGTATATTCGGGGCCTAATGAAGCATGCCACATCTCAAAGAAAACTCAGAATGAAATCGGAGGCACATAGAGGTACAGTAGAGACCCCCTCGATGGCGACCTTATTCTAGTACTGAGCTGTAAGGATGTACTCCGATTTAGCAGATTTGTTGCAGTAATTTTTGAGACTAAAAAACGATTCTATACCTCAGAATGGCCTTGTTTTACAGCGAATACATAGATTTTTTGCAAGCCGCATAAAATGAGCGAGTCACAGGAATGTGTGTAATCTGCCATGTGTGAATCTGTCTTTATACAGCCATGTGCATGTATCACAAGCTGCAGCTGCTTACCTCTGTGCTGTCCCTTCTGGCAGCTTCCCTCCAGCTGTGGCAGCTCCATTGGCCGGCCCTTTACCTAGGTCTTCTCTCTGGTACGCGCATGCGCTTGTCATTGATTTAAAGGCCAGCACACCACCAATCTGCTTTCCCTCCAATATGCGATCTCCAGTGGCTTTTTGAATGGAAACTTCCTCTACTTCTGTGATAGTGTTTTCTAGTGATTTCTGCATCTTGGTTCCTAGTATTTAACCTTGTTCTTTGATCTAGCAAGGTGTCCACTATGTGTCCTGACCTTGCAAGAACGCTCTCAACTCACTGGCTGTCTGACTACAACTCTTGTCTGATTCCCTAGTACTGTGAGCGGTCGCCGTGGCTGACCACATCAGGGTTAGCAATCTGGGAATACTGTGCAGTGAAGACCAGATCTTTTGTACAGAGGTTAAAGGGTAGAAACTAGAGGGCCCCTTAAACTCTGATTCTTGGTTTTGTTTTCTATGTGCAGTACAAAAGATCCGCTGTCTCCATTGAGTCATGTCCACATGATCCCTGATAATTGAAAGCTCAGAGTAAAATAACTATTGTCTGAAATTGTTTTTATTAGTATACCTAGTTTAAAAAAAATAAAAAATAAAATTTATGTTTGCAGAAAACCTTTCTGGTTTTCTGTACAGGCTGCTTTTATTAGGATAATTTCATATTATTAAAGAGCAGTAACAGACTGAACATGCATAAAAGTATTTTCACACAAATATAATTAACTAAAGACCAAAAACATAACCTAGAGCTGCTGTTTCCACCACTCCCATTACTCTTTTGTTGTAGCAAAAAATAAAATTCTACTCCCATTTTATTGTTTATTTTAACCATCATATTGATGTTCTAATTTGTACTTTATTATGCCTTTGTCCGCTAAATTCTTAATACAGACAGTCCTCGATTTACACTGTTCCGACTTACATCTGTCCCCTAGTTGCAGATGGAGACTTATGTGGCATGCCGGCACTTGTAGTTCCATGTTCCACAGCAGATAGTAGCTGTGGAACGACAAGTTCCAGCATGCCACAGCAGCACATGAGGTGGAATCGTAACAGGGGCACAAGTTTTCAGATAGTTGATGTCTTGACCTGTTGTAAATGACTTCTCTGCTTACATTGCATTTTGTTATTTTTAAGAATTCTAAGATCCTTTTGAAGGTCCATGTCTTTTGTGTATAAAAAGTCTGTGAATTTTCGGTTTCTTGTCTGAAGAAGGGAGCTAGTACTCTCGAAAGCTCACCATCAAATATACTCAGCCTTAAAAAGGTATCGCCTGATTTCTTCACTCTTCTACTAACAGGGGTACAGACAGCAAAACAAATGTAAAACCCCTTCCCTGCATAATCCAAAAAAAAACAAAAAAGCTTTTTGTGCAGAAGTTTCATTGAATAAATGTACCTCTTCCGACTTGCATACAAATTCAGCTTAAGAACAAATCTACAGTCCCTATCACGTTCGTAACCCAGGGACTGCCTGTATAAGTTTTGTGAAAGAGATCTAAAAATTAACGGACTGCAGACCTCAGTCTTGGTGACCCATGGTATGCAAGGAATTCGCCTTAGGCTAAGATCTGCTCATGCCATAGTCAACAGAACTCGAGAGGGCAGATTAACCTTTTCAGCAGAGCAGTAATTTTATTTTCCAGAATATACTTTCGCTTTTTAATATTCTTTTAGTCTTTTATTCATTGCTTCACAAAAATGTCTAGAATTGACTGCAAATTATCAAAGCAGGCAGTATTTTCTCTGCTCTTGAAATATGCTGGTGGCTTGTTAGGACTACGAGAAGTCATTTCGGAAATGTTTGACAGTTTCTACCTTTACTTTATTCAGGAACATGCTGACCTTCGGAAATCTTCCATGTATTATCAGCTAAGAAAGTCTCATTTGCTGCGTTTAATCCTTACAAAATAAATTACATAGCAGACGCTGTAAAAAGGGAAAATGCTACTGGAGTGTGCATGTGTGTCCTGCTAATATCTTTGATGTTTTCATGCTGGATTTCTCTTCAGTGGAATAAGTCCTCTCTCTTGAGCGATGTACGATAATATTGATTATTCATGAAATATATAGGTGGAGGTTAAAGGGGTTCTCTCATCACAAGCTTTTGCAGACTAATTCTGTTGCAGCACTGGAAGGAAGAGGATATCACAGCGCTGCAGACCTCCTGCTATAGTTCTCATGTCTGCAGAGCTGTCTGCTCCCTCCCAGGCTGCACAAGCTCCTTATAGCCAGATCACCTGCATTGCTGTAAGCAGTTATACATACAGCCTGAACTGATAAAACAAATGTGAAAAAAAGCACTCTGCTCCCTCTCTGTTATCAGTCAGGAGGTGGAGGGGAACAGACTGTATAAGGCTGTGTTATATGGGTGGGAGTGAATCTATCTGCTACAGACTCAGTAATTGCCCAGATCCTTCACCTAGGGCTAGGAGATGAGCGTAGAGAGTAGCTCAGAGAGCCTTTATTAAAGACAGTCAGCCTAGAAAGCTGAGGAAACTAGTTTCACTTTCAATTTACACAGCTCAGAGGGGAGTAAGCACAGAGTGCAGGCAGCCAATCACATCACAGGGGGCATGTCCCATGTCCCAACAGGCCTGAATGAAATAGCTATAGATGCACAGATTAGCTCATATCTGCTATACTGGGTTAGGTAATGCAAACCAATTGCAAAAGTGCTTATTTTTACTGTCCCCATCATTAGAGATATGATCATTGTAGCGAGAAAACCCCTTTAATAAGCAACATTTTCAAAGCCTGTGATCAATTTGGGTATTTTATGTCTTTGGGGGGAGGAGGTAAAAGTATGCTCCATGTGAATGAAATATGCAAACTAGCTTTTCTCCAGACGGGGGAAAAACATATTTTTTTTTTTTTTATTTTTTTTTTGTTCTAATGTCAGCTAAAGGTATCTACCCTGGAAGTCAATGTTTAAGCCCTAGAAGTACTTTTTTTTTTAAAAAAATGACGAGATATTAAATCTGAACCAGGTTCTCCTGCGAAAGAAAGACCCTGATCTAAAGGGAAAGCTGCCCTTAGACTTAAAATTAGGGGGAAACCCCTTTGGGGTCTCTTTTTTGAAGTTTTGACCCACTGTGCTACAAAGTTTTTTTTTTTGTTTTTTTTTTGCCCCCGGGACATTTTACCTTGAACATTTTAGGTTTGGGGTTTGTGTGTGTATGGTTTTTTTTTTCTGCTTGCCGTCGGCCAATACAATTTATTGTACAGGAAGATGGTGAAAAAACTCAGTGCCAGCGTATTAAACAACATGTTGTATAATATGCCAGAAGACGAGCAGAGAAAAAAACCTTTTTTGCCCAAAAGGGTCTTTGATAAAAAAAATTTCCTATGGGCTGCCGGGAAAAAGGGTTTTTTTAGAATCCAAAAACCCGCTAAAAATATAAACAAAATTTCATTGCGTGGAGAAAAAAAAAAAAAAAAAAAGCGGTTGGTTTTTGTATTTCCTGCATCCCCGTAAATTGGGGGCCAGGGGAAAGTCTTCCGAATATAGAACATATTTTAAAATTTTTTTGCGGCGGGGGTTTTTTAGGAATCCATCTTAAAATTTCCGGGTTTTGTATTTTTCACGAAAACCGGGTTTTTCCCAAAGGGAGTTAAAACCCCGGCACTGGGTTTTTCAGTGGGAAAATCCGCCCAAAAACCATTGCTGTGTAAACCTAACCCCTTTAGTTCTAATTTTGTACTTTTTTTTCTGGTTTGCCCCTGTGTTTTCAGTTTTTTTGAGTTCTACTACTTTTCCTGTGTGCTGGACCCTCCATACATAGTTGATCTCTTACTCTGTTATACTTCTTCTTTCCACACCCTGCCAACCCAATTGGGGAAATAAATTGGGGAAGCCCCCTTTGGGAAATCACCTGCGGGAGAAGCCCGGGCCTTTCCCTTGCAGGGAACCCAGGAAAAAAAGCCCCAGGAGATCCCTTAAAACCTTTGACTTCCAAAGTTGGGTTTTTTGGCCATCCCAATTGGGGCCCCAAATTATTCAAGCTTGCTGCCTTACAACTGCATTACTTGTGTTAAAAAAAATTAAAAATTTCCTTTGGCCGTTCTTTGCTCCCAGGCCCACTAAATTGGCTGGATAAAATCCCCTTTTGACACTTTTTCTTTGGGAAACCCTTTTTTTTGCCCTTGCCGAGATTTAGCTGTATATGGAATTTTGCTAGTAATGCCCCAAATTGTCCTCTCGGGGGCCATCTAAAAGACAGGTTTTATTTGTAAAAAGTTTAAAATTCAATTTTTCACCCCCACCTTTTGTCCCCCCAAAAACTTCATACATAAAGTATATGGTTCATCACCGTTGTGCTCTGAACAAAGGTTTCCATTATTTTTAAATTACAAACATTTTTTTTTTTAAATTTTAACTGTTAAACCAGGGCCACAGTATATGGACCCAATTTAAAATTTCGAACCCTGGGGGTTGGTTTCTTTTTTTTGGTGAAAAGTAAACTCAAATCCTGTTCTAAATATAAAATGGTCGTGTTTAAAATTTGCCCAAAAGCTGCTTTTTGGGGCCGTCTTTTCCCAAACCTGGTTTGCCCCTTTGGGGGGGATCTGTCTTTAGACTTCCTTACTTCTCTTTGGGGGTCTTTTGAAAAAAAAGGGTTCTAAAACAAAGGCGACTTTCACAAAAGGGACCCGCCAAAATTAGTTTTAAGCCCACTTTTCATTTTTTTAAAAATTGCACCCTGAATGCCCGAACGGGTATACCTCCATAGTATAATTGATGCGCCAAAATTTTAAGGAATAGCAAAATTTTTAGGCCAAGGGTATTTTTCCCCAAAGAAATTTTTTATGTCCCTTTCCCAATTTTTGGGTGTTTGGGTGTTTTCGTTTTTAATTTCACCCAAATTAAAATAGTTGGGGTTTGTCCCCCAATTTTTTTTTTATTTTTTAAAAACAAAATTTACACCAAAAAAAATGGGCTTTTTCGTATTGGGACATGCCCCCCCAAACCCCCCCCCCCCAAAAGTGGTGGGAAAATCTGGCATAAACCCCTACAAATTTTTCCCCCCAAGCCCCCACTTAGGGGGAAATTTAAAGGAATTACACAATACCAAATCAAAAGGGCTTTTTGGTTTTAAGGCCGGGCCCCGGTTCCCCCAAAGTGGAAATGCCCCTTTATAACTACTCTCCACTCTACCCGATAGAGGGCCGATCTCTTTAAAACAAAAAATTTTATTATGATGAATAAAAAAAATTAAACCCCTTATCAAGAAATTCCTTTTTTAATGTTAAGTTTAAATTTTGCCGAAAAATTGGACCAAAAAAGGCTAATTTTATTTTTAAATTTGGGAATTAATTGGTTTTTTGGGGAATCCCATCTTTTCATTAAAATTTTTATTTCCAAAAAAACTGCGGGAACAAATTTAGGGGGGGAAACCCCATGAAGCGTAAAAAAGTTTTTTAAACCCCTTTGCACTGAGCAAAATTTACCATTTGTGTGTTTTTTCCTCCGTTAAAAGTTTAAACTTTCCCCCCTGTTTTTAATCCCTTGGACAGAGAAGCCTTGTTCAGAGCTAATTTTTTCCCCTTTGCCGTTACCAAAAACAAAGGGCAAAAAAAATCCCATCCCAAAAACTAAGGTTCCGGCCCCCCGGGAAATTTCCCTTTAATCCCCGGATTTTAAATGCGCCCGGTTTTTTTGGGCACTTTTTTTGCGGCCGTCCCCCACCCCACAGGGGGGGGAAAGGGGGTGGGGGGCGGCTTTTCCCTCCGAAAAGGGGAGGGAGAAAACCCCTCCCCCTGCAAAATTAAAATTTTCCAAAAGATTCCGCCAAAAAACCGGAGGGGAAAAATTTGTGCAGGTACAATGTTTTCCCGGGCGGAAAAACCCGGACGGGAAAAACCCCAGCAGTGGGGACTCCCCTCCCACGGGGTTTTCCTTTAGAGCACACTTTTGCCAATTTTCGGCCGGTTTTTCAAAAAAAACGGGACTAAAAAACCCCGGGCAAACCGGGTTTAAAAACCCTTTGGCTTGGGGAAAATTGCCCTAAGTGTTCAGTATTTTTTCCCATTTTAACCCCTTGGGATGGCCAAAACACAATGTGTAGGGGGCCTAAATTGTGTGGAGCCCATTCTTGAGTTTTATCCAAAAGGATGTTCAGATCACATTTGTGGTCTCGACTTAGCATGTGTCCTGGAAAAGCTCTGGATATACCCCGGGGGCTTTGGGGCTGAAAGTGTACTCCAAAGTTTTGGCAAAAGGGGAAAATAAGTCCCCCTTTGGGGGCCCACATTTTTAAAAAATTTCACCCCCAAGGGTTTTTTTTCCCTTTACCGTAAGTTAGTCTATGGAATAAAATAGCCTACTATGCTATTCCAACCTGTCCACAAGGGGCCAAAAGGACACTCATGGTGCATGTTGAGCTGATGGAGCCACTAGAAGCTTTTCTCACACCCATTGGGAACTGAAGATCACTAATCTGGTCTAGACACCACGTAAAAAAGGGGGTTAAAAAACTTTAAAAATTGAAAGTTTTAAAAAAAACCCCAAAACCCTTTTTGGGCAGGAAAAAAGCATATAATTGGAAAAGATTAAAAAAACGGGGGCGGTTAACACTAAAGAAAATAAATTTTTTGTACCAATTTTTTATTTAAAATTGAAATTTTTAAAAATAACTTTAGATAAAAAAATGGGGCAAATTTTTTGATTAACCGTTTGCTGGATATAATTTGGGGCCAAAAAAAAATTACTGGGGCCCGTGTGCCCCCCTTTGGGACAGGTTTTGGGTTTTACAACAAAATGGAAACCCATGCTTATTTTATTAAGGTTTTAAATTCTTTAAATTTTGTTTTTTTTTTTTTTTTTTTTTCCCCTGAAAAAATAATTTTCATGCTTATGCATCCCAAAAAATTTGGGGGGCAAAAAATTTTATGGGAAAATCCTTTCTCCGTTCAAATGACAGGAAAAAGAAATCCCCAAAAGAAAAAAAGGGGTTTTACATTTCCAAAACCTTTTTAAAAAGAGTCAAGTTGGTTTTTTTCAAATGGGGGAGCGGAGCGAAAGGTTTACTCCATTTTAAAATGGTGTCAATTCACATTGAAAAAACGCACACTAAAAAAGTTTAAAATTCCCGTGGCCAAGGAATCTGAAGGGGTCTCCGAATTTTTTTTGCCATGATTCCGTTAAAGGTCTCCCAATTTTTTTTTGAATTAATTTTCCCTTACAGTTGGGTTTTCCCCCCCCCCACCCCTTTCCCCCCAACCCAAAATTTAAAATTTTTGACCGGCAGGGGCTTTTTCTTTTGGTTTTTCTTTTTTATCAATTTATGTTTCCCCAAAAAGTACCAAATTAAAAGGGGGGTTTTATTTCGGATTTGGAAACTGGAAAGGAAAAATGGGGCTGGGAAACCAGCCCTATGCTTTGGGGCGCTTTTTTGTGACCCAAATTGGGGGATAAAACACAAAAAGTTTAACCCTTTTTGGGAAACCACTTTCGGCATTTCCCGTAACAGAAGGGCACCCGAATATGCACCATTTCCTATCTCCTTTTTAAACACAACATTTTGATGAACAATTTTTTCTACTATTTTCGGGGTTTTAGGGATAATTTTTTTTTTCTCCCCATGGTGGTAAATATGATGTCTTTTTGCAGGGTTGCGCAACATGAAGCCTGGAGGCCATATGTGTTCCACAAAATTTTTGGTTTTTGTGAGGCAAATTAAATTTTGGTTTATAAACATTTGGGCATCTGGGTGTCTGCATACTTTTTAAAATTTTTAAAAAGGGGGATTTTTACAAAAGAAAAAAAAGCACCTGGGAAAGGAAAGGTTCATTGTGGGGACCTTTAAAAAACCCCCAATTTTTTTGGCAGGGCCGGGGGCTCCAAAAAACCTTGGGGCTTTTAATTTTGACAAATTTTTGGTTCCGCTACATTTCCCCTGGAAATTTTCCTTTGGTTTGGGCTTAATTTGGAATTTGTGGCATTTAAATCTCAATTTCCCTCAAAAAAACCTTTTCCAAAGTAATAGTTTTTTTTTTTTTTTTTTTGTTTGGGGCCCTTGGGGTTTAGTGTAGTCTGACAATGTGGCTCCTGGATCAGAAAAGGTGCTACCCCTCCCGGTCTTTTTTTTGGAATTTGGAATTTTAAATTTTTTGGGGGGAAAACTTTTTGACCCGGGCTTGCAGGGGTTTGTTTTCAACCCCTTTTAGAAAAATTTATGGTTTTGCTGTTTTTTCCCTTTTAAATACTGGCCAGTCGGGGTACTTGGGATAGGACTTGGGCCCCTTTTACCTTTGAGAAAATCCTTTAGGGTTCCCCCACTTTTTTTGTGAAATTTTTGTTTTTTTTAAACCATTTGGGAAATTTTTGCATGTTGTTTTGATAAGATATGTTTATTGTGACCCTTTTTTTTCTCCCCTGTTTTCGTTGTCCTATAAAAATGTTTTTAACCCGAAAGGTGCCCAAAAATGCCCCGCTTTTTAGGGGATTCTCCCTTTTAAAGCAGGGCAATTCCAAATTTTATGTGGGGGATTTTGGGTTTTTTTGCTTTTGTGAGCTGAGTGCCCATAAAGATGGCTACTGTAAGTGTTCTGCATGGGAGGACTAGCTAGCCTTTATTTTACATGTGTAATAAATAACTTGCCGAATGAATGCCTCTCAAGTGGGGTGTTTTTTTGTGTTTTTTTTTTTTTTTTTTTGGAGTGCTTTATATTCTATCAGAAGCATTGTTGATTTTATTTAAATTTCTGCACTATGACATGAAATGAAATTTGGGGAGAAAATTGATACACTTTTCTTTAATTTGGAATTTGGGGAAAAATCTTTCCTAATAAAAGCTATAAAGGGGACGGGAATAGGCCCCCGGGGAAAATTTTATCTGGTGTTGTCTTGCAAAATTTCATCCCCTGTTTATGTTGGGGTTCTAAATAATTTAGGGTTTTCTGCCTGTTACTTGTATGTTCACATAGAAATTCCCCTAAAAGAGTTAGCCCGACCTAAGGTTAGCACTTTATTTTATTTAAGTAGAAACCCTTTGCTTTTAACCCCCAAAAGGTCATGGGCCGCTGGTGAAGCAAAAAATTTTTATGCGACCTAATAACCTAGTCTGGGAAAATAGATTTAAAACCCCAATGTTATGAAGGGGGAAAAAAGTAAAGGGCGCCAATTTTTGGGAAAAATTAAAAATTAAAGCCTAATATTTGTTTTATGTGGAGAGAAGAAAAAAACACTATTTTTACTCTGTAAGGCCTGAAAAAAAAAGTTTTAGTAAATTTAAAAAAAAAGTGTGTTAACCCCAATGGAGGGGGGTGTCCCGGGTTTTAACGCAATTTAAATTTAAGGCCCGGGGGCTGAATTGCCCGCCACTTTTTGGTGGGCCCTCGGGGCCCCGCGAGCAGGGATGGCAAGGTCCCGAATGGAAGGCCTGCTCGCCCCTTTCCCCGGAGGAAGCCCCCACACTTGGAAATAATGTGCCATCAGCCCCAGGGAGTTAGGTTAATCTTTTTTTGGACTTTAGCAAAGCAGATCTTCCACCACTCTTTTTCCCCAAAAGGGGGAAAAAGGTTTGAACACCCACTCTGGCACCCCAGCCACCCACAAGGCCACCTGAGGGGAACCCCGGGAAAAATGTGTACCCTTTGGGGGGAAAATTTTTGGGCCCACACCTGCTTAAATTTCCGCTGTTCCCCTTTTTTGAAAAAAAAAATCTCCCCCGCTTTTGTTTTAAATTTTTCAATCTTGGGTCATAGTCCCTACACAAAACATTACATTTTAAAAGGGGATAAATTTTTAGTCGCATTAAAGAAAATTTTTTCCTATATGTAGAAAACTGGAATTTTTTAGCCTTTTTAAAGGTCATTGCAATTTTTAGCCATCTAACCCCCTTTAAGGGAACCTCATCCCCCTTGGGGAAAATATCGAAAATTTAAACTTTCCCAATTTCCGGTAGGGCCAAAACCCCCCTTTTATAATAATTCCGTTAACCCCTAATGCAATTTTAAACCCTTAAAAGGGGGGGAAAAGTTTCTCCGGGTTGGGGAAAGCCTGTCGGGTTTTTTGGGATTCAAATTTACCTTTTTCCCCCTCCTTTTAAAAGCCTTTTAAAGGGGCCCAATTTTGGGGACTGCAGAAAGGAGAAAATTTGGTTTTACAGCCACAAATCCAAAAAACCCCCAAACAAAAAAGATTTAAATTTGCACATCCCAAATTTTTTTTTTTTCCCTTTTTTATGAATTTTTTAAAGGGGGTGTTTCTAGATGTAAAACCCAAAGAAAATTTTTTTTTCTAAAGGACGAGAGCTATTAGATTAGATTGGTTTTCCTTTTTTTGGGTTTTTTTGGAGGTCCCGCAAATTTTTTGTATACTTTAAAAAAGATTAAATTTTTCCCTTCCCCTTTAAAAACTCTGCGCTGGTTTTTTAAAAAAAGGAAACCCCCCAAATGCTAATCACTTGGGTATTCAACACTACTTCCCGCCCGCCAGAAAGTGCGAGTGTTTTTAAGCTGGCATGGGGGACCTTTGAAAACAAAACAAAAAATTTTTTTTAAAAAAACCCCTTTTAAAAAAAACCCTTTAAAAACTTGAATTGAGCCAATAACTTTTTGAATCTTCCCCTTTAAACAGAGTTTTGGGGGTTTGGGGCCCTTGTTGGTGTTAAAAGTAGGTTTTAGCTGTATGGGTGATATGTGTTTACCCTTTAATTTTAAGTTTTAAAAACCTTCTTTTTTCCACCAGCCCAAAAAAATTCACTCCCCACTAACCCCAAAGGGCCCCAAAAATTTCCGGGGAAAAACTGCCCGGGAGATAGGGGACTCCTCTTTTAAAGGAAATTTCTGGTTGACACAAAATTTTTCCCCAAAACATGTTTCAGGGGGCTTAAAAATGGGTGGGAGGGTGACTGAAAGGGACCATACACCCCTTAAAGGTTCCCCCCAGAGACATGGGAAAATTTCCCAAAAAAGCTCTAAGGAAGAGACTTGGGGGCTCTGGGCAACCTACTGGTGTAAGTCCCCTTTTAGTCAAACCCCCCCATTAAAAAAAACCTGAAACCATTAAAAGAGCCCATATGAGGTTTTCCCAAGGCCTTAAAAGGTCATGCAAATTTTATAATTTTCCTAAAAATACTTAATACCGAATGCAAAAGCTAAAAACCAAAATTTCCAACCCATCTTGACGTAGGAATAAAAAACCCATTTTGGGGTGGTGATGTTATGGGGTGTATTCTTAAAAATTTTTTTTAAAAATAAAAATATATATATAAATATAATATATATAATATAAAAATTAAAAAACTATATATAAAAGATAATATTTTTTAAATATATAAATATCTCAATTTATTATTTGGTGTATTTTTTTTTTTTTTTTTTTTTTTTTTTTTTTTTTTTTTAAACCTTACCTATCCAAATTTAAAAAATTTTAAAGGGGGGGGTAATTTGGGAGAAAAATAAAATAAATTTTATCCCCTTTTAAAAAAAGGGAAACATTTTGTTTTTCCACTCAACCCAATCCCCCGATGGAATTTCATAGAATCTGTATATGCTATAAAATCTACTTCTAGAATGAGATTGGTCTCCCATTATTAAATTATTTTTGGGAGTTTTTCAATTTTAAATAACCCCCTTTTCAAACCTTTTTTTCCACCCCTAAAATTTTCCCTTTAGCCCGGGTAAGATAACATATAGTCCGGCCCCAAAATGTTTGGGAAACCCACTGCCAAAAAATTCCCGGGGTCCTTAATACTGTAGCGAAGTACAAAAATATTTAAAGGGAAAAAAAAAAAGCCTTTATTCTGTCAAAAAAAATGGGAGAACCAAAAAAATTAACTGTCATTTTTTTTTTGCCCACGGTTTTTTTTTGTAAAAAAGAAGCAGTTTATAGGTCCCACTTTCGAAGAAGCATACAATTTTTTGGCAGTTGGGGTCCCTTTTCAGAACATTTTGCTTTTAAGTTTTTTGGGGAAAATTCCCTTCCCATACAACTTTTTGAAAATTTTTTTTTGAAATTTTTCCCATGTAAAGGAAAGTCAAATAATATTTAATCCAAATCATCTTTTTAAGTTTTTAAATTTTAAAGAAAAGAAAAATTTTAAATTTTTGCCCTATAAAAAATTTTGTAGGTAAGTTAAAGTGGACCTGTAGATCAAGGCCCGTTTTAATAAATTTAAAAGTGTTTCTTTTGGGAAAAAATTCTGGGGCTTTTGAAATCTGGTGTAATTCCTCTGTTATTCTTCCGTTTGGGTTTTTCTTTAATTTAGATGGGTTGTTTTTTTTTTCCAATTTTAAAAGGTTTTGTTTAATTTTCAGACTGTGCCCGGGACCCCCGCCCCCCAATTTGGGGACCCCCCAGCCCGGCTGCGGTTTTATGTTTTTTTTGCAAAGGAAATAACCGGGGGAACCCAAAAAACCTAAAAATTTAAAGGAAAAGGTTTTTCCCCAAAATTGTTAAATTAAAGGGGGAATACTAGTCTTTACTGAAGCAGAAATGTTGCTGGCTATTGCAAGGGCAAGTAGATGATCCAAAACTACAATTTTTAAAGGGAAACCCAATTTTGTCACCCCCCAAAAGAAGATACAAAGGGGAAAAACTTTTTCCTGCCCGTCCTTATTAAAAGCCTTCAATGGTGGGTCAAATGGGCTGAGCAAACCATTTTAAGTACGGTAGTTCAGAATCTATACAAAAGCAATCAAAGTAACGATATATCTTTTTTTTTTTTTTTTTTTTTCTTTTTCCAATGTGTTTTAAAAAAGAACCTTTTTTTGAAAGTAAAAATTTTCCTTGGGTGCCCTTTAAAAACCTTTTGGGATTCTTCCCCCTTAAACCTACAGGATGTAGTGATAATGTTGAGTGGGGCTTTTAGATTTGGCCCAATTTTTTTGGGTGTGAAAATTGTTTTTTAAATATCAAGTAAAAGGGTTTACTGTTGTTGGGGGGTTTAAACATTTTAAATTAAAAAACGGGCTTCCCGAATAAGGGGGCCCCTTTAAAAAAAAGTAACTTTGCAAAATTTTATGGGCATTAGAAAAGCTGTCTTGTATTGCAAATATTCCCCTTTTTTGTGTTTTTGTTTTCATGATAACCCGTCTGGCGGGGCCCCTTAAAATCCTCCCCCTTCAAATTTACTCTGAGAGCTCCCTTTAAAATTCTTTTACAAAATGCCCCGCAAAATTTACCCATTGCGCGGAAAAAAATTTTTTTTTTTGGTGCTTTCTTTGCAGAAATACACAGGAAATGTGCATTTTTGGAAAAAAAAAAGACTTTTTTTCAGCAGCTTTTGATCGGCAGTGGACCAAAAAAAAAAAGTTTTATGAATGTTTTTAGATTTGGTTTTTTAGGCTGTTTTTTTTGTCCCCACCGTTAAACAATCCATTGCAAAACTCGTTGTTATATTAGGAAATTTTAAAAAATTTGCAAAACTTCAAGTAAATTTTTAACCGGAAAGAAACCCTTTTAAAAAAAAACAGAAAATGTTAAAAAAAAAAAAATTTTAAAATGAAACAAATCCCCTAAAATCGCCAAATTTTTCCGGGTAAAAACCCCAAATTATTAGAAAAAAAAAACAAATGGGCCTCCCCCGGAGAAGTTTTTGTTCCTTGCTATAAAAAAGGAATGTTTTAAAAACAATTTAAAAAACCATAAACCAAAACCAAAAAAAGTTCGAAGTAAAGTCCAACCGCCCCCAAAAACCCAACCCCGCCATCAAATTTTTTCTGCTGAATGAAAAAAATAAAAAAGTTTAAAGGGCTTTGAAAAGAAGGTGGAAAAAAAAGATCTCTTTGGGGAAATTGGTTTCAGTCCATGGGAAAAAAAAACCCAAATAATTTCTTTCCCCCATTAAATACCAACCCCTAAAAATTTGAAAACAAATTTGGGCCCGACACAGAGGGACACATCAAGTCTGTGCCCATGCCCCAAAGAAAACCCTTGCAATTTTATAACCATACCCAAGCACAAACAAACATGCGCCCCTTTCCCCCCAGCCGATCTTCAACCCTACAACATCGGCGTTAGGATAAAGTTCCACACGGGCAAACTTTTGGGGCCCCATTTTGAAACCCTTTTTTGCGCTCTAATACAGGCGAGAAACGAGGGAATTTCGGGGTGGGGTCCGGGACATGAAAAATGAATGGGGCCCAAACCCGGGGCCCGCCGCCCCCCCCCACCCTTGTGCTTTAATTTGTAGAACGCACTGGGTCACCATTCTTCTAAGTACATGGCGGGTTTTTCGGACGCAGAGGGACACTGCAATTTTCGCTGTGTGAAAAGTTTTTCTACTATGTTCAGCTGAATTTTGCACAGTACCGGCCCCTATAAAAACCCCCATCTTCAGAAAAATTGACAAGCTGGGAAAGAGAAGGTTTAAACCCATCCTCAATGAGAGTTTGAATTGCTGTTAAATTTGCCCCCGTACTTAGGGCATATTGGGCGGCCCCGTAGTACGGACCAAAAATACGTGAAAATGAACATGCCCTAAGGGCAATTTTGGGTTTCAGAAAGGGTGCCTCCTTTGAGGAGCGGTTAAAAGAATTAAACTTAATAGTCTTAAGAAAAGACTGCTCCAGGGAGACCTAATATATATATATATATATATATATATATATATATATATATATATATATAATATATATATAATATATATATAGCCATGCACTTTCCCATCCTGACAGCACAGCAGCTGTCAATTTTACCTAAGCTGCTCATGAAAAGGGGAAACCCACCTGTTTTCTATTTTTTATTTATAATTTGTTTATTAAAAACCTAAAAATGCCAATTTCCCTCTCCCCCTTTTTTTTTTCTCTTTTCAAAGCCAGCCAAGGTAAAATCGGCAGCTGCAGCCTAATACTGTCATAATGAGAAGCTTCATAATACCAGCCCCTAGCCATCCCAGAAGCGGACCATCACATTAGACAGTCTGTATCTGACAGCAGCTCTTCCCAGTACCCCTGGGGCATTGAGTACTGGGGTAATAATGGCACAAGGTTAGTGTCTGCCTTCGGTTGCAAAAAAAAATACAGCTGACTGACACCAAGCCCTAGCGATAGTAATAGAGAGGCGTCTGTCAGATCTTCCATTACTAAGATTGGAATTAAATAGAAAAAAAACACATCCATATACAAAAATGTTCACACATCACCCATGTACATACACAAACCCCTATGTACACACACATTTTACAAACCTACACTCGTACACAAAGGTACACACATCCCCTCCCCTTGTACACACATGTCCATACGCGCCCGTGTACATAACCCCCCCATGTACACGCACGCATAGCCATGTACACACACAAATGTACACACATGTGCGTGCACACTCACAAAATGTACCTGAGCACCATGCAAGTCTCCGCATTGTGTTGGTAAGCAGACAGTAATAGAGGAGGGGAGACGCTGGAGGCGGAGCAGGCTTCCAAAGCACTCAGACCAGAGTTTTCTGTACAGGGGGCGGCTGTGCTACTGCGACCTCAGATTACTGCCTCACATATGATATATCTCAAGCAGCGTGCCGTAGAACTCCTTAGTGACCCCTCCCTTTCCCGCCTCCATGCTGGAGAAACATGTGCTGGGAAGGGAGGTATGGAAGCATAAAACAACAAAAAAGTGTGTACCAATTTGTCTGTCGCCAGATGTCACTCCCTGCAGGGTGCCGCCATAGGCACTTGCCCATGAGTGGCTAGTGGCAAATACAAACATGTATATCGATAGGATATGTCATTAAAGGGGATTTCTCACTACAGTGATTAGCTCTTAACATGTAAGGAAAGGAAAATGAAGGCCCTTATCAAAAACATTGCTGTTTTTATCTCTCCTATCTTATCTGATTAGCTGGAAGCTGTTGTCTGTCCATAGTGATGTTACTCCCTGTTGAGTGTAACCTCTAGAAACAGAGCTTTGTTGGCTTAAGATAAGGACATGTTTTCACTCCTTAGAGCTCTGTAGCCTTGTTTACTACAGATTTTACATCTCCTGCAGTCATTTCAACGTTAACAGGCTCAGCTAGAGCTAATATGCCAATCACTGCTACCCTGTTTCCCCGAAAATAAGGCCGTGTCTTATATTATTTTTTGCTCCTAAAGACGAGCGAAGACTTATTTTCAGGGGATTTTTTTTTTTTTTCTATGAACAATAGTTCACATTTATTGTTGAACAAAACCTCAACATGTATTAATATACTGTAGTGATCACAAACATCAGCATAAGCAGCCAAATTCTGAATTTCATAACTAAAAAGGCACTGTCTTATTTTTGGGGGTGTCTTATTTTCAGGGAAACGGGGTATAGACCCCCCCACAGCATAACCAGGAAGTGTGTATCTAAAGCTGGCTGTTACTCTGAAGCTGCATGGTCCGTCTGGTGGAATATAGAACTTGATATATATTCCACCGGAGTACCGTCAGATTCCCGTGCAGCTGATGTACTGGGCCGCCGGGAATCCGAAATTCGCCTTTTTTTTCGTGCGAATACCGCACCAAAACCGGCAGCTTGGGGGAGCTTGAAATACTGTTGGAATTCCAACGGTATCTTAAGTCAACGGTGTAGACATCGCCTTACTTTGACGGTTTCCTCTGCAGTAACGTAATACATTACTGCCTGTCCTAAAACGTTTTAATGTGGTTTTCTGGTTCTGTAGGAGGGTGAGCTAGGCACCTTGTGTAAACTAAATGGTCTTGCATTCTCTTCTATATCCTGTGGCTCATTGCATTGATCACTGGCAGATGACAGTAGTGCCTGCTTGCTTCTGATCAGTCCTCTCATAATGTCAGCTGTGTGTTTCTATAGCAATCTGCAGGCATGATAATAAGTGCCTCTGCCCAGGGAATTCCACACATTTCAGGGTGGTTTGTCTGCAGTGGAGGAGGAGGGCGATTTGGGTTTGGACTTGAATGGAACTAAACAATTGTTTGCATTAAATAAGGTCACTAAAAGTGAGAATGTACGTGCTGCCAGTCATTGTACTGCTGTTGGGGATTTAGCTAGTAACTCAGACAGCTGTTCACATTCCGGGATGGGGAGCTAGTTTTAACTATCATGCTTCCTTTGGAGACGGGATTGTCCTCAGTTCACCCCTCTCGTCTCCAGTAATTGTTGTCTCTTGTCTGGGGATTAGAAGGAGGACTGCTGTAGGTACAGTGCAGGACTAGAACATTGGAGTATTACCATTAATTAGATTTTGATTGTGGCAAAGTAAATTCACCAGTGACTTCCCCTTCGGCAGCCCTAGGACTCCAGTGCTTGGAAAGTTAATGAGATAATGTGGCGTCAAGCACTTGAGCAGTTTATTGCCGTTCTTCTAAATATGTAAATGATGCAATTCCTCGATCAGGTGTTGAAGGCTGGGACCAAGACAATACAAATCTTAAAACCGAGGCGCTTATGCTTCAGTGCCCATGAATATAATGGTGCTCCAAAAGGGGATCAAGATGTCTGGAAGCTTTGTGCTGGGATAATGGAAGCCTGTGATATCTGGCCGCCTCTTATAATAACAAATCCCACTTTCAGATCAGGAGGGTATTCATTTGCTCGTGGTCATGGGATGCAAAGCAGCCACATCAAAGCACTTAAAGCTGATCTTTGAAGCGGGATGTTATGCGAGTTTGTGTGTTCTGTAAGAATGGGGTGTAATCTAGTGATTGGAGCGCCAGTCAGTGGCGGACAAGTAAGCAGCTTCCAGTGGGAGATGTGTAGGATGGCAATTACAGTTCAATAGGAGTTAATGCATGCGGACCAAACGCCATAGTTATGAAGTCTCTGGCATACAGGAGGAAAACTGGGAAGGGCTTTACTGTCGCACAAAGTGCAACTTCTTGACTATACAACCTGACCTGGTTTTCATCCCATGCCGCATTCATCAGCAGGAGATTGCTGCACCATTATTAATAAATTGCACCCAATATGTTGGTTTTAGGACACTCTTTACCAGGGCTGTGGGGTCTGAGTCGGTGCCTATTTTGCCTATAATTGATGACATGGAGCAGGCAAAGCGCTGCCCCAGGGGGAACGATTCTGCTCCCAGGGCAAACAGATTTCAGCAAAAATTTTTCACCTACTTTCAAAGAAGTAGAAGAGTTCAACCATTCATCAAAGCTGACTGTGGCTGAGGCAATTCCTTTATACCCTGACATTGTTAGAGATGTTACCCCTGTGGTCACCGCTTTGCCCCCAACCCAAGTTAGTGTAGAGAGGCCGTTCTCTAGCCTGGAAATAATGAGATCAGATGTGAGGTTATATATGCAGGATCTGATGGAAGCAATACTATTTCTCAGAACAAATTCAGAGACTTCACCAATGTTCCTGCAGTGTTTTGCATATTTACAATTTTCTTGTGCTCTAAAGTCATACCCACTAAATATATTTTACACTGACAAGCAAAATGGTAACAATGTTTTGAACTTTTGACTTTCAGGCTCCATATCTCACTCTCCACTACAGCTTTGTACATGAGGCTACTGTAATTTTTATATACAGTCATCTTACCTATCTTATACATAAATTTGACTTGCAAGTATTTAGCATCTGCTTAGTTCTGCAGATTCTTTCCTGTAACTGTATTGTTACTGTTTTGCTCCTAAGAATCAAAATGTTAATTTTTATTATTTAGTTAGTGTTTGGTAAATCCACCTTTTGGTTTTCAATACTGCCTGAATCCTTCTGGGCTCTGAATCAGATTCAAGCATATCTTGACCAAAATCTGATCCCAGGTCTTTTCTACACATTCCCAATGTTGGTGCAGACTGGACTTGAATCCAAATACAGCTTTTTCTTCAACTCTACCCACAAGTGTTCAAAAGATCAAAACATTGTTACCCTTATCGGTGTCTGTTCTACCTAAATAGCTTGATTATTGTACCATAAGGTGATAAACAACCGGATGTTACCATTTTACTACAGTAAAGTTATCACTTAAATATGCGCCATGTATGTGGGAGTCGGAGGTTTGGGAAATTGAGGAGTCTGAGTCGGGGCTTCAGTTTGCCGACTCCACAGCCCTGTTTGAGGGATAGTCCTGCTTATCCATCCCACTTTGCTCTGAACACCCATTGATACAGGGAAAGCTGTTCATCACTAACTGTCAATCGCTATGTGGGTGGGGTAAGCAGGACTATCACTTTCTCTTTTAGGCCTTGTCTCCACTACTGGTTTCTGGTTGGATTTTCGGCGGGTTCAGTATTTAGAATCTGTCAAAAATCCGACTGTAACCACCGCCCCAAAAGACCGCAATAGAAAATCCGAGCTATTGTCTACACACCACAGATTTCCTATTGTCGGGTTTCTAAACCGCTGGAATATAGAACATGTTCTATCTTCCGGCGGATTCCGGTACACTTCTATGTACTGGGCCACCCGAAATCCAAAAACCGACCGACCACGTTTTTTTGCGCAAACCTGCACCAAAACCAGCAGTACAGCAAAGTTAAAATACCGTCCGATTTCTAACGGCGTTTTAACTTCTGCCGTGTAGACATAGCCTTAGGTAACCTCTCCTTATTTTTAGAAATCTAGCTTCTAATCATATTAACCTATATATCACAGAGCTCAGCTTCTCTCCTTCTAGAATATGCTGATCAGGCAGCATAAACTGACAGGTTTGCTGTAAGTATGCTGCATGCATATGTTTAAAGAGGTATATCTCACACCAGAAACCCTCCAATGTCAACCAGTATTTCTTTCAAATGTAAGCCGTTCATTATCAGACATATTATACCCTTTATTAGCCACAGTACCCGGACCTTATTGGGCCATGCAGACTTGTGTACTGGCCAGACCCCATGACTTCAGTAATTAGAGAAGACCTGTGGTTGTTCCTGACATGTCGGTTTTAGTAAATATTTGTGCTTTCCATAAAATATCAATTCTGGGGCATCTTTATACTTTGTGGTTACTCTGTTGTTCCTTCTAGAAATTTTGTTACCAATCTGTCAGGCTGGTGTGATCGATTGGGGATGTGTCCTTGCCTAGTCTGACATTGTTCAGTTGATGCTAGCAGAATCGGTGTGCAGGACACACCCCTTTGACAGCTGGAATAGTAACACCCATCTGACTCAGTCATTTATTTCTAGAGGGAGGACACAACACTGAGTTGTAAGAGAAGATGCTCCAGAATTGTTACTTCATTTGTCACAGATCCTCCACGATCCACCGTCTTTTGGCGTCGGCTGGTGCAGTTCGTTCGTCTACAGTGACGTCTTTTGGTGTCGCTGCAGACATCGGAGTTTGCGGCTCCGGGCGCCGCAGCTGCTCTGAGATCGGGGCTGTACTACATAGCCCTGATCCCAGAGCATCTCCTATGAGCACCAGGAGCAGGGGAAACCTCCGCACCCCGATGCTTTAACCCTTTTTGATTGCGGCGGATCGTCACCGCAGCGCAATCAAAGGGTTGCCCCTGCTCTGTCGGGTGATCGGAACACCCGGTGACCCGACAGAGCCCGGGGAACGGGACCTAGACTAGCCCCAGAGCTGTCTGTGTAATAAGCCAGTGACCAGGACAGACTGTGTGCTGTCCTGATCACTGCCTGTGTCAGACTGACACAGATTACAATGTATTAGCATATATGAATAAAAAAAAAATAAAAAAATAAAACGGTTCTTCCTTCAGTGGATTAAAAAAAAAAAAATAAAAAAAGTAAAGAAAAACAAAGTATAAACAAATAAACAAAAAAAAACCTACACATTATGGTCATTTGGATACATAATAACTTCTAGAATTAATCTAGCAAGTTATTAAGTGCGAAATGTGAATAGTGTATTTTTTTTTTTTTTTATACTGCAATTATTTGTAAGTGAACTTTAAACTATTCCCCCATAAAGTACAACTTGTCTCGAATAAAAGGAAGCCTCATTCAACTGCTTCATTGAAAAAATAAAGTTACAACTATTGAAATGCAAGGAGGCAAAAACTGACGATGTTCTGGTCATTAACTACTTTTCAGGCGTTCGGTTTAAGGGGTTAAAGGGAGTCTGCCAGCAGTACCGAGAGCTGAAAACTGCTGACAGTCCTGGGTATACAACAGGGAGAGCATTGTAAATATATCTCCAGTTATAGTCAAGCAGTTTGCACTCTGTCGGCTAGGAGTAGCTCTTCTAGCATCCAACCAGAATACTGCTAGAGTTGCCCTTTAGCTGAGAGAAGTGGCCAAGGCAGCGTTCAGTGCAGAGAACTGTGGGCACCGAACAGAATTCACCTCCTCCCGGACACTCCCTAAAGTGGTGCCAGGGGCATTAACACTAAGGTTTCTTGGTCTTGCAACCTGCTTGACCACAACCCGAGATATGGTTTACGCTGCTCTAAAAAAGCTCTGTCAGCAGTTTTGAGTGCTCCGAACTGTCGAAGGACTGCCTTTAACACGGTATCTACATCTGATGTATGAACCTGAGAGAAGGCTTTAGGAATATATACAAATATTACTGTAGGTTCAGACATCAAGCCACAGGAGTCTTAAATGAAAGTACCTTGCTGATGCTACACAAATAAGCTTATGCAAGCATGCTCGGCAGTACTGTACAGGTTGTAACCAGTCCCTGTCGACGCTGGACTTCAGTCTGTTCTCCTTTTCTCAGGGTTAAGCATCCATAAGTTTATAAACCATCTAGGTCATTGCTGTATTAGCACTTTGTGAATGATGAATAGAGAAGGTCTGGTTCTTCTAATGTACACTAATTATTTTATTCATGCTAGTTTTCCATAAATGCAATAAACTATATTTCATCTTTTCTCTCCCTGATGCAAATGAGGAATTTGGGGAAATGTTTGTACTGTAGAATGCATGCAGAGAAAATAAACATTTGGTGGCTTTTTTTAGGCCCAGCCAAAATATTTTGCACCAATCTCCTGAGCGATGAGGATGGAAGCAATGGTACAGAGCATTAATCTTCCGGGAACAGAACAGCAGTCAGCACTTTTAAGGAAAATACATATTTTTAGATTTAGTTTTCCCTGTGGCACAGCTCATGGTTTATGGAAAGGCTTGAAACAATACAGCTTATAGTTTGTAAAAGTTTCCTTCGATTTTATAGCGCTAGTAAGCGAACGTGTGCTTAACGGGGTTGTCTCACTACAAGGATTGCTTCTTCTGTTAAAGATCTTGCAAAACAAGTCACTTTGCAATATGTGTCCATTAACAGTGCCCTATCTATTCTGAGATATCCCCTCCTGTAGGGGCTGCATCAGCTCCTGTGGTTGCTATAGCTACAGACCTGGCTTCTACTGCAGCCTAGTGGAAGCCAGTAAACACGCCCCTGAATTCAAAGTGAAACCAAGAAAACAGGACTGAGGTAAAATGAATCAATGTAGTGAGACAACCCCTTTAATGACCTCTATAAAAAGTAGTTACCTGTGAGACAAAATCTGTACTCTGTTTACATGATGAATGTGGCAACAAATGTTGAAAAAAATAAGTAACGATGTTCACATTACAAAAAAGTCCTCCTGGTTACCCAGACACTGGAAGTTTTGGCTAAAATCCAAGCAGGAAAGTGCAGTGCTCCTGGCTCTCACAGCTACCTCTTTCTAAAAAGTCCTAAAATTCGGAGACTTAAATAACCAAGACTGCCATTATAAAGGTGGATGTTGTTTTTGGCAACTTCGATGGATGTTTTGTACTGCTTGCTTACTGCCCATCAGCTCACATAGCATGATGCTGGGGAAGTCAGTCATTTTCTTGACGGAGTATGTTTTTTTGCAGCTTTTCTAAGTACTGTATCATGCAATTGCTGAGCTGTAATCAGCCTGTTCTCCACTTCAGTGAGTTCTGTAAATTGTATGATAATCGTAAACCTCATTTCATACCTACTAAACAGGCAGTCGGCAATGTTTAAAGTATACCACCTTTTTTTTTCTTTTTTTTTTTCCCACGCTTGTAGGTTTCTGCCACCAAATCAATATAGGTGTTGGCTTTACTCCAGTGCTGAACAATTTTTAGGTCTGGTTCACATTTGTTACTTCCATCATAGGGACAGGAAAACAAAGGTGGTGCAGGATCAGTTTCATGACGGACACCAACGAGGGCCAACACAATCCATTCAGTGAAATGAGGTTTGTCTGGTGTCCATCTCCAAAACAATAGTACTGCATGCTATTTTTTTTTCTTCAATAGAGCCACCTGATGGAAACACCAATGCAGATGTGTACCAGGCATCGGAGCATTTCATGGCCATGGTATGACACTTCTACAGAGTTGTCATTAGGTTTAGGACTTTCCACAAAAACGGTGTTATTTAAGAACCAGGCCAATTTTCTATAAATCTGCTAGGACCGCTATTTCTTTCTTTGGTCATAAAGGGGTTTTGCCATATAGAAACATTCCTTTTTTTGAGTCCAGCTCGTAACTTCCTACGAACCGGCCTCCTAGAAAAGGGAAGATAGCAGAGTGTGCTCGGCTATACTGGGATCTCCCATACACTGGTATGGGGGAAAACTGTGCATAAGCGGTCATCTCCCCATTCACTAAGGCCAGTTTGTAGTGAACTGGCCTCAAAAAGGGCTTTTGCTTTGTGGCAAAACCCATTTTGTTCAAAGTACACTGCTGTAAAATGTAGCCTATTCATCAATGGGTAGAATGTGTGTCTTCAAGATACCTCTTCCTCCCAAATAAAGTTTTTACAAATAATAAATGGCTTCAAATTTTAAAAACAAGGAATGTTATTCTACTTTAAAGGTCCATCATAATGCAGTATGTTGTAGAGCAGGAGGTGCTGGGCCAATTGGTATATCATTTATGGGAAATGATTTACTAGAATTTGTAACCTGAAATAAGCAGAAATTAAAGTGACGGGATTAGAGAGTCCGGTAGGCAGTTTAATCCGTGACTGACAGCCTTCCCCGTATTACTGTGCATACAGAAATAGCTGTCAGTCACGGATAAGACCGCCTACTGGACTCCATCACCCAAAACAAGCAGTAATATTTTTTTTAATCAAATAATTTTTATTAAACAATTTATGCAGATACAGAATGGAATGTCTCTTACCATTATTTGTTACATCAGGATACATACATATACAATAATTTTGCTTTTTATAAAAAAAAAAGTATATGAATACTATATGTCCGTACCATGCTTTCAGCAGTATTGGCACACAACCATAAACACAAGCAGTAAATTAATAAATTGCTAGTTTTTCTGAATTTTCCCCACAAAACTATTTATCAATCTGCTCAGCTGCTCCTTCACTATTTCATGCTGCAGTCAGATCAGATAGTATGTTCAATGGGCCAGGTTCCCTTTAAACATGGAGTTTATATTAAATCATGCATTTTAATACAATGAAGAACTACATTTTAGTTGACATGACTACTGGTATTCGTTTCCTTTCTATATGTAATAGATCATAACTAAAATATCTGGTAGTGAGAGAAGAAATCCTGCTTCCTACAAGGTTGATTGTGGATCTGGAGGTGATGTAAACGGAGTAGCCGAGCATCCATATCTTACAGGAAACTGCTAACTACGGCACAAGTTGCCATACTGTAACTCATTCCAGGTTTTATAGTCCCTCTGCGACATTACCCAACCCATCTGAAATCTTCAATAAACAGCCATGATAAATTATTTTCTTGTCCCTGGTGTACATGAAGAACAATTAGGAGTTGATATTTCAGACTTTAAGCTGGATTGATTGCACTGTTAGCTCTTGTGAAGTTCCAGATCTTTGACCTCCAACCATAGCTGTTAATTGATTGCAAAGTCCAGAGAAGAGCGCCCCACCCTTATGACAACAGAATAGTCTGGAAACAGTGACTAGAGTATCATTATCTGTGTTGCCATCCATTATTGCTTTCAGACATTGCTTTTGAGAAAAGGACACGGTTGTAAATATTTAGGCGTGTGACAAAAGTTTTGTAATGTAAATTTTTTTTATTTTTTTTTGCTTTTATATTCTGATGCGTCAGTATTGCAGGGGGTAGTACACTTTTCTGAAATATCGATTTTATTTAGGACCAGTTGTAAACCCACCAACAAGTTTTGAAGGGAGGGAGTAGCAAAAGTGTTATATCCTTATTAAAAAAAAAAAAAAAAAAAACTTTTTCCTAGAAACAGAAATACTAGTGGTGACGAGTAGTTCTCCATTTCATAGAGAACAAATGGAAATAAGGGGAAGTGGGGAAGCCATAGTCAATATGTATAACACAGTAAACAGGAATAGATTTTGACTAAAGGGTTCTCCACTTTTGGAAATCTAACTACTGTTCAAGTACCCTTCTAACCAGTAAAGATTGTCCAGTGTCTCCCCACTGAGACGCCAAGCAATAAGCTATCATTTACGTGGAAATCTTACCGCAAGTGTGCAGTTTTCCTACAGCACCACCACAGGAGACACTAGCCATGACACAATGCCCATTAAAATCAATGCAGGATAGGACTAGTCCTCCTTAGTGAGAGACCTTCTTCATTGCACGGCATTCTTTCCAAATGTGAGGATCCTCAACCGTGGACTCTTCTCTATGACCTTAGAATTTTAGAATATGATTTTGTTAAAGTGGAGAACCCTTTTAATGGAGCATGGCTAATATGAAATGAGGGAACACCAATTATTCAGAACCTTTAAGCAGAACTCAATCTTCAGAAATATAAAGTTCTGACATCCCACTGTAAACCTAGGGTGACGTAGCCCTGTTCTATAGATGTACCAACTGCCAGGCATGTCACTTTTTTGAATGCGCTAATGATACATGGGGCATGTTGCACCAGAATCGTTCGATGCGCCAAAGTTTGGCACAAAACTGTTGCACAAATCCATACCAGTTACAAAGTGACATGGCTGAGACTACTTTTGGCATAGAACGAGACCCATTTATAAAGTGCTGTGAGACACTTTCATACATACTGTTGGATCGAACACTATTAAAAACAGAGGGAGAACTGGCGAGTCCACACATGTCTCCCCTAGTGTTTTAGGCCTCGTTCACACGGCTTATTTTGCCGCGGTTTGGCGCCATACTGCGCGCCGGATTTGCGCTGCAGTATGGCGCCAAACCGCGGGCAGCAATTATGGTAATCCACTGCTCTCATAGAGAACAGTGGAATCCGTCGCTCCTCCCCGCTCGGCGAATCCGCCGCGGGGGGAGAAAATGACATGCACATTATTTACGGCGCGTACGCGCCGTAAACAATGCATTTGTCTATGGGGCCGGGAGCGGTGCCCCGCCGCGCTCCCGCCCCCGTCCCGCCCCTTATTCACGGCGGATTTGTGAGCTCAATACGGCTCACAAATCCGTCGGGAATAAGCCGTGTGAACACGGCCTTATGGTGGACAAAGAAGGCTAATGGCAAAAGTAATCTCCTTCAGATTTTTGACTGCACTGCTGGACTTAGGCCCTGTTCACACGAGTGATTTGGCCGCGGTTATGGCCGTGGGTTCCGACGCGGTTTCTGCGGCCATAACCGTGGCCAAATTGAGTCTAGTTTATTAACATGGTTTACTATGGGAAACCGCGTTAATATTCACACTCCGCGGGTTTGGCCGAGGCTCCGGAGCCGCGGACAGACCCGCGCGTGTGAAGAACTCTCCTGTCAATTCCTGACGGGGAGTTCTCTGCGCGGTGTTGCCGCGGGCATCGCCGCGGGTCTCGCCGCGGGTGGTGCGCGGCTGGGACATGGCTCGCGCCGCGGTTTGCCCCCTGCTATTAATTTGCATGGGGGCAAACCCTCGGCGCAAGCCGCGCCCCTAACCACGCCCCTCCCGTGCCGAGATCACGCCCACCGCCCGCGAGTTTGCGGCGAGACGCGAGTTTGCGGCGAGGTCCGACGAGGCTTCGGCTGCGGGAACCGCGGCGAGAGCCGCGGCCAAAACCGTCGTTTGAACGAGGCCTTACTTGGAAATTATTTGCTATAGTGGATACTGGTGTAGAGTACAGTAGATGGTGAATAAACCTTGGGATGGTGGTCACCATGCAGGAAGTATTTGATCCTTTGGTTTGAATTGGGCCTCATACATATGGTGAATCTGTTTACAAGGAACAAATAGTGGCATAAAGTAAGCCAACTAATAGAAGATGTAGAGTTAGGGCATGTCCCCACGGCACGGGTTTTCGGCCGGTTTTTCAGGCGGTTTGCGGTTTTGCAGACCGCCTGAAAAGCCGGCCGAAAATGAGAACAATTGCACGAGTTTTCTGCCTGGTGGTTTTTCCGCCCGCAAAGCATGCACATTCTTCCGTCCGGTTTTCGGATGGAATATGTGCTTGTGAAGGGGGAGGGGGGGCTTTTCTCCGTTCATTGCGGAGAACAGCCGTCACCATCCCCCCTTCTCCCCCCGAGGCCGTGTGCACTGCACACAAACCGAACAAATACCGATCGGATAAACCAACCGGTATTTGTCCTCTGCCGTGTAAACGCGCCCTTAGACTAGACCATCTAAACATGCACCAGGTTTATCAACGCTATGATAAATGTGGAGCATTTTAAGACGGTCTAGTCTGAGATTACTGTCTAAAGTGTTGGACAATATTGATAAATCTGCACCACTGTTATATAGGGTTTGCTGCTTGGCGATTCCTAGGAGTGGAAATTGTTCCATTTTATTCAGAAGGATATGAGATCTGACAGGCCATTAGGATTTCCAGTTCTCCCATATGATATCCTATTCATGGACTAACGGAGAAAGGAATATCCACTAATCGATATCTAGATGGTGATTTTCAGTAGCTCTGTGTAATAGGTTTGGAAATGAGGCAATGGTGTATTGTACTGTGATGCAATAAGAAACAAATACATTATATTACCCTCAAGCTGCCAAATTAAGACACTGAAAATGATTACTTCTCACGGCCGCCTGTTCTTCACACCAGCAGTTTACAGTGTAATATACGGTCACGTCCCCAGGCACTCCCGTCTTCCTTCATTCTGGAGTACTTGTTTTGTATTCACAAATTAACATAGCACCAGGCAATAATTAGTACTTGTAGGGTTAATAAGTCCAATTCCTGGGTTCTGAACATAGGTTTGTTTTTAAGTTGAATTTGTTTGTAAGTTGGAACAGGTATATTTAAGTGTAAATCCAGGCATTTTTTTTTCTTTGTTTTGGATAGTGTAGGAAAGGGTTAATACCCTTGTGGTTGTGTTTGCTGTCTGTTCCCCTCTTAAGATTTTCTCACTTTGTCCCTCAAGGATATAATATTTGTACCACACACCTTGTTGTGAGTCCATGGGGTGGGAGGATTTTTATCCTGGCTACAGTAAATCCGCTGCACATCTCCTCTTTAACCCTCATAAATTCTGTAAGGAGCTATGGCGCGAGATCCACTCCATACATGGCTGTTTAATTACAGCTGACACTCGTCGTCATCAGCAGACTGCTCTGATCCTTGCTGTTTAACCCTTTAAACTCTACGGCCATGTCACACATTCCTTTATCTGATCAGCCCATCCACAAGATTGCAGGGTGTCTATAGGTTTTACTACCCCACAGAGAAATGCACCACATTGCTCATCTGGGATCCATTATGTGGTATGTTTCATGAGTATGAGGTGCACGGGACAGCTCATTGCTTAAAGGGAACCTGTCACATAGGTTATGCCCCCCTGGCTGAGGGCAGCACAAGCTAGTGTCAGACCTGCTGTTCCCAGCGCTGTGTCCCTTATTCTGTAAGATGCTGTAGTTTTAGTGGATTTACTGCTCAAATCTGCAGTTTTCAGCCAGAAAAGAGTCCTTTAAAGAGTCTGTTTTTCATGCCCCCGCCCACCTCAACTGATAAACCTGTTACTTTGAATAGGTAGAAATATGTGAATAACTGCCAGTGGGCGGGGCTAACACCAGCCTATGAATAAGATTTGAGCATTAAATACTCTAAAACTCCAGCATCTTACAGAATAAGGGACACAGCGCTGGAAACAGCAGGTCTGTCACTAGCTTGTTCTGCCCTCAGCCAGGGGGCAAAAACTATGTGACAGGTTCTCTTTAAGAGCAGATAGCTCGAAATGCGTATGCTGTGATCTTGCATTTCAGTGGAGTTGTGGAAACCTATTTTAATAATATGAAAAAAAGAATATCGTTTTAAGGAGCAAAACTTGCTGGAGGTGCTGGATTTATCTAGTGGTTGCCGTGGCAACTGGAAGCCTAATGAAAGTTTCCATAGTTGCCATGTCATAGGCAGGATGTGAATGACAAACTATGTAGAAGCGATTGCGCCCCCTAGTTTTTAAAGTCAAAATTGCTTTATTTTTGGTCATTTCATGTCCTAAAATGGTACCGATAAAACTTCACTTTAGCTGGCAGAAAAGTCCTCACTGGGGTCCATAGATGAGGGGAAGGGGGGGGGGGGGGGAATGGCTGCAGCACAAATATAGTTTTTTATATTTTTTAAAAGTACTTAAAGGGGTTGTCCACTTTAAATTGTTATTTAGAGCTTAGGAAATCCTAACAATTCTCTAATATACATGTATTAAAAATTTGGCACCCATAACAATGTTATACAAATACAGTAAGCTCCTTTCTAGAAATGGTATAGCCCACATTTCTGTCCATGGACTAAACATGGCGTCAGTCATGTGACCTCCTTGCAGTCGGTTAACAGGCGGGTCACATGACCCCTATGGGGTAATAATAATGGTGGAATCCTTGACTAATCTAGTTTTCCCAGCAGCTTCTTCACTGTGTGTAGTTACTTGTAGAATCGCTGTCTCTCTCTGAGAGGTCATGAGAATAAAGTTACAGTAATTAACAAAAAAACTGCAAGATAAGGCCAGAGGAGACGGTGTGGTGTTTTTTTCCACAGACACTGACAGATACAAGAAGGGCTACCTCCAGCAACCTCTTATAACTTGCTGTTACCTGGATACCCGGGGTCACATGACCTGTCTTGTCCATACAGTTACGCCATGGGTGCCATACACAGGAATGTGTACCATTGTTTTTTTTTTTCTCCTATATAGGGGCCCATTGCACTGGTATAAAAGTAGTACCGGAGTAAAATCTTTAATACATGTATATAAGAAAACTGTATGATTTCTTATTTATATACATAGTAAGTAAAGACGTTATGAAGTGGACATCACCTTTAAACATACCGAGAATTCTAGACCATAGGTATCACCGGAATTGTACCAACCTGCAGAATAGAGAACATGTAATTTATACCGAACAGTGAACCAAGCCCTTGCAAAAAAATAGCGTTTTGATTCCCATGATATACCGTCAATGGGACCATTAAAAAGTACATCTTATCCCGCCCCCCAAAAAAAGCCTTCAAATAACAATGTAGAAAAAAAAAGAAAAAAAAAAGTTCTGACTCTAGGAAGGTGGGGGGAGAATAAACGAACGTGCCAAAAAAGAGGCTCTGGCAGGAAGTGGTTAATTCATGAAATGTATGTCCTTTATAGCAAACATAGGTTAACAGGTGTCGGTACTTAATGGTGCAACCATCAGGTGAGATGCTGCAGTGTATAGTATATAAAACCGTTAAGGGTATGTTCACACGGCGTGATTTCAGCGCGCATTTCGCTTAATACATGGCGAGATGCGCGCCGCAATTAAGGCAATCCATAGCTCTCATAGAGATCGTATTGCATGCGCGGGGAGATAAGTGACATGTCAATACTTCGCGGCACTTAATGCATGTCTATGGCGCCGGCGGGCTGCCGTTTCCCGTACCCCCACACCACCCCTTGCTTCGGTAGTACGCACTGCTCAGCGCAACTCCCAAAGCACCCGACGTATTGCTGCGCGTATTGTACATGCCACAATTACGCCATGTGAACATACCCTAAAGGCGCATGGAAGATGCAAGGTGCCTGGGGCTAAAGTAAATGGGACGAGACTCGTGCTCGGACGTTGCGCCCAACAGTAGCCTCCGTTTTTAAGTAGAAGTCGTGTGTAACGTGGAGACGGCCTGTACGGTTCATGCAGCTCCTGCGTCCAGCTTTATAGATAGTCTCTTTATTATTCCGTTCTGACAAGCGGCAGAATGCAATTGCAATGGAATCCTTTTTACTTGTATTTTGTGCTCATCTAAATTTAGATTTATGTAGAGCCAAATGTCTGTCTGAGGAAGGGAATTAAATAAACAAGAATCTGCCACTTCTCGTCTTCCTGCCAGAAACGTTCTCTATCTTCCTGTTTTAGACAAGTGGGGATTTTACGCGGCTGCACAATTCATTTAGAGGGCAACATAATGTTTTCTGCTGTCAGACGCCTGCTACGCTCCAGTGACTTTAAGAGCAAGGTGCATTGTTAATTACCGGATTCTTTATTATTGCATTTCTGCAGAGTTCTCCCTATTAATTGACCGCTTGTTTCCACTGCATACATTTACATAATATATAGGCCTGTGTGCCAAGGTCTGGAGAATCGGTTCATAGTAGATGTATTTCATTTGTCTAAGCAAAGGAGGAAAATATACCCTAAGGAGAGCAGTGTTTGATCAGTGGATAGAAAAGAAAATGAACGGTTATTTGGTCTTATTTATTTCCTTACAAGGGTTTAGTACACTTATACTGTAATATAACTTCTATCTAGACATATGTGTATTAGGGTGGTTAAGCATGCCTTTCTACAGGAAAAACTCTATAAAAAAAAAAAAAAAAAAAAGTAAAAATAAACAGTCAGATATGAAATACACTAGACACACAGAGCTTTCTTTTGGTGCCATTGTATTACAGGGGTTTTCTCACTACAATGATTAGCTTTTAACATGTAAGGAAAGATAAATGAAGATTATCAAATACATTGCTCTGTTGATTTTGCTTTGTTCAGGAGATAGAGAAGATTTTATCTCCTCTTAGAGCACACGTTTCTCTGGTTACAAAAAAAACTCTCTGCTCTTATCTCTCATTGCCCTTAAGGGTGCTTTCACACGGTGCGTTTTTTGGATGCGTTTTTCGTGCAGGAAGGCACAGCAATTTTGATGCACAAAAAACGCATCAAAAACGCACCGTGTGAAAGCACCCTAACTGCTGTCAGTCGGTGGGATCATGGTGAGTAACTCCCTGCTGAGTCTAATCTCTAGCACAGAAGCTTTGTTTGGCTAAGGTAATGACCAGTTTTAAGCCTTACAGCTTTATAGCCTTGTACACTGGTATTTATAACCCGCCAACAATCATGTTACTGTAATAGAATCAGCTAGGAATAGCAGAGCTGATATACCAATCACTGCTATAGACAACCCACAGGCTGACCAAGTGCGAGTCTAAAGCTGCTTGTGGCTCTGTGAAACAGCATGGTGAGACAATTCCTTTAGGTATAATCACACGGCGTGTTGAGTCCGTGTGAACATAGGCTTTTTGATAGGTGTTTGGATCCGTCTGTCGGACCCAAACGAGTATCTTATAATGAGCAATGTGATTTACGTTGCTTTTAACTTGAAACACACATTGGCGTTCACACGAGTGATCACCAACGCATGTCTCATTGTGTCTTTCGGATCCGTCCATGAATTGACATGTCAATTCTTGGTCCAAAAGACACAGCAGGAGCCCTATTTTAAACTATGTGGTGCGATTTTGCTGCATCCAAACCAGCATCGACGCTACATTTTTGGATGCGATTTTCGGATCCAACATGGATGCAAAATATGCTGAGTGAACGGCCCCTTAAACGGAAAAAAAAAAAGCACCTTAAATTGTCAAATGTCAGTTTAAAATGAACACCATCAAACACATACCTCTGCATGTAATTGCGCTGCAGTTCGCCCGATGTACGCCCCGCAAATATGGTAATTCATAGAGAACTAGGATTAGCTGCTGTTTTCCCCGATGTGCAGCTGCCGCTATACGCCACAAAGACGCCGTGTGAACATACCCTTAAGCAGCATACAGAATGTTTGCAGCTCTGCAAAGTGTAACCGCATGGATTCTTTGTGCCACAATACAGTCTTTCAGCTGCAGAAAGAAGCGCGTCCTTTAAGAATGACTATTTTTTAAGACCGATTTCTGGGATGTAACAGAACATAATTACTATGTATTCTGTTTTAGGGTAAGTTCACACATTTGTTTACTCCTTGAAATTACGTGCTTGTGTAATTTCAATGAGAAAACACAGATTTCTGCCTCCTATACTTTTGTATCCCTTGGCACGCAAATTGACCATGCCCAAAAAATATGCGGCTAAAATTGTCTGCACTATGATGATTTGACATTGCACACAATGGGGCAGATTTATCAATAGTGTCTTACTTTTAGACCGTGTAAATTAACTAGACAGTTTTATAATGCGCCACATTTATCATAGTGTTGATAAATCTGGTGCAGGTAGACTGTCTCGTTAACTCTGTACCACAATTAAGTTGTCTTACTTTCACACCAAACGGGGACAAAATCTGGGCGCATTTTTGTCGCACTTAAGCCACGCCCTTTCCCCTCGAAAACCCTGCCCCCTTTTAGAGCCACACCCCTTTTGTCGGACGAGGCCAGAAGCCTGAAACTGTCAAAACCATCGTTAAATGTGGGAAAAGCTTTGGTTTCTGGTGCAAATGGAGCCAGAATTCTGGCGCAACTGCTTTGATAAATCTGCCCCAATGAGTGCTGTACTTGGATATTGTTTGTTTAAAGCATATTTTGCCACATACTTTGGTGAAAATTAGTGGCCAAAATACGACATATGAATATACCCTTAGATTATCCGTCTGTTCCCTTCAGCGTTGTGCACGCAGGAATGGCTTATCTAGGTACCGCATGCTTAGTAGCTTACCAGAGGCATATGTAGATGGTTATGTGTGTATTTAAATGTTCTGCTATATTGAAGGCAGATGCAGCTTTAGGTCTTACTGAGTAGAAAGGAGAATTCTTGGAGACTGATGCATGTTGAGGCTGTGTAATCCCTCACACACAAGAGAACATGTATGCATGTTATCACTTTACTCTTGCTCGCAGACTCCTTGCGGCTGTGAAATGTTCTGTCATGTGCAGCTCTGTCTGACATAGTGCTAATTACTTTTATTGACCAATGCTACACTCTATCAGTCAGCTCAATATCTCTGCTATAATGCAGGACACTAGACTTCTACTGGAATTTTTAGATGAAATGGTCCTATTCAAAGACAAAAAGACTGGACTGTTCTGGATCCTAGCTCTAACTACATTAGATATCTCCTTCCTATGATTCACCATCTTCTTTATTGTCTTTGGACATACATACAGACTGGTGTAAGGATTAGACAGGCATTTAAGAAGTCCCTTGATATCTCCTGATAAGTCTGTGTTCCCTTTGAAAGAACAAGTCTGGAGCATATTCTCTTATAGCTCTGTTGTGCTGTTCTTCTATTATTCCTTCTAGAAATGTATTGCTGAATCTGTCAGCTGGGTGTTACCAGTACAGTCTGACATCATCCAATCCGTGCTAACAGAAAAAGTTCCCATACGCAAACTTGAAAGGTAGCACCCATCTGATTTAGTTCTGAACTTGTAGATGGAATAATATTGGCGATCACAACAGAGTTTTAAGAGCAGATGCTTAAGAATTTTGTTTTTTTCACAGGATTTAGTGAAACCTATTTGTCAGGAAGTTTCCCAGGTCCTCTATAAGATTAAAAATAGTTGAGCAGCCCCAAGAATTGTAAACTCGAAGATTATGAAGAAAATTCCTAAAGAAGCAATATTGCCTAGCTATTTAGTAAACGCTTCCTCTCATATAAGCAAACTGAGGTTATATTTGTCAGGTATGCAATATGGCTGCTTTAAGTGAATTGGAAAAAAAGTAGATATGCATACATATATTTATGTGTGTGTGTGTTTCTCATCCTAAACAATTGTATGAAAGAGGATTACAGTAGTGGATGGTAGACGGCATCAAAAATGTTATGTCCCAATAACTTGTCATTGACCATGACGTCTCATGTTGTTACAAAAAGATGGTTTGGACGACAGCATAGTAAAAGCAGGAATCAGCTTTATTCCAGAGTGAGAGACACCATCACAACGTTTCGGCCTGTCAGTGCATGGCCTTTTTCACGCTGCTTGAAAAAGGCCATGCCTGACAGGCCGAAACGTTGTGATGGTGTCTCTCACTCTGGAATAAAGCTGATTCCTGCTTTTACTATGCTGTCGTCCAAACCATCTTTTTGTATCCTACGGTGGTGAGTTTGAGGCTTGCTCGCCTTGGGACGGACTTTGCATTTTTATTGACCTTTTATGGTCTTATGTGGAATTTGTGCTGTTCCCATTTTTGTTTTTTGGTCTCGTGTTATTGACTCCTGGAGTTGTGTGACATTCATTATCCAGTTCCACAGGGCATTGTTTACAGTGAAACGATCATCTTTATATGATGTAGCCAAAGGACGTCCACTTCTTTGCCTTTCTGTGACTCTTCCAGTCTCTCTGTATCACTGATACAACCTGCTGATGACACTCTAAGCTTAGTGGTCACTTATGTCTGAGATCATCCTGCTTGAAGCCTCGCAATGGTGAGGTACTGTTGATTAATTGTAAGGTGTTGTCTTGGTCTCATGAGGTCAAAATGTGAACCGCATGATGAGGAGAACGGCTTAAATCCCAACTTAAAATGATCCCATAAATGTACTGAGCAATTCCGGGATCAAATACCTGAATTTTGCCATTCAGCTCCTTGTTAAAGATTAACAAGTGCAAAAAGTACTGAAGCATTGAACAGTTGGACGTGCATTCTAAAGTTAAGAGATGGTCTTATTTAGGTAATTTAAGAAAGATTTTATGTTCACTCTGAAATTTTGTGTGTGTTCCAACATGTCCAAAGGTGATGTTTCGGCTACAAGAGCCTTTCTGAAGACGAAACATCTCTTTTGGACATGTTGGAATAAAGTTTTTCGCATCTATTTGAATGAGGAGTGCTGCAAATTTTCCACGGATATTTACCAGGACTGGTAACCGCTGTCCCAATTTTGCTGGCACCCACAGTCGCGTTTCTATAGAGTGCTGCCTGCGTATATATATATATATATTTTATTTATATATATATATATATATATATATATATACACACACACACACTTTACACCAGTCTTTTTCTGTACAGTAAGGCCTCGTTCACACGGCTTATTTGGGCGCTGATTGGAGCCGTACTGCGTGCCGTATTTGCGCTGAAATACGGCTCCAATCCGTCCCAGTAACTACGGTAATCCACAGTTCTCATAGAGAACTATGGATTCCGTCTCCCCTCCCCGCTCGGCGAATCCGAGAAAGTGACATGTGAATTATTTACGGCACAGCTGCCGCCGTAATTGCGGGCCGAAATCCGTCCCCACAATTATGTCTGCAATAAGCTAAGATGTGAATATCATATATGTAATATGCGTGTGTATAATATATATATATACACACCAGTATTACACCAGTCTTTTTCTGCACAGTAAGAATGTGAATGTCATTTCACAATGGGTTTCTGAGAAATCCTTCACCTAAACTTAAAACTGCAACTTCACATCCTACACAGGTAGCGCTTCTAAATAGACTCAAAAAAATCTTCGTATTTAGCATATCAATTTTCAGCAGTGAATGTTTATGCAAAAAGAAATCTCTCATGCAAATGAGCATAGCAGTGTTTTTTTTTTTTTTTTTAGAAAGCTTAGGTAAAGTATACTCCGTGACACAACTAGAAGGTTGTCATACTAGAATTCATATAGCTTCTTAGGTGGGCATCTGCTTGGACACTGACTCCCTGGGACCGGACACACACATACATGCACACACCTTCAGGAGTCCTTGCTCATGTTGTTGTGAAGAAGCTTATTTTAGTATGACAACCAATTGCATGTACTACAACATGGCCTTGAGAGACATTGCCTAGCCAGCCAGCTTTATCCTTGTGTGGGGAAAAAAGGAATATTTTGTAGCTGGACACCGTTAGTAGTGGAATGGTTCTGTATGCCACATTAGGTTTAGTTTGGTCTCAACCAAAGTCTCCCAAGTTTGTCAGCATTGGGTAACCCCTCACTGAAGAATCTTTTCTCATTGAACCCAGATCAGTTGATTTTCATTATGTTTTATTTATTTTTTTTTTTAAAAGCTAAGAAAAGGCTTGAAAATAACCTGTGACATCTATTGTAGTGATACTTGTATTCCCCCTGAGTGCATAAACACCAGAACCGCATACTGCAGAATTATAATAAACACAACTCCTGTTATTTCTTCAAGAAGTCTAGTAAGAAAAACTGGGTGTTATCATTCACCTTTGTCAAAGGGGTGTGCCCTCCAACTTCTGACACGGTCAGCACAGATTGGGCAGTGACCAACAACTAACGCCCAGTTGACCACTTAATAATACAGCTCCAGGAGGAAAAACCAATGAATGCAACAATGTACAGTTCTAAGAGAACCTGCTCTAGAGTTGTTTTATGGGGAACGCCATTATTTATTAAAGCAGGCATGCCAGGAATGGCCACAGGTACTCTTTAAAAGAAGTAATTCCCTAAAATGAATTTAGACTCCAGATTACCGATCCACATATAATTCAGTTCCCTGCAGTGCAAAAATAATTCAGACTCCATTTATTCAAACGTCATATAGCAAATTTTATATCTGGGATCAGAAGAAAATGGGCAAGTACTTCTTTGCTCCTAAATTCTCTTCAGCCATGATGGGTACATTGAATCCTCAGTTCACATGGCGTCTACTTACATGCATTTTGGCACGTAAAATGGGCATTTTCAGCATATATATACATAGACAGAGATGTGAAAAAGTATTTGCCTCCCTCCTGATTTCTTAATCTTTTGGATGTTTGTCACACTTAAATGTTTCAGATCACGAAGCTAATTTAAATATTAGACAAACATAACACAAAATGCAGTTTTTAAATGAAGATCTTTATTTTGAAGGGAAAAACCTACAGGGCCTTGTGTTAAAATTGCCCCCTAACCTTAACTGGTTGGGCCTCCCTTAGCAGCAACAACTGCAAGCAAGCATTTGCCATAACTGCCCATGAGTCTTTTTCAACGCTCTGGAGGAATTTTGGCCCACTCATCTTTGCAGAATTGTTGTAATTCACCCACATTGGAGGGGTTTCCGAGCATGAACCGCTTTTTTAATGTCAGGACTTTGACTAGACCACTCCAAAGTCCTCATTTTGTTTTTCTTAAGGCGTTCCAAGGTGGACTTGCTGCTATGTTTTGCATCATTGTCCTGCTAAATAACCCAGCTGCGCTTCAGCTTGAGGTCACAAACAGATGGCCTGACATTCTCCTTCAGGATTTGTTGGTATACTGCAGCAAAACGGCCCCATACCATCACGCTAGCACCACCATGTTTTACTGTTGGTATGATGTTCCTTTTCTGAAATGCTGTGTTGCTTCTACACCAGATGTAATGGGACTTACACCTTCCAAAAAGTTCAACATTTTGTCTCTTCAGTCTAGTCCACGTTCTCCGAAAAGTCTTGGGGATCATAAAGATGTTTTCTGGCAAAACTGAGACCAGCCTTTGTTCTTTTTAATCAGCAGTGGTTTTTGTCTTGGAACTCTGCTATGCAGGCCATTTTTGTCTCTTTCTTATGGTTTGGTCATGAATACTGACCTTTTAAAGGGGTTTTCTTGCTACAAAGATCATATCTGTAATGATGGGGACCGTAAAAATGAGCACTTTTGCAATTGGTTTGCATTACCTAAATCATTTAGTATAGCGGATATTAGCTAATCTGTGAGTGTCTAGAGCTAAATCAGCAGCCTGAGGTCGGGCCACTTCCCCTTTGCTGTGATTGGTTGCCTGATATTCAGTACAGCCCTATTTGAACACGCCCCCTGTGCTGTGATTGACTGCCTGCACTCTGTGCTTACTCCCCTCTGAGCTGTGTAAATCTGAAAGTGAAACAACTTTCTGTGCTGGCCACTGGCTGTATTAAAGGCTGCCTGTTCTCTATGCTCATTTCCTAGTGATAGCCCTATGTGAAGGATCTAGGCAATTACAGAGTCTCCAGCTGCTAGACTCACTCCTCCCACCCATATAACACAGCCTTATACACTTTCTGCTTCCCCTCTGCCTCCTGCCTGATAACAGAGGGAGTAGCAGAGTAAATTTTTCAAATTTGTTTCATAATTTCAGGCTGTATGTAGAACGGTTTACCCCAATACAGGGGTTCTGGTTATAAGGATTGGAGCCTTGGAGGGAGGTGACAGCTCTCCAGTCATAAAAACTGACCATTGCAGGAAGTCTGCAGAGCTGTGACATCCTCTCCCTTCCTTCTGACATAGAATGATGATGATGACTAAGGAGGGAGCAGGGAGGGGGGGGTGATGATGAGACACGCCTACTGGGAGGAGAGATGTGTGTGTGTGTGTGTATATATATATATATATATATATATATATATATATATATACTCATCTGATAAAAGTTCCAACTGGACAGCTCCCTTTGCTTCACTTCAGCTGAGTGCCAGGAGTTTCCAGTATAAACTGCAGGTGGCCATAACCTTTCTATGTTGTGGTGATGTTGTGAAATCTATTTCTACATGGGGCAGGTTCATAGGATTTTAATACATATAGAACCCTACAGGGCTTCATTATTTTCTTAACATGCCAAGAAATCATGAATGTTAAATTAGAAAGAAACTTAATTTCTGTGGTATAATTCTGCATTTTTGGTCACTGGTGTTTATAATATCTTATTGCTCAGGCCCCATTCACATCTTGGATTTTGGCTCCTGTTCATTGGATCTGTCAGCATACTGTAAAAACGTATCTCCACAACTGCGGGGCCGCAAGGGGCCCATAGACGGCAATACGGCAAACATAGTCCTAATTGCACTAGGTTTGCCCTATTTTATGTTTGCCCTATTTAACAAATATTTTAGCAACACATTTGTTTGATCAAGGAACTGAATATGTTTGCTAAATAGGGCAAACTTGGTACAATTAGGACTGCATATGTCCTATTGACATCTATGGGCCTGTCACGGTAAATATTTGGGGCCTTACTGCCTACAACCAGTATGTATGTATAACTCTGTGGCTTGGGCCACTCAGTAGCATTATATCTTGTGCACCCACCATCCCTTCCGATATTTTGGGGTAGTAGGATAGTCAGCTCTTGTGCACTGAAATAGCCTTTTCAAAAATATAATGCACATTTTCTGAATTCGCTATAAAAGGATCATTTGGTCCATTGTTAAGCGATCCCCGGAGATGTGGTCCTGAAAATCCATCGGACGTAAAGATTGAATTCTAAGCAGTTTTCTGTATTTGACCATACTTGTTCAATAATTTAATTTACCGTCAAATCAGCAGTTTGTGAAAAGCATAAGAAGAACCTATATAGACAAGTATGTGTACAGCTATAAAGGGAATATTGTCATGGATTAATTTCGACATGTCAATAGCTTCTAGCTATTTTTTTTATGTGGAATTATTTAGTGACCAATAATTTAACTGCTGACTTAAGCTCCACAGGCTTATCCCAGCGCTATACTGTATACGATTGTAATGAAGAGAGACAGTTGTGCAATGAAGGACACTAGGGGCTTTGAAACATTTATGATATATATGTGTTTTGTAATCCCAGCTTTTCTTCAGCCATAGAAATAGCAAATAATAGCCCAGAGAAGGTCACATTTGGGCAGCGTTTACAGAATTGAAAATAATTGGTGCATTTCATGGTGGACTGATAAAGTCAAGCCCTTCAGTATATGTATATTAAAGGGGTTGTACCATCATCAAGGTTACACAACATTACATATCAATTAGTTATGTGTCCCAGAAAAATAACCATCACGTCACCTTTTGTCCTTTCTCCTACGTCCCACTCCTCAACTCTTCATTTCATCAGCATTTCTGGTTAATGGGGGAGACATCGTGTTGGTCACTTGACTATTTATCAACTGACCAGAACTGGTCACGCTCTGGGGCAGGGCTGTGAAGTCGGCAAGCCGAAGCCACGACTCAGACTCCTCACTTTTCCAAATCTCCGACTCCTGACTCCCTTATACACGGCGCATATTTAACTGATAACTTTACTGTAGTGAAATGGTATCATCTGGCTGTTTAACACCTTATTATACAATAATCAAGCTATTTAGGTAGAGCATACACTGATAAGCAAAAGGGTAACAATGTTTTCATCTTTTGAACACTTGTAGGTAGTTGAAGAAAAAGCTGTATTTTGTATCCAAGTCCAGTCTGCACCAACATTGGGAATGTGTAGAAGAGACCTGGGATCAGATTTTGGTCAAGATGTGCTTGAATCTAAATCAGAGCCCAGAAGGATTCAGGCAGTGTTGAAAACCAAAGGTGGATTTCCCAAATACTAACAAAATAATAGAAATTAACATTTTGATTTTTAGGAGCAAAACAGTAACAATGCAGTTACAGGAAAGAATCTACAGAACTAAGCAGATGCTAAATACTTGCAAGTCAAATTTATGTATAAGATAGGTAAGATGACTGTATATAAAATTACGGTAGCCTCATGTACAAAGCTGTAGTGGATGGTGAGATATGGAGCCTTAGGCCGTGTTCACACGGCTTATTCACGGCGGATTTGTGAGCCGGATTGCGCTCGCAAATCCGGCGTGAATAAGGGGCGGGGCCGGAGCGCGGCGGGGCGCCGCTCCCCGGCCCCATAGACTGTCATTATCTATGGCTCGTATGCGCCGTAAATAATGTGCATGTCACTTTCTCCCCCCGCGGCGGATTCGCCGAGTGGAGAGGAGCGACGGAATCCACTGTTCTCTATGAGAGCAGTGGATTACCGTAATTACTCTGGATTGGCGCCGTACTGCAGTGCAAATCCGACGCGCAGTACGGCGCCAATCCGCGGAGAAATAAGCCGTGTGAACGAGGCCTTAATGTCACAAGTTCAAAACATTGTTAACATTTTGCTTCTCAGTGTAAAATATATTTATTGGAAATGACTTTGGAACACACAAAAATTGTAAATATGTTAAACGCTGCAAATCTTTTCCCCTTGGGCAGCACTTTGCCTGCTCCATGTCATCACTTACACTCCTCATGTGATAAGGCTGAAGATATGGGAGCAGTAGCACTGGCCAGGCACAATTCCCCTTTGTATTGTATTGTAAAATTGCTCTTTGTATCGAACTAACTGGACCAACTTATTATATATTTTGGGAGTCGAAGACTGTCCATTTTATGATGACTCCGACTCCTGCAAAATAGGCTCCGACGCCACAGCCCTGCTCTGGGGGCATGTTGTTGTTGTTTGGGGGCTCTCGGTAGTATGAACAGAGCATGCTTGACCAGACTAAAGAAAAAGCATCAAATGGCCATAACCACTAGCAACAAGGGATAGAAGTTATATCAACCAGGCTATGTAGGTAAGAGTACAATGTAGTATAATCACTGCTCATTTTTTAGAAGTACATATATTCACTAAGTTTACTATTTTGCAGTATCTATTCAATGGGATATCATTTCTATTGTTGAACAACCCTTTTAAAGTATAATAGACCGAAAACCATTAAAGTGCTGTCTATCCCCATGCAGCTGCTACTATTCTTTCACATTATAATATTCTAGGGGGATCCACCCAGTTGGTTTTGTGGATTCACATGTGCCTACAGCAAGGGTAGTATCCATGCAGGTTTTATTAATAAAGTGGTTTTAAAATTTTTAAAAGGAAAAAAAGTATGAAAAACAAGCCAATGTTCCGGTATTCAATTTGTAAAACCCAAAACGGGGGGGGGGAGCTTACCCTAGACAATGCAATGGCCAAATTTTCATGTCACTTTCTTGCCCGCGGGGTTTTCTCGGGTAGAGTAAACGATTCCCCTTTCTCAATGACATGGATTAAAACGTAAAATTACATTGCCCGTTCTTATCCAAATACCCAATCTCCCAATCCGCCCACTGTGTAAGGGAGAAATATACAGTTAGAGAAAAAATATATTTAATGACAAGATAACAGATCTATGATCACCGTGAGTGAGGGTGAGACCCCAGGTCCTGTCTTTTAATCTTAACGAATCCAGATTCAGAAATACTTACACACCTTTCTGTATATAAGAAAAATATATTTATTTTACAATCTTCAAAGGATCATAACATAACATTGTTATTACTGTACATTTTACTGTCGAAACCTTTTAACAGTCACTGAACATGGAGAGCTGCAGTTTCTCATTCTTGCCAAAAAGAAATGTCAGCATCTTGAGTGACATTTACATGTATACATGTACAGGCTCCGGTTCAATTTCTATGCGGTAGACCCATATCAATCCTACTAAGTTTTCAGATGTTGTATTGATGTGATTTAGACCTGCTATCAGATCTGTCTCCAGTGGCCATTTTCACCAGGATTACACTTCGCCTTATGTTTTCTCTCACTGCAGAAATCGCTAGCCATAAGAAAGCATGGAGTAGCTTTCAAGTTTCTTCAAAAATGAAGCACTCAAAGAAGTCACTTTTTTTTTTATTGAACATTTTTTTTTTTTTTTTTTAATAAACCTTGCTTCTACTTTTCTCATGTAATGGAAATCATGTGAAAATCAAGGGTTATCCCCATTTTGGACACTTATGGCATATCCATATATGAATACATGAATCAGCAGCTGTCTATATAACTCAGTGGGTGTTCTGAATACAGCCAACCATCATTACAGTGGGTTGCAAAAGTAATCATACCCCTTGAACTTTTCCTAAATTTTAAATGTTACAGCAACAAACTTAAATGTATTTGGTTTCTGTGATAGAGCAATACGAAGTGCAATTATTTATGAAGTGTAAAGAAAATGATACATTCTTTTCCAAATGTTTGTAAATATTCTATGTCACCTAATTAGTAAATAGAGTACATCTGTATGCAATTTATTTTCCGTATAACTACAGCTGTTTTTGAAGGCCTCAGAGGCTAATTAGAGAACATTAGGGTATGTTCACATGGTGTAATTTCGGCATACATTTTGCCACGTATTTGCGCTCTAATACGGATGAGATGTGCCGAAATTAGAGAACTATGTCAGAGAACTATGGATTACGCCCACCACCCACCCCCCCTCCCCTCATGCGCAGCCCCACAGATTAGCCCTTACCTTACCCTATTTCTGTTTAGGATATCCTATTGTAAGTAACATTAAAAGTTAAAGGGGATGTATCGCTTCCTTACTTCGGCTGAGTCACACTGCTCTTAGCTTCTCAACTCTGTGAATGCAGGGGCGTTTCTTCCCCTCCCAGCTGGGTGACATCATCCCCCCTTCACTGCTGGCCTGAGACTCCACATATCACTGTGTCTCTCCCTATCAGTCTTATTTTATAAGAGCTGTATACATACCACAGGCTGCATTCAATCTAATCTGAGCACTGATCTCTCACAGCAGGGGATGTATTACAGCTTTCTAAGAACGGCACAGATCTGCGTGTATGCAGGAGAATTAGGCACAGGGACAAAACTGTCATGTTTTCTCATTGTACAATCTGCTGCAGTCTTTTTCTGCTAGGTGTGGAAACAGAAAATGCTACGGCCCCTAACTCTGAGTCAGAGACACAGCTCCATGAATCGACCCAGGGGCTGTACAGAATGTAAATGAGCTCTCAGCTAGTGAATTGCAAGGAGGAGGGATTAGACCCACACTGGATATCAGTGTAAATAAAAACACAAGATGAGGGAGACTGTGAGAACAAGACAGCTTTGCTAATGACATCCAATTGCAAAGTTGCTTGTTTTCACTGTCCCCTTATTCTGAAGACCATTTAATGAAACGATAACACCCCTTTAAGTTTTTTTTTTATTTTTATATGTTTTTTTAAGGGGTATTCGTTTTATTGCAGTAGATTTGGATATTAATACGCTTACACCCTGGAGAGTATTCGGAGACATACTGTGTGCTCAATTACAGCCAAACGGATTGGTCGGTGTTTCATAAAACAGACAATGACCCAAAACATAAATCCAAAGTAACCCAGGAATTTAGTAAAGCAAAGAAGTAGAATATTCTTGAATGGCCAAGTCAGTCACCTGATCTCCACCAAACTGAGCATGCATTTCACTTGTTAAAGACTAAACTTCAGACAGAAAGGCCCACAAACAAGCAGCAACTGGAAACCACTGCAGTAAAGGCTGGAAGAGTGTTAAAAAGAAGGAAACACAACATCTGGTGATGTCCATGCGTTCAAGACTTCAGGCAGTCATTGCCAACAAAAGGTGCCAAGCCAAGTATTAGAAATTAACACTTTAATTTGTCCAATTACTTTTGGTCCTTTTTTAAAAAAAAAAGGGTGGCACATGTTATGGAGCTGAAACTCTTAAACCCTTAATCCAATTTTAATGTGGATACCTTAAAATGGAAGCTGAAAGTCTGGACTTTGTCCATTATATAACAATAACTTGAATGTTTCAGTAAACGGGTACAAAAAATAAAATTTGTGTCCAAATACATATGGACCTAACTGTATTTGGGACCCACGTAGGTAGGTAGATAGGCTATAGGTGAGGCCCAATATAGGCAGGCAGGGTTTAGGTTGGTTATAGGTGAGGCTGCTTGTGCAGCTCTCCTCTATTCATGTCTATGGGAGCTCCGAGTATACCAAGCACACTAGCTTGGCTAGATTCGGAATGGGGAGAACTGTGCAAGCGCAGCCATCTCCCTGTTCTCTGAAGCCAGCTTGTAGCTTGCTTCATGGCAAAATCCCTTTAGGCTAAGGCCTTACTGCATATGTCATAATGACGTCCAAAATCTGACAGCATTTTGCCAGTGGCAGGACCATGGTTTCTGGCGCAGATATGCGACGGTCGGTTTTCTAATTTGCGTTGGCCCTGTAAATCCAGTGTATGTGGCCGACAGAAAATTTGTATTGAGTCCGGCGGGATATGCATCATGTATATTCCGCCTAATTTTAAACCCAACGGTAAAAAATCTGTGCTATATAGACTACAGAACGAATTTTTCCACTACTGTCTATGCAGCACAGTGTACAGATTCAAAATACTGAATATGCCGGTATTCCTGTGCTGCATAGATAGAACCTTAGGGGAGAAATGCAGCTACAGTTTTTGAAGCCAAAATTTCATCCTTTGGGTATGAGAAGTCCGTCCTTTTATTCTTCTTTTTTTTTTTTTTTTTTTTTAAGCCCACTCCTGGCTTTGTCCAAAAGAACAAAGAACAAAAAACAATAAACTGCAACATACAACAAAAAGAAATCGTTAGGCTTTTAGATTAATGTCTGACACCACTGGTGTTTGTGCGATCAACAGTCTGTGCACGGATAGAGCATGACTGTCGTGATAATCTGTCATTAGGGCAAAGAATCCAGCATGTGGAGATCTGGCAGCAGCTTATCTGTGTCTGTTGCAGGTTTTTTTTGGTTGTCTTGTTGGAAGAGATAGCTGTAGGCCAAATGCCAGTGTTTGGCTGGCAGCGATCTTGTAGACGTGTGGCCAGCATCACCATGTGCCTGAGAGAGCCTTCAATCTCAGAGCACTGGTGGCCAGTTTGGGGCTTATGGTCCGGTGTGCTGTTGATTTTACATATTGTTGTATTCATTTCTATGTTCTGTAAATTAGGTTGTTATACACATTCAATAAATTTTATTTCTAGCTATCCACATAAATTGTTGAAATAAAAATATTTTCAATGTCAACAAAAACAGTAAGACTTAGCTGATATTTCTAGTGCTGTGTCAGTCACGCGTCAGCTTTGCTGTATACTCAGGCACAGGATGAGGGAAATCATCTCATTATCATTAATAGAGCTGTCAATAACTCGCCTACCCTCTAAACTGCTTGAAATCTAGATAAGGTGAGCAAGCAAGACAATATACACAGAAGGCTCTGTATACAACTCCTTGGTTTTTTTTGTACCTGTAATCCAGTACTTCTGGAGACTGTGGAGTTCTGCGATTTTTCTCTGTGGGTTGACTGCCAGTTATCTTTTAAAATGATGAATTTGAGGACGTCGGCATAAACAGCTTCTTTTTAATGAAAGATCAGGAGTACAAAAGTGCGACGTTTCGGCTCAAAAAGTGTCAGCAGAGCCTTTTTCAAGCATGCTCTGCTGACACTATTTGAGCCTAAACGTCGCACTTTTGTACTCCTGATCTTTCATTAAAAAGAAGCTGTTTATGTGGACGTTCTCAATTTCATCATTTTGGTTATTGAAAGTGAGGTTTTGACTGCCTCACTAATGGATGCTCTGCTGTATTTGGCTTCTATGGGTCATTACAATTTAGGACTTCAGTGCTTGCCCAAATTTCATTTTCACTGCCAGTTATCTATCATCTATATGGTTAAATCTAACTACTGAAATTTTAAGTTCAATATATAACCTATTTCGTTTTAAAACTGATTTTTATTTTGGTCCTTTATAAAGTTTTTTTTTTTTTACTTTTTTCATTGTTCTGGTAGAAAAAACAATCTTTTACGTTTTTATTTAATTATTTTTTTTATTCTTGTAGTTCTGACTTCTATGGGTTGTCACAATTTTTTCAATTACATTATAAATCTGAATATCCTTTAATTTATATATATTTTTGGCCCTTTAACTGAGGTCACGTGATCACAAAAATAACGCATTAAATTGTGAATACAGTGGTTCTTGGATTACAGTGGCCTAAGGATACAATAGTTTCAACATACAATGGACTTTCCTGGGACATTGTATGTTAAAGGGAATGTGACATCAAAAATGACTTATTGTTTAACTTATGTTTTTATGTTAAACACATTTTTTAAGAACTTTTGGTTAGATTTTTTTTTAATTTTCCATATTTTTTAATAATTCTTAAGTCCTACAGTTTTCACTTTGGGCGCTAGGGCGAATAACAGGCTGACACTTCCAGCCCTAGAGGTAAATATTTTGAGCAGGGGGTTCATTCTTAACACAAGCAGGGTCAAACTGAAAGGAGACACCAGTGTGATAACACAGGTTCCACCAGTCACAAGAGGAGATAGTCACAGCTCTCAGCCCCCTCCTCCCTGCAGAGTGAATTCTTCCTAGGTCACACAGCATGACTAGAAAACTGTCCTATTGAAGTCTATAGGACAGAAACCGTATTAAGACTCCTAGGTACATGAAGCTGCTGTAAATTACCTCTCTGACTGCTGTTAACGCTGTGCAAACACGGCTTAGTGGCCAAAGTGAAAACTGCAGGACTTAAGAATTATTAAAAAATATTGAAAGTGATATGAAAAATTAAAAAGAAATATAACCAAAAATTCTTAAAAAATGTGTTTAACATAAAAACGTGAGTTAAACAATAAGTCATTTTTGATGACACATTCCCTTTAAGTTTGGTTTGAACTCCATGCCATAGACACTGCAGGTCTGTGGCTAGAGTGACTGACTTGAAGATCAGGAACATTTTACCTGTAAAATCCCTGTATTAGTGAAGTGAATGCAGTGATTGGCGGTCTAGTAGTGCCTCTCTACAGTAAAGTAATAAATGCGCTGTATTGCCCTTCTTTAGGCACCGGCTGAGGTTGACAACATTTTATTTTTTTTCTGGTACGTTGTGTATAAAGTATGCCACTAAGAAGCTCCTGCCCTTAAAATAGAAAGTGATTTCCAGCTTGCAGCAGCTTTCTGACTGTTGTGTATAAGGACTCGCTTTATCTGTATTAGTTATCTGCTTCCTTTTCCTTAATCTTCATTTTGCATTATGTTGGGGGTCACATTTTGGGGCTTTGGAACCAATCACCAATTTTCCGTACAGTTATGGTTTCAAAATACAATGGTCCTCCTGAAACCATTTAACCTCTTACCAACATTGGATGTATGGGTACATCCGAACGTCAGTAAGGGGCTACGTAGCAGGATTGCGGAGCATTCCCAGTACATAGGCGGCGTGTGGAGCCGGCAACATTCCATGCGGTTTAGTCTTTTAAACACCGCGGCCGTGGTGTCTAAGTAAATGAGAAACTGCCGCACACCGTTTATCACTTTGATCAGGATCACCGTGGCAAAATTGTGGGGTCCAGATCAGTTTACATGGCAGCTGGAAGCCTTGTGAAGGCTTCCATCGCCGCCATGTGGTTTTAGTACTTCCTGCCCCCAGCAGGAAGTAGTGGACCCGCCAGCTTTGTACACCCTGTTGCATTGTTTATATACAATGCTGTAAGCTGCATTCACTATCACGCACCCTAGTGGTCAAGTACCCTAGGGGGTCTCGATGTTAAAGTAAAAAAATGTTGAAGTATGGAAAAAATAAAAATATTTTAAATCAGCCAAAAAATTAGGTAATTTTACAAATAAAAAAAGAAATGTGTTACCGGTAACTTGTTTCGCACCATCATAAAATTCTGATCTATTTAAAATCTAACATCCACTTATCCCGAACGCTGATCACCGTCAAATAAAAAAAATTCTAAACGCCAAAATTAGAGAGGGGAGGGGGCTTGTCCTGCAAAATAAAAGCCCTTCCATTTAGATGGGGGGGGGGAATGGTTATGGCTCTAGGAAGGCGCAGAGGGAAAAATAAACATGACAAAAAAAACGGCTGCAGCGGGAGTGGGTTAATGTTGTGTGTTGAGGGACCACTGCACGATGGGACTGTCCACACCACAAAATTATCCAAATTGGTTGTGTGCAGACTATGGATCGGATTGGCCTTGGCCCTGCTACAGAATTTACCCTTTTAGTTGTACCACTGCTGATCCAAAACTACTTGGTAAATCAATTAAACCACGCCCGGTTTATAAGCTAGTTGGGCCGTTGTCAAAATCTAAAAATTGAGCCAAACTTTTGAAAATGAGACCATGGTCTATGACTCTTGATACAGGATCATAAAGCCACTATGTTTTTGAATTGCAGCTTCTCCGTCTTTAGCATCAGTGCTTTGGGATTTTAGATGGAGTTGAAGTAATTTTGCCTTTGTCTCCTAAAGACCTCTGTTGACACCAGTGGCAGTCAATGAGAGCTGAGGCAAAGGGAGCATCTGGAAAAGCAGTGTGAAATATCTTCCAGCTGCATTACATACACTTGCTAAGCTGTGGACATCAGTGCCTGGTTCCAGCTAGTGCCATGTGACTTGACATCCGGCATTCAGCAAGCCAGAAGAGATGGAAGTAAAAATGAGCTTTTATTGTGAACTGTATTTGGTTAAAGATGCACATGGGAGCCAGACGTGACTTTTTTCCGATGGCTGAGCTCATCCAGAAGCATTAAGTTTCATTTATCTTATTGAATTCAGATTGTCTGTATTCTATTACTGCCAGCACTGAGGTATAGAAGATCCTTAAAGGGGTTGTCTCACTACAAGGATTGCTTTTTATGTTAAAGATCTTGCAAAAACAAGTCACTTTGTAATATATGTCCATTAACAGTGTCCTACCTATTCCTAGATATCCCCTCTTGTATGGGCTGTGTCAGCTCCTCAGATAACTATAGCTACAGACCTGTTCAATCTCTCCTGATAGGCTGCAAGCGCTGGTCACTATAGCTACAGATTTAGTGCCTCAGCAGCTCATCATGACAGGCCAGTTTTAGCCAGTAAAAGCCGAATCCAAAAATGAAACCGAGAAAACATGACTGAAGTAAGATGAATTGTTGTAGTGAGACAACCCCTTTAAGTTCTGTTGCAGTCAAGGTGACACATGTTGCCTTTATTTGTATGGCAGATCTAAAGTTCTGTAGAAGCTAGGGGTTGTGTTGCCCCAGGAGGTTATAGCTATTTCTAATGACTACAGGGGACCATATAACTATTTCTAAGGACTACAGGGGGCCATATAACTATTTCTAATGACTACAGGGGGCATATGTATATCTCTCATCTCTATACCCCTAAATGACACAGTATACACTTCATTGTGGGTGGGTGGTGGGTTGTGTTTAGAATCAAACATCCAACCCCCTCCATAACCCTGCCTCCATTGGGCCATGAAAAAAATGGTCTTCCATAAAACTGGTCCCTGGTGGGGAAAAAAGGTTGGGGGCCGCTGCTTGAGGTCATGTACTCCTATATACAGTGTACCAGAAAATCGGGCCTTTAGCTGGTGCCCAAAGGAGCCACTCATCCTGGCTCATGTAAGAAGCAGCACAGAGTATGTAGTACCGCACTGTACAGTAGAGGCGCTACTACTTCACTAATACAGATGTACAAGTAAAATGTTCATGATAATCGGCTGGCTCTTCCATCAATTATGTGCCGCAGATAAGCTGTGACATTGTATGTTGAAACCACACTCCCAAGAAAGACCATTGTCTGTTAAAAACATTATATCCTGAGGCCACTAACTTTCCCCAGACCATAAACTAGACTATGATTGACCTTTTATAAAATACGAGTTTTTTTTGTAGATGGAAAGTGCTCTGACAAAATATAGAAACACAACTTGAAATTTGTTTTGTAGGTCAAGCGATCACTAGAAACTTCAGTCAGCCTCTGTATGGTTTGAAGGAAAGGAAATATTAGAAATATCTATTGCCTAAAATGCTACAAAAATGTATTTCATGTATAAATGACTTTCTCAGGACATGAGGAACTATTTCTAGCCGAGTACAAATTGCTGACTGTGCAGGACAAGCTGTTTGTTACATTGAGAATCCATAGTCCCACTGCTGGAATATGTACATCCCACTATTGTATCCAGGGAGATGGAAAGTTGTTAACCATAGTCTCTGTTCAGTAGTTTTTGTATTCTTGCAGAGATGGAAGACCCTATCATGCATTCTGAAGCAATGCACTGCAAGCTTCTTTTTCAGTATAGTGCACACTGTAAGGCACTTAAAAAGTAGACAAAGTAGCTCAGTTGGTGCAGCTACTCTTAAAGAGAGTTGTCAGCTGACAAGGTTATTGCTGCACTCCTGGAGCAACTTAATGAATGTGGAAAAGCAAAGCATCATGCGTCTTTCCTTGTTAATGTTTTATGATCATATATATAGTACTTAGAAAATATTCATTTCTATAGAATTTGTTCTTTTTATTAGATTTTTAATTATCGCATATTATGTTCAAACAATAGAATCCGAATAAGAGCGGTCCATATCCTAATGGGGCTCCCTTTTGGGTGCAGGTTTATATCATGGTTACTCTTGCTCCCTGAGATCATCATCTCTGGAAAGGGTCATTGACATACATGCCAACTTTTGAAAGTGAGAAAGCAGGAGATTCGAAGGTGGTGGGGCACATAGTGCGCTGCCCCCAAAATTTGCATGACCACACCCATCTTGGTACCGAAAGCCACGCCCCCTTCTCAAAGCCACACCCCACTCCAGATACCTGCGTCATGGCTCTGGAAGAAAACTAGACTAGGGTTTTGGCGTCACCCAGCTTTCCTGGACTGTTGGATGGTCTACTCAGCACCCAGGAGAGCTGAGGGATAGCGCCAAACTGTGCCCCAATAAGTAGATATCTCAGTGCCCTATTTGAACCCTGTAGCCAGGTAGTAGCCTCCTGTAGTCAGGTTGCTGCCCCCTTCTAGCGAGGTCGCTGCCCCCAGTAGCCAGGCAGTGCCCCCAGTAGCCAGGCAGTGCCCCCCACTAGCCAAGACGCTGTCCCCACTAGCCAAGACGCTGTCCCCACTAGCCAGGTAGTGCTTCTTATAGCCAGGAAGCTGTCCCCTTATTGCCAGGTAGCTGTCCCCTTATAGCCAGGCAGTGCTTCTTATAGCCAGGTAGCTGACCCCCTTATAGCCAGGTAGTGCTTCTTATAGCCAGGTAGCTGACCACCTTATAGCTAGGTAGTGCTTCTTATAGCCAGATAGCTGTCCCCTATATCCAGGTAGCTGGGGGCGTGCAATACAAGGCTGCTGGGGACGGGGCTGCGGTCGACTTCTCAGATGTCACTCACCGTGGCTCAGGAGCAAGAGCCCGACGACGACGAGAAGGAGAAGGCAGGAACACAGACAGGGAGAGACGCTCTCATCCTGTCATCGCTGCTCGGTGAGGAGGAGGTGAGGGGAGAGGAGGGGGAAGGGAGGGGAATGACGGGGAGTGCAGCGGGCAGTCAGACACTGACAGGCCAGAGACAGTGGACGCAGCTCACACTGGAGGCAGCAGCTGTCAGACACACGCTATCAGATAGCATCTCCCAGCGTCCGGTACCGCTGCTTCCAGTGTGAGCTGTGTCCAGACGATACTGTACTAGAAGATAAGGGCTGACCTGGTGGCAGTTATGTGTTATCCTCTGCTGCTCTTCATCATTGTGCTGTCAGGTGCCTCTGACCCTCCGCCGGCAGCAGATCAGTCCATACTTATGAGCAGGACAGGCTCCTTACTAGCATAGCACTTTGTAAATTAAAGGGAATCTGTCATCAATATTTTTTCTACTTTTTAAAACAAGACACCGACGCACATTCTTTTGTTTTTAGCCGTTTTTTTTTTTTTTTTTTAACTGTTTTCTGTATAGGACTATGGGGACAGCCATCTTGCCTTAGCTGCTTTTAACAGCATTTAGAAAGATGCTTTACAGCAGTTAAATGGGCATAGGAGCCTGTGGACAGTAGCTGACCCACTGATTTGAATAGGAGAGTTTTCTAGGCATGCTCTGTGACCTGGAAAGAAGTCCGTGTGCAGGAAGGGGAAGCTGGGACTGATATTCCGCTAGCGTGAATATTGGGTTCTGTGTTACCTATACACATTGGTGTCACCTTTAAGCATAGTCCGGCCTGTGCTGATAATGAGGAGTCTACTGAAAGGCTTTCTCTACAGAAAAGGAAGTTTCAGACTATAATTGGGCAGCATGGACGAAGTGAATACTGTAGGATTTCAGGATTTTTTGAAAACCTTGATCGTGGTATGGGAAATAAAAATAAGAATTTTTGGATGTGCTTTTTTTTTTTTTTTTTTTTTTTAAATGTGTTTAACATAAAAACATGAGTAAAACAATAGGTCATCTTCTGATAATGACCCATTCCCTTTTAAGTAGATGTCTACTGTAAGTAAAAGATGCATAGAGTGACAAACGACAAGCAATGTATGCAAAAAATGTAAATAAACCCAAAAGCTAAAGGCTCCTGTGTGCGCTAGATGTAAATCAACATGCCTGATCCTTTGTGCCAATATAGAATAAGCTGCTGTCAGGTTGGTCTGGTAGCTGCTTAACAGCATCTGACGACTAATGGCTGTAAGGCCTCGCTCACACGGCTTATGTCGCCGCGGATTTGCAGACGGATTGACGATCGTCAATCCGTCGGCAAATCAGTCAGAAATAAGTCACAGCCTATTTTCTATTGATTTAAATAGAAAATACGGCTCGTTGTTCACACGACGCGTAGTTCCGTGCCGGATTGCCGCCGCGGATTGACGACGGCAATCCGGACGGAAAAACAATGTGCATGTGAATGATTTCCGGACGGATTCACCACCTTCAATGATTGGAGAGGGTGAATCAGTCAGGAAATCGGTTACAAATACGTGCCACACTCGGTGGCACTTATTTGCAACTGATTTTCAACTGATTTCAGAACGTATTTACGTAAATACGTTCTGAAATAAGCCGTGTGAACGAGGCCTAAGGGTACAGTCACACATTGAAGATCCACAGCATTTGTGCAATAAATCTGCTTTAAAAAAAAAAAACTGCACCAGTGTGATGTGCATTCATCATGGATTTTTCTGCTTTTTTTTTTTTTTTTTTTTTGGGGACTTCAGTGTGTGAAAGTAAAATCTACAGATAAACCTTTCCTGGTTATATAAGTGATGATTTAGCCTTCAATCCATTGCATATTTGCAGCTGCAGTAAATCCTCTGTGTGAACAAACCCTAAGGGCATGTCCCCACGGCACGGGTTTTTCAGCTGGTTTGCGGTTTTGCAGACAGTCTGAAAAACCGGCCGAAAATGAGCACAATTGTGCTCTATGGAAAACCCGTGCAGCAGTCCCCACTGCACAGGTTTTCCGTCAGGCGGTTTTTCTGCCCACAGGCCGCCCGTAGCACATTCTACCTGCACATTCTTCCGTCCGGTTTTCGGACTGAATATGTGTAAATGAATGTGAAGGGGGAGGTAAACCGACCGGTATTTGTCCTCTGCAGTGGGGACGCAGCCTAAAGATTTCTGTGTTTGTAGTCATTACTCTGCCACCCAGCTAAAAGTTCCCTTATGTTCATTACTCTGACTTCCCTTCTGTGAGCTCTCATAGCACAGTAGTAAGAGGGTTGTTTGATGGTTCTTCTTTCTAGTCAACTCTGGCCTGAGAAGTGTAAATATTATCAGCAATTTACTGGTAAGTGAGAATAACCCACCCAACCTTCTCAGTGCAGAAAAAGATGATCCTATTTTTCCTTCATGTATTGCTTATGGTCTAGTCTAATTTAATCTATCCCTTTGGCAAGAATAGAGCAATCATTATCATTACCTACTATTTGTAATGAGACAATGTAGAGATTGGTAGCAGGTGAAGTGAGACTAGACAGCCTTGTCAAACAAATGTTCTCACACAGCTAGAGAAGGACAATATTTTATATGTAATTTTTTATTGCATAGGACTGCCGAAATAAAAAAAAAATTGCCAAATATGCTTTAAAAAATTTTTATTTTCAGGAATATTTTGTTTTAACAAAAAATACTTTCTTATCGCAGTTTCTGAAGACTACTTAATTGGTCATATGTTGTTACTAAGGAAAGGTTAAAAAAAACATAACTTGACTGGTAGAAACTAATGATAATCAAAAGGTGAGCAGCAATTTTCAATAAAGGGGATTTGCCGAGAGAGAGATTCTTACCTCTCTTGTTAGTACAGGCAGAATGTCAACAAATCACGCTGAGTCATGAAGCTGCAGGGGAGAGAGGGTGGGGGCGAGTGAGGAGTGAGGAAGAAGGGAGCGTCTCAAAACTTAAGTGAAATAATAAACAGTACAAGAGTCTATTCACAATACAGCAAGACACAGGCTCAGACTGCACTGTCAGGAGAAGCCTTATCTGCTAAGAAGCTTATGTAAACAAACCGCTGAGCTGAAAGAGAGAGAGACTGAAAGAGAGAGAGACGCAGACAGGCAGAGCACAGAGCTGCATAAGGGATCTTGTGACATGTTCACTGAAATAAGCAAACTATAACTTGTGGATTCTATATACAAAAGACAACACCTATTCTACACAGCAGCTTGAAAGCTTCTCCATATTCCCTGTCATCCGATAAAGCAGGTATCTAATCACACTAAAACTAGTTTTTTCTGTATACAAAAGAAAACATATTGCTACCCGGTGCCTTAAAAACTTCTGCAGCTCAGTCTCCTCAGATAAGAAGCTCTCTCTGAGCAAGCCATCTAGCTTGTCAGGCCGTAACTAATAGACGCTTTGAAGTAACCAAGGGCATGTAAGGCAGCCTGTAGCTCTCTCAGACTGCAATTTTTGTAATCACATATATTTAGAAAAGTGATTAAAAACCCATTTTGGAGGATCCCACGTCAACATTACATCGTGGCAAAACCCCTTTAACAATTGCATATTCAGCCTATGCCGCACTATGTGTTTATTATCAGACGACTTGAGGAGTCCATCTCTCACTAACTTTCTGCTGGTCTAGTGGCCATTGCTCTGTCTGTAGTACATTTACAGAATACAGGTTCATGTCTTGTTGATGATTTTGCAGGACCAAAGCTGTAATGTAATTTCCCTAATGTTGTTCTGTAGTCCGATTTGACCTGCCTGTAAACTGATTTAGTTGTATTATGATAAGTATGACCGTGTTAATAATAAGGATTTTATAAACCTGTTTTGTTAAACTGTTTAATATAAAACAATATGTAACAATTGTCAAATTACAGGAATATCGAGGAAATTGGTAGTTGAGATGTATTATACAGTCAGACATATGTAGTAAGCAATAAAGTTTACAATAGGTCTAATACATGGTATACAGGGAAGTATTCTATATTTCTTTGAGTCCTGTTTCTCTACAGTTACTAACAGATTGACATAAAAGGTGCTGTAGATGCCTTTGACATGTCCTTCTGAAAGGGATGATCTTCCAGGATTAGTTTAAGGAGGGACATGGGTGGCACCCACGGTCTAGAGCATGGCCTTTTTTTTGCAACCATAAAGACCCGATGAGTAAGTTTTTATCGTTTGGGGAATTTACCCAGCTGATAAGATGTAAGGGACATAGGTGGTAAGCTGCATTTAGGTAGATGGATTTCAAGCCTAAAATCCTGAATAGCCCCACATGACCAGAGGCAGTGGGGAAGGTCAGCTTGGGGTATTCCATATGTGAAACGGACAACTGTCTGATATATGCTCACCTTCAAGATCTTGCAAAGGAATAGTTTTACAACGGTACTGCGGGATTTTAACCCCACCATGCATGAATTTTTATTTCCTTACAAACATATTGTTGCAACTAAAACCTCTTGAAAAGCCTTCCAATAAGACGGAAATGACTACATTCCACTGCTAGGACAGTTTAAGAGCATGCTCCCTGCATAGTGGTGCCATCTTGTGTGCATTAAAACCAATCATTGCACTTTGAGTCATATGTATCTGAAATTCTAGAGCATGCACTGTAGGATTAAATCTGACATATCGCAGATTGTAGGTTTCCAGCCTCAGGAGGTCTATTGCGGATGTGCTGTAATCAGTTGGGGTAAGAAGGTGTTGGTACATCTCCGACTCCTTGTGCTTTCAGGGGCATCTTGCAATGTCTGGTGTCACCCAATATCTGGTATTAATGTGCAAAGATTTATGGGTATAGCTGACTGTAAGCAAATATTGGAATGTGAACCTGGTGATTTGCAGGAAGAGGGATCATATACTTTTTATACCAAATTTTAATTGTAGCAATGAGGGAAGCCTTCTTGAAAGTCGGGTTTCCAGTGAGAGTTGTGTGTAGGAAGCGTTGGGTCCATTTTTTTAGGAGACCTGATTTTATGCCAAACGCACCATGTTAGAAGTAAGAGCTTGTCCTCATAAAGAGTCAGCATATGGGCTATGTAAAATGCTAGGTTCATATTGCATGTTACACGCACGTTAAAGGCCAAAATGTGTGTTAAATCATAGGTCATAAGCATCTTATTTATCTATACAGTAATATGCACACATCAGGCACCTGGGCTATTTGACGCTTTGCATGGTGCTCCACAAAATCGGGCATGAAGGATAATTCTAACTTGTGTATTTTTTTTATGAATGGGTTACTGAAGCTTTTTATGGATTTCTAAATAAAGGACCTTAAATTTTACCTTTATGTTTGGGAACCGCTGTATCAACTATCTACTGCTTCATTGGATTTTTTTTTATGAATGCCTGCTTACAATAAAGGGTTTTTGGGGATTTTTTTTAAAAAGTGCCATATTATGCACATACTTTGACACAATTCACTGCATTTTTTTTACATGTAGCACAGCAACAAAACACATTAAATGAAATAAATCTGGGTGTAATGGAAAAACAAGCAAAAACCACATGCCAAAGCCTAAAAAAAGTGTAGAAATCAACTAAAAAAATGCAGTGATGTGAGACCATACATATTAAAACACGCATTTAAAAAGTAGGATACTCCTGTAAAAATAGTTCTGCATCCTTTTATGCTGTGTGAACATGGACTTGGGGGAGGGGGGGGGGGGGGGGAGTTGATGAGGGAAGGATCCATGTAGTGGGAAGTATGGGGACTCCTGAATTGCAATGTTAGGGTGAATGTAGAATAGAAAATGTAGCCCCTGTGTAGGTTTGTTGTATAAAAAAATTTAAAAATGTTCCGTGGCAGAGGTGTAAAGGGAAAACCTGCAGAAGTTAAAGGTAATAATATCCTGCAGAATTCTGTCATTTAAGGCCTCATTCACACGGCTTATTCCCGACAGATTTGTGAGCGCAATCCGGCTCACAAATCCGCCGTGAATAAGGGGCGGGGGCGAGGCCGGAGCGCGGCGGGGGCACCGCTCCCGGCCCCATAGACAATGCATTGTTTACGGCGCGTATTGCGCCTGGATAATGTGCATGTCACTTTCTCCCCGCCCAGCGGATTCGCCGAGCGGGGAGGAGCGACTGAATCCATTGTTCTCTATGAGAGCAGTGGATTACCGTAATGACTCCGACGGATTGGCACCGTACTGAAGCGCAAATCCGCCGCGCAGTACGGCGCCAATCCGCGGCAAAATAAGCCGTGTGAACGAGGCCTTATGTCTTCCCAAAAAAGGGAGCTGAAGTTTCCACCAGGATGACAAAAGTCCACATTTGTTATATAGATATGGATGTTGCAGTAGATTACTGCCGTTACTCTGAGCTCCAAACCCAGGTAGTATATAGAAAAGCGATATCCTTTAATTGGGAGGGATGCTGCCTACATAGGGCATTAACATTAAAAAGCCGAACACTTGACAAAGGTATCCTTAGAATTAGAACATTGTTCTCAATATATAGAGGCAGCTGTAGTCTTTTCGTTGTAGATGATTTTCTGTAGTGAGAGAAGTAGGGGAGGGTGGCTGTCTCCTAGTTTCTTCATTGCCTGACTCTGGTATAAGTAGATGGGACAAATCCATTCTGACCAACCCATTTTTTCCCAACAGCAGCCCTTGGACTGTGGTCTCCATGTACAGTTTATTTCCTTTTTCTTACATGGTGCCAGCCTATTCTGCAGCACTGTATGGAATCTGTTAATCACATCAACCATTAAACTTTCAGAAACGTCTGCCAACAAAATGTAATGAATAATGTGGCCAAAAACTGGATTCCTCTCCCTAATAAAAAAAAAAAATAAAAAAAATTCCATTCATGCCTAGGATAGAATTCTTTCTTTTTTGTGCTAAATATATGATTGGAACACAGAGATTTAATACAGCAGAATGCTCATGTAAGGCATATTGCATGCAAAACAAAGGTAATTTGCTGAAAATGGGCAGTGTACAAACTAAAAGCAGGGGTGTATCTATGGGAGTGCTGAGGTGGCAGTGGCATCAGGGCCCTGGATTCTAATACACGGCATGGGTTTTTGGACTGATTGTTGAGACGGTTTACATATTTGGAAACTGAAAATCAGACTGTAAATCCATCACCATAGACCTCAATAGAAAATTCGAGCTGTAGTCTACACAGCACTGATTTCCTGAGGTCGGATTTTAAAACCACAGTTTCTCTTCAAAAACTTGGAACATGCACAAATAATCAGACGGTTTTCAGACAGATTTTGAACTAATTTCTGGAAAGAGAGAGCGATCCTGATCGCGTAAAATCGGTTAAAAATGACTTATTTTTTTTCGGTTTTTATTCTGAATCAGAATCCTGCAGCATTTTGTCGTCGGTCGTGTGGATGCAGCCGTAAGGTACATCCACACGGCAGGGGTTTTCAGATTTAAAAAACGGTCCGTCTAAAAACCGACGGTCAACCATCCCTGTACACCTCATTAGAAAATCCACCCAGTAGTATAGTAATACACTCCAAAAAAAAAACATCACCACAACCAAAATAATAAAAAATTATAAATTTTATTAGATCAATTAAATCCAGATAAAGATAACCCCACCTATATACAGAAAATATATCAATACCTAATCCATGATTCAATCATATATCACTTTACATGATTAACAAATATGTAAATGCAGGAACATACATGATAATGTAAAAAAAAAAGTGATACACACAATAACATAAACAAAGAATACTAAACCCTGAAATTTAGTGAATGGACAGGGCTGCAAACCCCGATGTACGTTTCGCTATTAGCTTTGTCCCTTTGATAAAGTAGTAGTACTTTAGATATAGTGCTCATTTTTTCATATAGGTGTAGCCAGTAGTATAGTAGTCTGTACTGCACGGTTTTTCTACTGGGTGGATTTTCACACCGGCATACCCAAAAACTCGGAACTTGCACAATCTTCTGCCTGGACTTCAGGAGGTAGGCAGGGGCATAGCTGTAGAAGGTGTAGAGGTAGGAGGCGCTACCAACATTGTAAGTGGCACATGGGGCCCTTTTTCACATTTTGCACTAAGGCCCAGGAGCTTCAAGTTACGCCTCTGGTGGTAGGTTTGCTGTTCAATGATTAAGGGGGATGGCCGAATCCACAAACCGCCAACAGAAACATCCCTCAAAACCATTTAAAAGGCAATAAAATAGTGGTCGGATTCTTAAACAGAATCCGACCGGTATTTTACCACTGCCGTGTGGCCGTACCCTTAGAGGGCTTAACAAGTTTGTATGTCGTATATAATCGTAGTGCTGTAAATAAAACCAAATAGTTGGGGAGCCCTGTTTAAGATTTTGCTTCGAGATGCAGAAGCTTAAAGGGGTTGTCCCATTGCAGACATGGATTGTATATCAGTAAGATATGCTACTAATGTCAGGTGCGAGTCCCACCTCTGGGACCCACACCTACCACAAGAATGAGCCCAAATCCTCTTATTTTGAATAAGTATAAGAGTTTCACCACCTCTCCATTCAAAACTAGAGAGGATTTGGGGCTAGAGATGGGACCCATAGCTAGGTGACATTGATGGCCTGTTGATATGCCATCAATGTCTAAAATGGGACAACCTCATTAATGTTTGCATTATGTGTAATTTCAGATTGTTGCAGGTCTGAGAGGGGAAAAGATGTTGTAAGTCTAATGGCTAGATAATACTTCTGTGCACTTAAAGATGACCTTTCCTCATATGCCTGTGTTAGTAAATACATGTGTTCCCTGTGAAACAACAATTCTGGAGCATCTTCTTTTATAACTGGCCATGTGTTTGCTGTGTCTACTCCTGCCACTGGTGTGTGTGCATGCATTTCTAAATAAATAAATAAAGCTGAAGAAAGGATGTGGTGATTGCCGCAGATTCATTCTAAACTGTATCTTATAACGGTGTTGTGCTGGTCCTCTGTTTATTCCTTCTAGAAATGTTACTGAATCAGCCAAATGGGTGTTGCCATTCTATTTTTCAAAGGGGTGTGTCATTGCAGACACGGACTCTCAGCACTGATTGGACAATGTCAGTGTGCAGGACATCCCTCCAATTGGTAACACTTTTCAAAGTAATTACAGAGAAACAGGGAATGCAAGGGTTTATTTAGGCATACAGGATCAGGAATGGCCACAGGTTGTTTTTAACTAGGTGCTCCTTTATATTATTCAGTAGTAATATCCAGCATAACATCTGTGTACAGCAGCTCCAGATGAAGATTTCCTTTCTAAACCTGATAAACTGGGAAAAGACAGTTGTGCAATATTTTCTAAGTGCCAAACATTTCCTATATCCTAATGTGCACTAATGAACAGCGCTGCTTTATCTCTCAGAGCCTAAGGGAGTACAACGTGAACTAGAACACCATTGAAAAGCAGATTAACTCTTCTTGGAAATGCTATAGATTTTGCCGTGCACCCAGCTATGTATACATAGCAACAACATGACATTACATTACTGAGATGCCTGCTCATATTTCTAGCTCAAATACTTTTCTCTTACTTGAGCTCATGCCCCGAGTCTTATTACATTTATTTGGCCTTAAAGGGGTTTTGCCACCATGTAATGTTGATGTGGGAACCTCCAAAATGGGTATTTAATCACTTTTCTAAATATATGTGATTAAAAAAAGTGAAAACTCTGAGAGCTACAGCATTTCTCAATCCCCCTTGGTTACCACAAAGCTTCCCCTAGTCACGACCCAGGAGCTGAAAGACCCAGGAGCTGAAAGGCCGTGCTTGCGTGAATCACTTCTTATCTGATGACAGGCAAAATGAATGGTCTTTTAAGGCACCGGGTAGCAATATGTTTTCTTTTGTATACAGAATAACTAGCTGTAGTGTTATTAGACCCCTGCTTTATCTGATGACAGAGAACATGAAGAAGCTTTCAAGCTGCTGTGTAGAATAGGTGTTCTCTTTTGTATACAGAATTCACCAGTTATAGTTTGATTATTTGAGTGAACATGTCACAGGATCCCCTTATGCAGCTCTGTGCTCTGGCTGTGTGTCTGTGTGCGTCTCTCTCTCTTTCAGCTCCGTGGTCTCTCTCTCTTTCAGCTCCATGATTTGTTTACATTACATTAGCTTCTTAGCAGATAAGGTTTCTCCTGACAGTGCAGTCTGAGGCTGTCTTGCTGTATTGAATCCACTGTTGTACTGTTTATTATTTCACTTAAGTTTTGAGACGCTCCCTTGGATTCCTCACTCCCCCCCTCCCCTCTCCCTCTCTCCACAGCAGCTTCATGACTCAGCGTGATTTGTTGACATTCTGCCTGGGCTAAGCTGAAAGGTAAGAATATTTGTCTGGCAAATCCCCTTTAAGAAAAGACAATCAATTTGTACAAATCTCGATGACTCAAATTTATTTATTTTTTTTTTTTTAAACAAAAGTCACTCTGATGGAGGAAAGGTTTGGTCTCCAGTTTTGGAAAGGGGTCTTTACTTTAAGAGCTGTGAAGCTCAGCCCCTGGCACCACTTACAACACATTGTTGTTCCTCTGTGTGTTTCCATGTGTTGTATAAGTGACTCCTAAAGCATGTTTCATTGTAATTGGCCATACAAAATATTCTCTATATAATATACTACTTTTTCTTGACGGTCTTTATTAGTCTTGTAGACTCTGTATGGTGTGGCAGAGCACCAATCTTTTCGAACAGTACCTCACTGTGATCAGGAGAATCTGAGAACTTGGGACCCTTGTTCAGGTGATTGGTTGGAGTGTCCATGGTGGGGCTGCCAACTATCTTTTATTTATCCTTTTGACCTGTGGAGAAGTTATAAATGTAGCACAAAATCTATTCCTGAGCTGATCACTGAACATGCTGTTTATATTTAATGGTATTGCCGTCTTATACAATAACGGGTCTTTGGGCATCGGGGCCCAGGTCTCAAATTTAATCCTGCACCACTGACTTTTTTTCCACTATTCCAACCAAAGAACCTATGGGAACTCTAAAATATTCATGGACCATGAAAGTAGTAATACAGCTACATTATAAAACGTACTTGACGTTCACCTCTCACATCAATGGTATGTGCTGCTGTGCAGGTTCCATATCACTTATGCACAATGATTTGTTCACTCACAAAACGTTCACCACAGCAGAACGCGAACAGTTCACAAACTGCGCAGTTTCAGAAATCCTGCCACCCTTGGCATAAAAGCCAGAAATAATCCCTTAGAGCAACGAAATCGTTCTTTTTACTGCGGCCCACAACAAGGGATATGTGCGAAGACCGCTTCTTGCACACCTACGTAGCCACCAAGCCAGTTCAGGACGCAGGACTTCCTTCATTCACGAAGAGCTGCCAATGTTGAAAGCAGGAAGTGGTCATAATAATGTGACTCGGCTATTTATTTACCCTTTTGGCCTGCGGATCATTTCTGTCATACAAAGTCTGTAACTTGGTTTATCAACAAATGTGCCGTTTCTAATATTGATGCCATAGAAATAGGTCTTGAGGCCACCTGCAGCACAAGAGCCAGGTTCTGCGGTTACCACTGCACCACTGACTTATTCCACTGCTAGTACCGGAGAATTTGTGGAAACCTAAAACTATTGGTGAAGATTTATCAATACTTTTGCCTCGTAGACAGTGTAAACTTGGACTACACAGCCTTAAAATGTGCCACATTTATCATAGTGGTGATAAATCTGGTGCATGTTAGAATTTGCTCCTTTTGGCTTATTTTATGCCAATAACCATGCGCCAAAAGATTCGTCACAATTTGAAGCACCACGTCGTACCCTGAGCCACCACCTTTTCCATGAAGCCACACCCCTTTAATCGCCCAAAGCACAGAAGTATCTAGAAACAGTATAAAACACAAATGTGGTGTAAAACAAGTACAATATTATTTTTCACACAAATTGCACCAGAGTCCTGGCGTAGCTGCCATGATGTATGCGCCTTAATAGCTCTTTCCTATGAAAATGGTGATACAGCTACATTACAGAGCACAAGTGACCCCGGCGAGTAATCTATTCTATTCTTATTATACATTTGGCCATATGCAGTCAATTTCAGAATTTACCCAGTGCCGCTAGGTTGTGTTGTCGGTTTTCCTCCACACAATAGTGTGGTTCTTTTTAGTCCTGCAAGTAGCAGCCAAGCACAACTAATTGGGCCCAGATAGCCTTGTATGTAATGAATCCTCCTTCACTATTGTAGATTGGCTTTGTTTGTATTGATTATGTATTAAGAACCACTGAGATGCCTAAACCTTAAACCTATTGATTTTAGTGGTAGTCTAATGCCCCTGATGGATTGCAGATGTTGGTGTTAGATCTCCCCATGATCTGCCCACCTTTATGTTGTAGGGAAGGGATCATGGAACAGGTTTTAGAACCTTCAGGTAGATATTTATGCCACTCGTGCAGCAGTCACTTCTAGGCTATTGACTACTACTTGGCGAGTCATGCTCTTCTCCCATATTGATGATTAGTCATGCCCTTTGATTTTGCTGGAGATGTTGGTGTTCATTATTCTTGGGGTCTAAACTTGGATCATATTTAGTACATGATAAAACATGACCGTTTTCTTCATATGACCGTTATATAGCTTTGTGTGAATTTGATACTTAGTCCCAAAAACTGAACCGAATGCAGAGATAAGTGCACAGAGTGCGAAGTAAGCCTAATTTTAGTGTCTTTTGGAATCAACATTTACTTTCCATTGTGAAATTAAGACACATTATGCACCAAAAAAATTATGCACGTAAACCGCATGTTATGCACCAAGACATACACTAGGCTTGCACAACATGATGTGGCACAGCAAAGCATTTTTGGTGGCCCACAATGACTCACATGCCACACCCGAACATGGGTTTTCTTTTGGGTCGGTCCGGCCCCCACATCCTGCAGTGTTGTGCAGGTCTAACATGCTTATATTTTTTTATACCACACACAGTGCATTAAATAACGCATATAAAAACAGAGTGCATCAATGGGACACTACTGATGCATTCTAGTAATATGTGGCAAAAAGCAACATTCCTACGTTAGCTGGAAGCCAGAACAGTATCAAATTCACTGCAAAGGGTTTTTTTCTTTTTCTTTTTTTTTTTTTTTTTCCAGTCAATAGCCATTTATTTCAAAACGCAGCATACAGTAGATGTAATAGTTTTTTGGTCAATTTGTGAGGTTTTTCTCACCATAGACTGCCATTGTTTGTTCATGTTCTGCATTAAAAAAAAACAAAAAAACATATGGCCGTGTAGGTTTGGTGGCATTTTTTCACACTGCAAACTGTGAATGGAAAAACAAAGCAGAAGAAGAACACATCAGATGTTTGCATGCCTTTTAGTCAGAAAGGGCTAAAACTGCAGTTTATTTGTTTTTTTGCAAAAAAGTGTGTATAAATACAGAAGTGTGAAGAGAGCCTAAGAGGTTGACTGCAACATATTTTTGTCTTCCAGCAAAGTGTCCATATTTGTGCTGCAGTGGCATTGATGGGGTAACATCCGTGGAGGAGCTTCTGGCCGCCACCCCTCACTGTTTCATGTCCTATAGCCCCATGATGTCTTATTGTGGGGGCAGAACTGCCAATTCTCATAGCATCCAGCACATTACTCCCTCAATAAATCACCCGTTCCTTGATATGTTAATGGTGATCTCCTTTTTGTTGTGGGCCCTCCGATGTCTTGCTGGGAGGGAAGCAGGAAGCAAGAGACCAATAAAGTCTTGTTTATTTCATACTCTGACTTGGATATCAGAAAATCAGTTGGATAAAAAAAAATGCTGTGGGATAAGAAAAAATGCAGTGGGAATACCTGAAGTTCCCCAAGACGGAGCTGTGAGTGACTGCTGCAATTAAGCTGGTCTTTACTTGATAAACTAATCTTGTCCTGGAACATGGTGTTATGACCGGCTGAGAAAAATCATGCAGCATTTAAATCTGAACTCATTGTACAGTGAAAGCTCATCCATTTCTAAACTTCTTAGCATTAAAATGAGATCCACAGAAATCTTCAAGCTGATTTGCACTTTATGAATGTATAACTATGAACTGTCATACTGCCCTCTGCTGGGAGATCAGCATGCACCTAAAGGCACATCAAGCATCTATCTCTACAGGGAGAAGACATAGCTTTATTCTGTCTGACACATTATTTATATTACAGCATAGATTATATAGAGACCTACTTAGTATCTCAGCATGGCTGGGCATGACCTGCAGCTCTGTGTTGGGATGGTTTCTTGTCTGCACTCTTCAGATTTGTGCTGGACTATAAGAATAACACTGTGTGTGTGTGTATAGAGAGAGATACTAATATAGATAGATATATAATGTGTGTGTCTATGTATGTATTTGTGTGTATAATTAATTATATATATATATATATATATATATACACACACTTTTTATATGCTATTCTTCTAGTCATAAACTATGCACAAATCTAGAGCTATATCTTACTGTTTATGGTAAAGTGTGCATAACCCATATTGGTTAGGGCAAAGTCTGGTATAAGGCTTGAAGCATGGTGACTTGGTGGTTAGCACTGTTGCCTTGCAGCACAGGGGTCCTGAGTTCATTCCCCTCCATGGAGTTTGCACGTTTTCCCTATGTTTCTATGCATTTCCTCTGGGTACTTTGGTTTCCCCCCACATTACAAAAACACATTGAAAGGTTAGTGTGGAATTTATGCTATGAGCCCCAAAGGTGACAGGGAGCAATGTGAATAATGACCATCTCTGTACAGCGCTGTGGAATACAACGGTGCTATATAAGTAAATGAAATGAATGAATGAGGCTGGCTGTACTTATTGAAAGTCCTGCATATGTGGCTGAATACCAGCATAAATGTATGTAGATGTACGTGGCATAATCATAAGCTACTATACGATCCCATCCAAAGAAGATGTATGCAGCCACAAACAAAGCATAGTCGCAAGTTGACTGTTTGGCCTATTGTAGCCTATAATGTGGTGTACGTTAGAATAACTTTGTTTTCAGGGATTAAGCTGTATCTTTGAGGAGTAGGGCTTGTTCACATCAGAAAGAGCTTGTGTTTGACCTGAAGGTGCAGCAATATGGCTTCTTGCGGCCTGTATGATGTATTGCTTCATTTGCTTATATAGGGTCTTTGCAGGAGAAAGGATATATGAAATGGTTACTCTTTCTATGTTTGAGCCTGAGTATTGGAGCACTGCTGCCTCCTAGTGGCTATTTTGTGGTATTACCACAGTTGTTTGGGTTCTTTCAGATGGATCGAGTACATTGGATGTCTCACAGTGGTTCTTGTTCTTTGGTGCTGGTTTGCGGTGTGTGGACTTGCTGCGTCCGAGGATTCAGTCCATAGAGAAACCTGCTCTTGCTGCCTGTGTATTCTGATCAGGCATGAGTACCCTCCTCCATTTGTGATCATATAATGGAATATCTTTGTGCTTGTTTCACCATTTACAATCCACAATGAAATTGTAACCCAATGAAGGAAAAGTCTTGGAGTTCTGCAGATTCCAGGATGTAGAGACGCTTGGGGTATGTTCACACTTGGCACTTCCTGCCTCCTATTTCTTTGTATACACCGTGTATGATCTGTCACTTCTGTGCAGACACCCGCAAAATTACGATCGTGAAAAACGTGCCATGTGATTGATGGCGCATATTTTCCATTGAAGTCTATGGCCCAAAATACGCGGTGTGAAAATATTAGTACTGTGCAAATGGTGAAATAGGGAAGCAAAATATTCAAGACGTCTCGCTTTATGGTATGAAGTATGCCATGTCGGCTGTACATGCGCTGACACGTAGAACCTTGTCTGCTGTCAAGGAGGTTATTACTGGTTGTCTGAGGAATACTATGCCACGCTGAAGGTACCTGGGCACAGGAGTTACCTAGACTGGCTGCTGGCAGCTCCCTCTGCCATTACTGACCAATGATGTCCCAGATGTGCTCAATGGGAGACCATGCTGGGGACACTACAGGCCGACATAACATGTTTAGGCCCTGTATGCTGCTCACAGGAGTGTGAGCGACATGCAGCCTGGCATTCTCCTGTTAAAGATGGCTCTTGGGACAATTTTGAGAAATTTCCAAACCACTGTTTCCACAACCAAATCAATGTAACACCGAGCTATTAGTGTATCTGAACTGAAGACTAGAGGGGTATGGCTATCATACATTATGCCACCCCTCACCATAATCCCAGAATTAGGACTGGTGGGACCTTGGGAAGGCCTTTTCATGGCATGTGCCACATGGTGTCCAGCTATCACTGCGTCCGAGTCAAAAGCAGAAGACGACAGACCTTCATTCATTCATTGAATTCATGCATCATAACAGTCTTTCAAGGGGGAGAATGGAGCCATGTAACGGGAGTATTGTGTGGTGTTGTTTTTTTTTTTTTTGTTTTTTCCTCAAACCACAGGAGAATATATTTAATTATTTTAATGCTATGGACAACTCCTTTAAGAGAAATTGTGTGAGGTTGGTGGATCATCTGTAGCTGACCATCTGGCTTGTATCCCAATATAATAGAAGTGTCTTCTGATGGTTCATATAGACACGGTTTGTCACCATAGGCTTGTGATGTGACATCCAATTTTACTTGCAGTACAAAATGGATCTTCCAGTTGGATGATCGTCCATGCAAAAGTTCACCTCTTCGCATCTCTTGCATCATTCCAGTTCCCGGTTGTTCTCTTAATCATCGGGCCACACAACCTTGAACAGTGCTGACGTCTCTGCTTAGATGCATAGTTACCTACTGTAGTAGTAATCCAAGGATGTATCCCCTCTCCATTTGGCACTAGTGCTGAGAACAGGAGGTGTCACACCATCACCCCACACCACTTGATCCAATTTAAAGGAAATATGTTGCCAATTTTTTTTTTTTTTTACTTAGGAAATAAAAGCGACTGAAAGGAAAAGCATATGGATCAGGGTCTTGATTTAACGATTGTAGATCTCTCTATTCGGCCATCTATAAATGATTGTGGGGAAGACATTCTTGCTTGCACTGCTTTAACAGCAGTCAGAGATACTTTACAGCAGCTTCATGCACAGAGGATTCTAAAGACCGTTTCTGTCCCATAGACTTGTATAGGAGAGTTGTCACTGTGAAGGGAGAGGGGGGGGCTGTAACATCTCCTCTTGTGACTGGTGGATTCTGTGTTATCTGTACACAATGGTGTCTCCTTTCAGCTTGACCCTGCTATTACTGATAATGAGCACACTGCTGAAAAGCTCTCTAAACAGAACAGGAAGTGTCAGACGATTATTAGGCCTAGTGGCCAAAGTGAAAACTGCAGGACTTAAGAATTATTAAAAAAAATATTGAAAGTGATGTGGAAAAATTAAAAGACAACATAACCAAAAATTTCTACAAAATGTGTTTAACATAAAAATGTGAGTTAAACAAGAAGTCATTTTTGATGACACATTAAGGTTTCCAGTGGCAAAAAATCTTAACTTTCAATCGGGCTTTTATTCCTTTCCCCTTCTCCCACAGGTTGAAGCTAGGTGTGTAAAAATGTGATCCGTATCAGATCTGTGACACCGGTTTCTTCCTCGATGTGCACAACCGTGCGACCTGTCCTCCTTGGCACTGCAAGTTCAGTGTTTGGGAGTGTAGATGGCTTCACAGTATCGGGCCTTGTGCACATGAAGAAGCTGCAGGCACTCTGCGGCCATGTAGTGCTCTGTTAGGGAATCGCCCTGTAGTATGGTGTCCTTTAAAGGGGTTGTCTCACTACATAGGATTGCTTTTTATGTTACAGACCTTGCAAAAAAAAAGTCCCTTTGCAATATGTGTCCTACCTATTCTGAGATATCCCCTCTTGTATGGGCTGCATCAGCTCCTCAGGTCGCTATAGCTATAGACCTGTTTGATATCTCCTGATAGGCTGCCAGCGCTAGTTGCTATGGCTACAGACCTCGAGTCTACTGCAGCCTAGTGGAAACCAGTAAATACACCCCTAAATTCAAAATGAAACCAAGAAAACAGGACTGAGGTGAGATGAATCAGTGTAGTGAGACAACCCCATTAACGTTTTTCTGATCCCTATAGACTGAACAAAAACCTTTTCTTCCTGAAGGAGGTATAGTATGGCACTATAGGTGTGTGGGTACCCAGCTACCTCTGATTTGTATAAAGCCATAGTACAGTCCAACATAAAATTGGAATATGTGAGTATGTGGCTTACTCATTTTAATATAGCTTTTGAATAATAATTGCAGCCCTGTCCCTTTCTGACCAGTCTTTGGACCCCTTTTTTTTTTTTTTTTTAACCATGAAAATTGACCATGTTAAACCTACCCTAAGCCTGTGGCCAAAGCGCCATAATGTCCTTTCAGCAGGTTGTAGGCAAGACAAGGCCATCTCCTCTCTACTCTATATCAGCATTGCTGAACCGCCAAAAGGAGGCCTGACAACCTATTGCCCAAGCACTCCGTCCCCCATATAAAGTGCCCTACTTGTGGTTAGGGAATATACGTGCACGTACAGCTACCAGTGTCACACATTGGGCCACATGTATGAAAACTGTCTAGGTCTAAAACTCACTTTGTTGCCCATAGCAACCAATCAGAGCATCCCTCTCATTTCATATAGTGCTCTGGAAAAATGAGGGGCGCTCTGGTTGCTATGGGCAACAAGGAAAGTCTTAGACCTAGACTGTTTTCATACATGTGGCCCATTGTGTTTTCAGGTGGGCATTTACTTTTTTTTTTTTTTTAGGAACTGCAGCAGTGAAATATTAGCTGGAAGTTGATAGGAAATATGTGACTTTTTGATGCATTTTTTTTTTAGTCCAGTTTTTTCTTAATACAGCAGGTAGGTGTAGTGTTTTTCAGGCAGTTGGTGGCATTTTTCCTCCCATAGACTTTCATTGTGTTTTTTTGCCTTTTCCTTTCCCCAAAAACACATGTGCATGTGTCTTACCTTTTTTACATCCATCTTTATGGTATATTTCTACCTTTCAAATGTATTAATACATTTTTTTTTTTTGGGGCGGGGGGAGCACATCAAAAACGGCATGGAGGAAAACAAGCACATGAAACCTAACATTGAAGTGAATGCATAAAGTTTTTCACGCAAGATACAAGTGTGAAGGGGCCTTACATACTCTAGTGCCCTGGCATCGTTCCTATAGTGTTACAATGGACTTGCAGTTGTTGCCATGAATTAATTGATTGTAGCTGTTAGCATTGCACTTACTGTGTGTGGTGAGATATATTGAGAGATGACACAAATTGGTAATAGGATAGTAACATGGATCCATATGAAGCTCTGGTTTCAGCACACTTTACTGTCAGGCCTTGTTATGTGGCTCAGACGGGATGTGACTTTTGCCATTTTAACAAATTTGTATGGTAACATCCAGACGGTGTCTGACGCCAACCCCATGGGGAGCTGCTCAGGTCTCATTATAGATTAAAAGCATGTAGATTGTATCGGGATCTTCAGGACTCTGCCCGGTATTATGAAAATGCCTTCATTTGGAGCTCGGAGCTTACACATGCACAAAATTCATTATAGAAGTGAAGTTGCACTACTTTTTTTTTTTTTTATATAAACTCTGTGGATTATGCAAAGCTTGCACATTTTAATACCATATTATTTTAATGTTGAGCAGACTTTCCTATTACATCCAGAACAATGGTTAATACAAGATTTACTGAGACAACTGATCCTAATTGATCTAGTAATAGGCCTGTCGACAAAGGATATCTTAATCAGTTTAACAATTAATAAGGTTTTCAGCGCATCTGCCTGGGGGGTTAATGTGGCTTTCCAAGACCCAGCAGACCGCATTAATACAGCGATTTCAGGCTCCATCTACTGGATGGAAAGAGAACTGTCTGCTCTCTTTAGAATTTTGGAAGGCAATTTATCTCTATGCAGCTGTTGTGCTGCACTCTGGGATCATAGGAGGTCTGTAAACCTTACTGCCCATTGATGGATCAGATTTTATGATCAGGGCTGAACATCCATGAAGTTTTTATTCATTCCAAGTGGGGTTTATCTAGAACATGGAATTTTTTTTTTTTTTATCTGGACTGGTTTATAAATTGTGATATTTCATGATACGAGAGAGTGGATTCGCCAGTGAGGACTCTTGCAGTCTTGGGCTAAAATGCAAATGATAGGAAAGAAAATACAGGCTAGCTAGAGTCCCTTAAATATGTGCAGCTCAGCACCAAATAGTATTACTAGCGGAAATCCTGCTTCAAAGCATATAACTCTCTAAATTAGAGCTCAGCTTCTCTCCCTTTATCACATCCTGGTCTCAGATACGGGGACACAAACCACCTGAAAGAGTTACTTAACGTTAAGTTGCTACTTAAAAGGGTTTTACCATGAAGGCATTTCATGCCTGGCTTATCCAGCTTCAGCTTTCAGAGTCCTCAAAATAGGGCATATGTGATTTTGTTTGAACTGCATATCATGTGACCCAGCAGGCTGACATCACCATGCCTATCCCCACAGTGTGCTCACTGAGCACTTCAATCAGTAGTAACTACTCCGTAAATCCACATTAATCAGTAGTGGAACGTCAATAAAAAGTTGCTTCCATTTCACACTAAAACATGAGTATTGCACTTTTGAGATGCCCTTAGTAATGGCAGTGTATATTGCTGAACTCCCTGTTCTTCAGATGTGTGGTGTATTCTGTGCAGCGGCGGTGGTACAAGTAAAGATGGTGGGGCCTAGGAAATATGCAGTGCAGCCAATAGTAGGGCTTTGGGTGTGTCCATCTTGGGAGGGTGCTGACACATCATGCAGCCATTGGTAGAAACACCCAAGGTGGGCCTATCGACCACTCCGCTACTGCAGGAGGCAATAGAAGTCCTAGTGTTGCATGGGAGATGTTGAACATGTGTAGATTACTTTGAGTAATTGCTCACACTCCTATCTGTAAGAGGGGCAATTGTGTAGTAAAAAAAAACCTGCACATTGAAAAGAGCCAGTTCACACCAGTATGCAGAGAAGCCAGAATACCATAGCAGCGAGACTGAGCAAACAATACTGATAAACAGTACTCACACCCCCTATGAGGAGAGTAATTGCTAGTATTGCAAATTCATCAGGCTTACATAGGGTTTCAGTTATATGGTTGTGTGGTGCACCAGTATGGCTTACAACCAATTGATGACACCCCTACTATAAATCATAGTTGCCAACTTTTGAAAATGAAAAAGCAGGAGAACTTAGACGGCGGCGCGCTTAGCGCGCCGCGGCAAAAATTTGCATGGACACGCCCATCTTTCCAGTATGCCATGCCCCTTCAAAAAGCCACACCCACTCCACCTAACTGCATAACGGCTTTGGAAGAAAGCCAGGTAGATGCCCTTATAGCCAGGTAGTAACCCCCCATAAGCAGGTAGTGCCCCTTACAGGCAGGTAGATGCCCCCTTGTAGCCAGGTAGGTGCCCCCCTTTGTTAGCCAGGTAGGTGCCCCCCCTTTGTTAGCCAGGTAGGTGCACCCACTGTTGCCAGGGAGGTGCCCCCATTGTTGCCAGGTAGTGCCCCCGTGGTTGCCAGGTAGGTGCCCCCTCTGTTGCCAAGTAGATGCCCCTCTGTTGCCAGGTAGATGCCCCCATTGTTACCAGGTAGATGCCCCCTCTGTCAAGTAGATGCCCCCTCTGTTGCCAGCTAGTGCCCCCTCTGTTGCCAGGTAGATGTCCCCTCTGTTGCCAGGTAGATGCCCCCTCTGTTGCCAGGTAGTGCCCCCATTGTTGCTAGGCAGAGCTCCCCTCCCCCCCCCCCCCTATAGCTAATAAAAATAAAATAATAAAATCCACTTACCTCACCAGGCTCCTGCAGCACGGCCGCTCCGGACGATCTCCTCAGCGGCGCAGGGGGAAGTGAGAGCAACCGCGCGTCACTCCCCTGCAGCCGCGCGTCACTCCCCTGCAGCCGCGCGTCACTCCCCTGCAGCCGCGCGTCACTCCCTGCAGCCGCGCGTCACTTCCCCCTGCGCCGCTGACCTGTATGTGCGGCGCACACACCGGCGCCGGACATACAGGGGGAGGAGGCAGGAGGGAGCGATCCCTGCTGCCTCCTCCCTGCTCAGCGAGACTCCGGGCGGGTGAAGCGGGCGCAGCGGCCGCTTCACCCACCTGTAGGAGCGGCCCTGCTACTCCGGCGCCACGGCCATTTAAAGAACCCCCGCCACCTGCTGGCGGCGGGAGGAATGCCAACTCCCGCGGGAGGGGACCCCAAATAGCGGGACCCCCCCGCCAAAAACGGGAGAGTTGGCATGTATGCTATAAATATGCTGGGCAACCTGGCCAATTGAAAAGTGCCCAATACAAAATACTGTCCATCTGCCCCCCTGTATTAGAGGCCAAAACTACATACTGGAAAAATATCATAAAGGAAGTATTTGAAATTTTGCCAAAATACACAAGTTCACAACCCACTTCAAGGGTCCTCATGGTCTTGGCAATCTCTACACTAGCCTGCTAGCAATGTACAAAAAAATGCACAGAAAAATAGGATACTTATTTAAAGGGAATCTATCCCCATTTTTTTTATTCCTAATTAAAACAAGATACTGATCCATATTCTTTTGTTAGCCATTTTTATTTTCTGATTGTAGATTTCTCAATTCTGTTGTCTGTATATGATGCGGGCAGCCTTTTTGTCACTACTGCTTTTAACAGCATTTAGAGAGAGCATTCACACCGCTAGCAGCTACATGGACAAAGGAGCCTGTTAACAGGATCAGTCCCATTGACTTGTGTTGGAGAGTTTTCTAGGCATGCTCTGTGACCTGGGAAGAAGTATGTATGGAGGGGGAGAGGATCAGCTGTGACCATCTCCTCTTGTGACTGGTGGATCCTGTGTTCTCTATACACATTGGTGTCTCCTTTCAGTGTAATCCTGCCTGTGCTGATAATGAGGAAACTGGCCACTGGGCTTGAAAATATTTCCTGTTCAGCAAAGTGGGAGAAGTTACACTGGCGCAGGATACTGATGAGCAATTTCTCAAACACCTACCGTGTTTCCCCGATAGTAAGACAGCGTCTTACATTCTTTTTACCCCCAAAAGTCCCAGTATGTCTTACTTTCGGGGTATGTCTTATATAGGGCAGGTATAGGGTCGGCTGTAGGCAGGTATAGGGTCGGCTGTAGGCAGGTATAGGGTCGGCTGTAGGCAGGTATAGGGCCGGCTGTAGGCAGGTATAGGGCCGGCTGTAGGCAGGTATAGGGCCGGCTGTAGGCAGGTATAGGGCCGGCTGTAGGCAGGTATAGGGCCAGCTGTAGGCAGAAAAACACTTACCTGGCTCCCCGCTGCTCCGTCTCCCGCGCCGCCTCCTCGCTGCTCCGTCTCCCGCGCCGCCTCCTCGCTGCTCCGTCTCCCGCGCCGCGCCGCCTCCTCGCTGCTCCGTCTCCCGCGCCGCCTCCTCGCTGCTCCGTCTCCCGCGCCGCCTCCTCGCTGCTCCGTCTCCCGCGCCGCCTCCTCGCTGCTCCGTCTCCCGCGCCGCCTCCTCGCTGCTCCGTCTCCCGCGCCGCCTCCTCGCTGCTCCGTCTCCCGCGCCGCCTCCTCGCTGCTCCGTCTCCCGCGCCGCCTCCTCGCTGCTCCGTCTCCCGCGCCGCCTCCTCGCTGCTCCGTCTCCCGCGCCGCCTCCTCGCTGCTCCGTCTCCCGCGCGCTCATCCCGGCACAGGCAGTGACGTCATCAGGCCGCGCTACGTCTTACTTTCGGGGTACGTCTTACATTAGGCGACCTCCCTAAGACACAGCTATGTCTTACTATCGGGGGTGTCTTACTATCGGGGAAACACGGTATTCATGAGGAGGGCAATTGCTTAGTACATAACTGCACATTGGATAAAAACCATGTAAACCTACCTTGAGAGAACCTGTGCTATATCTTGTCGATGCCATACATTTTTTTTTCGGAATCCTTTTTGTTCTACAATTTAAGATCTATCAGGTTTTTTATTCCGATATACTGCGTAACCCATATAACCTACCTTGTCTAAAGGGTAGGGTTCAACTACAAAACTGATGAAGGGATCAGCGTCCTCTCACGCATGCATGTAAATGCATGTATATCATAAAAGCAGAGGAAAAAAATATAGACAGTGTTCCGCTTTTTTTTTTTGCATTCCACTTTTAGTTCTGGCCAGCTTAAAAAAATATGCATCTAAACAGCACGTGTGAAAGCACCCTGAAGCACTAAAACCAATTCAAGGAAGTATGTCCATTAGCTTCAGTTACTCTTAATGCACTTGGCTTATTTTTATATTGATTGCCTTCTAAGTTGAAAGTTTTCTTAATTGATGTTTAAAAGCTCGTGAACATAGCAGATAGCACCGACATTGATCTGATGAGCTGCTTCTGCCTGCAGTGGCTTCAAAGCGCATGGAACAAGTTTTCAGCAGATGTGCCACCTGGTCTACTTCGTTTAGCTAATTAGACATACTGAAATGCTGAGCTGAACCCATGGTATATCCGTGTCTGTCAATCCCATGAGTATTTTTAAAATTTCCATTTGTTACTAAGCTTCATTACTAGTGTCATAATCAACATGCATTTCAATGAAGTGTTAACTACTTGCTGTATCAGCGGAAACGTTGTTTGCTAGTGCTGACCAGCTGTCGATACAGGGCTGATCTCCTAAGCCAGCACTATTTTTGCTATAATTTATTGCATGACGCAAGAAAGGTGTTTTCAAAGTAGCTCAGTGCATATACATTTAAAACTAGTTCTTGTATTCAAATAAGCTCACAGGAAGAGAGCTAGGACTAGAGTACCACCTATTGAAATTAACATTCCTTAAAGTCACATCTAACCCTCCAAAAAGCCTTGACGAATGACTTGGAGTTTAAAGCCAAGCCAGTTACCCATATGCTGACATCTGTTTCCAGGTGCTTGCCCCTTTTCAGCGTGTCAGAGTTTTCTGACTGGATGGGTGAGAGGCGTTTGGATGAGGAACATTACCCCTTTTAAACTGCATCTAAATCATCTCACCCAGTCAGCCAGAAATTTGCACTGAGGAGTATAAAAAACCTCAAAACAGCTGTCTGCAGATTGCTGATTGGCTTGGTTTTAAAATCCTAGTCACATTTCAAAGCTGGATGGGATGTGACATTAAAGTGGTTGTCTCACCATGCTGTTTTACAGAGCCACAGGCAACTTCAGACTCGCACTTCCTGGTTAGGCTGTGGGTGGGTCTACAGAATGATTGATATGATCATCTATTTCTAACTGATCCTGTTACAGTGACATGAGTGCAGGAGGTTTGTAAACTGAACTTTGGTGTGTGTGTGGTGGTGTTGTGTGTTCTTTTCTTTTTTTATTTTTTTTATTTTAAGCTTATTTAAATATGTTATGTTAAATATGTTAGTGGAGCATTTATAGCTTGTAAGTCTCCAAGAGCTTAACTGCTAAAAATTAGACGGGCTCCCGATAGCACTGATAATCTTGTTTTTGCTGGAAAAGCCACAACCAGCTATTAAATCCATGACCACTCATATACTACATGGACCACTACAGTCTGCCAGATGGTTGTTTGCAGTTCTCAGCTGAGTGGTACTATGCAGCAATACCAGACACTTCCCATACTGTACAATACAACCCCTTTAACTTGTTTCATATTCATCATTCATTGTCTTGGTGGTTTATCTATGGGGATCAGAGTTTTGTTTTCATCTTATTGTTTCTAACGAAATTTGTTAATCCAACCTTCATACAAAATGTATAATGGTTTTTGTAGAAGCTGCGTCATTTTTGTCATATTATTGCTTCTTATGATATCAGTCCTTTTGTGTTTCACGTATGCTAACGATTTTGCTTTTTTATTTTCAGGTATGGTTCAGAAATTAGACCAGAAGTTGCCTGTAGCCAACGAGTACTTGCTGCTTTCTGGTGGTGTTCGAGAAGGAGTCGTTGACCTGGATCTTGATGAGTTAAATGTATATGCTCGTGGAACGGACTATGACATGGATTTTACTCTGCTTGTGCCAGCTTTAAAACTTCATGATCGAAACCAACCAGTCACACTGGATATGCGTCATTCTGCCCTTTGTCACTCGTGGCTTAGCCTTCGATTGTTTGATGAAGGGACCATCACCAAATGGAAAGATTGTTGTACAATAGTTGACCATGTCAATGGGGCTACCAACTATTTTTTCTCCCCTACAAAAGTTGCAGACTGGTTCCATGAATCAATCAGCATTGTGCTGTCTGAGATTCAGAAGAAGCCACAGAGAGGGATGCCCAAGGTAGAGAAGGTAGAAAAGAATGGTACAATCATCACAATCATTTTAGGGGTGGGTAGCAGTCGCATGATGTATGATATTGTTCCCGTGGTCTCGTTCAAAGGTTGGCCAGCTGTAGCGCAAAGTTGGCTGATGGAAAACCACTTTTGGGATGGCAAAATCACAGAAGAAGAAGTAATTAGTGGCTTTTATCTAGTGCCAGCCTGCTCCTATAAGGGTAAAAAAGATAATGAGTGGAGGCTATCATTTGCACGAAGTGAGGTACAGTTGAAGAAATGCATTTCCAGCAGCTTAATGCAGGCCTATCAAGCTTGTAAGGCCATAATCATAAAGCTTTTATCAAGACCAAAAGCTATCAGTCCATACCATCTCCGAAGTATGATGCTGTGGGCTTGCGATAGACTTCCAGCTAATTACTTGGCTCAAGACGATTACGCTGCCTATTTCCTTTTGGGACTTATTGATGATCTGCAGCATTGCTTAGTCAACAAGATGTGCCCCAATTACTTCATTCCTCAGTGCAATATGCTAGAGCACCTTTCAGAGGAGACTGTAATGTTACATGCTAGGAAGCTCTCTTCCGTGAGATCGGATCCAGCAGAACACCTCCGAACGGCCATAGAACATGTCAAAGCAGCAAACCGGCTCACCATGGATATCCAGAGGAGGGGGAGCACCACCAGCATACCATCACCACAGTCTGATGGCGGAGACAATAACCAACCTGATGATCGGTTAGCCAAAAAATTACAGCAACTAGTGACTGAGAACCCAGGAAAATCCATCTCCGTCTTCATTAACCCTGATGATGTAACAAGACCTCACTTTAGGATTGACGACAAGTTTTTCTGAGACTTTCACATACTTGCATTAAGACTTGATGTGTAGTCTGTGTGCTGTCTTGTTTTTTACATATCCAGCATAGATTGGATCTGTCAAGAACAATATGAACTTTTTAATCCTGATTGTGCAGGACTTTGCAAATTTTGAAACAGTAAATTACTATTTCATATGCTGCTTTGATCATTTTTAGTTTTAAAGCGGATCTGTGAACTGTATTGGCTGCCCTATGTAAGAGCCACATATTACACCTAGAGGTCCTTACTTCTAGTAGAAAAAATGGGACAAAAATATTTCAGAAAATTTAGGCTGCAAGAATACAGGACTCATGTTTACGAGCCAGCTGTATATGAGGAAAGGGGCTATGACCGGTGATAGACTGTTATGTATCTGCAACACTTTTTGCAGAAGGCAAACGTAAACCCTTTATCCCCAATGTTGTCTATATTAATCGATCGACACTAAAGTGATGTATACAACCTTACCCTAAACTAATATCACTATCCCTATAATGTATCTATTATAGATAGATCAATATTGTCTCTAGCACACAGATATTTGGGAAGTATCGAGTGTAGTAGTGATTCCTCAATCTATATAGCAAATGTAGTTTGCCACATAATAGAGATTAGTGCTATGATTAAAAAAGAACAACCACCCCCTCTCAGCAATGTCATCAAGGCTCTAGGAGTTATGAGGGTCCACTTTGTTTTGTAAGCAGACTTGTGTATGCACGTGAACACCGCAGCTTGTCTTTCACCACAATGAAGGGTGAGAAACGCTCGCTTAATACAGAAGGTTTATACCAATGCGTCCCTGATATTATTTTGGCCCTTCTATAAGCCAAATGGCTCTAGGAGTACAGACCTAGAGCTGTAATTTGCTGTTATATACAGCTGCATATTCAGCTGATAGATCCGTTTTAAAGGAGAACATGAGCCTTAATGACCATTTTATGTTTGCATTGTCTATTTAAGTTGTCTACATGTTGAGAAATTAGATTTATGTTTTGGAAATAAATGAATTGCATTGCGCTTCCATTGTCTTGTGTAAGACCGATGAGGATTTGAGGCTCTGCAGATGCTGGATCAGCTCAATAAATATTTGGTGTAAGAGCGAACATCAGAGGTGCTCTAGGTTGGTTGACTTTGAACACCGGTGATGGCAAGTACTGCACACTACCTTGTTCTATATTTGTACACAGTGACCTTCTACTAGCAAGTACTGCACACATACATACAAAATATTCCGATCAAATTACAAAGTGCCCCTTTCTTTTTGACCATTTTATCTCTTTAATGAACCTTATCCTATTGCATAGCTATTTTTCCAATTCAGAAATGTCAATCCAAAGAAAGTTCTAATCTCTGTAAATCATCAATTCTTTTTTTTTTTTTAATATAGTTTACTTTAAAATATTAACGTTCTGCTGATACTCTGCCACTTGTTCTCTATTACGGGAGCAGGCTGCTGATACTCTGCCACTTGTTCTCTATTACTGGAGCAGGCTGCTGATACTCTGCCACTTGTTCTCTATTACTGGAGCAGGGTGCTGATACTCTGCCACTTGTTCTCTATTACTGGAGCAGGCTGCTGATACTCTGCCACTTGTTCTCTATTACTGGAGCAGGGTGCTGATACTCTGCCACTTGTTCTCTATTACTGGAGCAGGCTGCTGATACTCTGTCACCTGTTCTCTACTACTGGAATCTCTGGCTTGTGGCTACAGAGGACTCGTACAGACTATGGTACATATATATTTTTCTTGTACATAGCAAACATTGCCAATAGAAGTGTGCATGTTTTGCACCAGGTTGTATGAACCATGTGGACTTTGTAGAAAAGACAGGGCACAAATACAGACAATGTTTGGGAATGAGCCCTCTTTGAGAAATATTTTAGTTTTACTTCCAATGGTCCCCACAATACACATTACCATGAATATGGATGTAGCAAAGATTATTTGGCATCGATAACTTACTGCAGCTGGATCTTCTCTTAGAAGCCAATAAAATAAATGAAAAAATTAGGATAATGTTCTGTGCCACAGGGATTATGATGCATCTAATGTCACCTTTGCTACGTTTTGTATCCGATTCATTGCTTAACCTTACACATTCAAATTCAGTTTTATACCAGTAAATACAAAAATTCCTTGTTTTCAAGCAAATGTTTCCATCCCCGCGCCTCTTAAATTTGTTGCAGTTGCATCACCACAGTCTGGTACCGGATTATTAAATTCCCAGACAAGAGGCTTGTGTGAATTTTTTTATTTTTTTCCCCCTCGTGCTTCCTTCTCTAACCCCATATCTGTCCAGCTAATGGAAGAATATTAAGGAATTTCATGTATGGCAAATCTTTTCTGTATTACCCAGACTATAGGTGTTCTTGACATTGTGCCTATAGGCCCTGCACACTTGTAGCATACTTTAGTGATTTTAAGACACAACCTATAAGCTCTATAATCACTAATGACAAAATTCTACAGACTTCTCCCAGAAATCTGTCCCAATGTGCTTATCTGGGTTATCAGTTGTATTGTTGGAATTCCTCCAAATGTATGCCTCCATTGTATATAATAAGCAGGTTACCATTTATTGGGCTTTAAGAGGGTCATGTATCATTTTAAGGTAGGATTGTATAAATGCCTATACGAGATTCTTTTGGTGCTACTTCACAATTTAAGGTATGGTATTCTCATTTTTCAAAAGAGGTGCCTAGAGGAGGTGCTATAATCCACAACAATCAGATTATCATGGGTTAAAATGCTTTTTAAATTAAAATTTGGAGCAGTGATGATTGTTGTAAAGCACATCACCTCTTTACTGTGCACAAACTTTCATACAACCCATAAGGGCATGTTCACACGGCGTCTTGCCTCCATATGAACATACGCTTTTCTGATGCGTCTCTCGGTCCATCAGAACGGACCCAGAGACGCATATAACAATTAGCAGTGACTTTATCACTGTCGGCAATGACGGACACGCAGTGGCGTTCACATGAGAGATTTCCGCTGCATGTTTGTATGGCGCCTGTCGGGTCCGTCTTGCAGATGCGATCCAAGAAATGACATGCAATTCTTGGATTGCATCCGCAAGACGGACCCAACAAGAGCAAACATGCAGCGGCGATCTCTCATGTGAACGCCGCTTTGTGTCTGTCTTTGCTGGCAGTGATAAAGTCACTGCTAATTGTTAGATGCGTTTCTGGGTCCGTTCAGATGGACCCAGAGACGCATCAGAAAAGCGGATGTACACACGGAACATACCCTAAAGCAAGTTTTTTGTATCTTAATGATCAGCTCGCCATTCAGTGGTACATAGTGAATGGAAGATTTCCAGCTAAAATGTGTTGGCAAAATAAGTTGGTAGATACTTTTGAATGAAGATAATGGGAACATTTCAGTTGTGGGGGCTGTGGGCATTCTTTTCTATTATAAATTGACTGGAGGGGGGGGGAGTGGTTACAGCAACATTAAGAGTTACCATATGCATTATTTGCACTAATGTTAGTTATACCTTTCATTATGTTAAAACTGTTTCCTACCATAAACATGTAACTTTCTCTTTCATAGAATAAACCTGTTTTCTTTTCACTGGTCTTGGTTCTCCTTTACATATGATGTATTGCTTTAGTCCTGCTGACATTTCCTGTTCTCATGATTGTGTAGGATATGTGTGTATCAATCTAAACAAAACATATGTCATTGTATCTATGTGCTGCTATCAGACTCCAGATGTATAATTGATAATATGCATTTTTTCTCATGCAAATTAAAAGTGGAAATCTATTTTAGACTGACTATTTTTTTTCTGTTTTGATCACAAGTTAAGCAATATTTGATATTGAGAAATCCTGACTAAAATTCATTATAGGACTAGTAGTTTTTATGAAGATAAAAAAACTCAAGACCTCTTTGGAGTATTAACAAGACACTCCAATGAGTGGGAGCCATGATATGTTCTCTACTTGTAACTATTAAGAAATTAGCAGTGAAGACCGGTAAGCAGACACGTTGCTTTGCTTTAGTCTTTTTTTCAATACCAATTGTAGAGGAGTATTATTTACCAATTAAGAATAAGACCGTGCTATAGTTCAGATTGGCATCACTGCTTAGTGTCACAATGCTGTCTGCAGTCCCTGTTTGACTGCAGACGTGCTTGTGTCCCCCACTTGCCGCCCACAGCAGTCTGCTGCTTTCTTACCTCTCCCCGCTCCTGCCCAAGTCCTTCCTCTGCTTTCCGCCTTCATGCGCGTTCCCCTCCACTAGTGTTCACGCTTGCTCCTTTGCATTTAAAGGGCCAGTGCGTGCCACCTAACTTTTCAGCATCTAATGGGTGGCCACCGGACTCCTTTTCAGGGCAACTCCTCCTTCTCTCTTTGCCAGTAATTGGTGTGTTTTTCCCTAGTGTTGAAAGCATTGTTGTTGATTCCCATTGTTATCTGGTTCTGAGCCTTGATATAGTTTCCTGACTTCTCTGCTGTCTGCTTGGCCCTCCAAATCCGCTTGAACACTGCCTGCCTTGACCGCTTGCCTGGTCCTTGACCACGTTGCTGCCGGTCTCTCAGTACCTTGTAAGCACCTTGGCTGTCACCATGAGCAACCACATCGGGGGTTCCCCGCAGCAAACTCCAAGCCTCCTTGCTGAGGTGCAGTTGAAGAACAGGGGGCTCTTTAGACTCCACTCCCTGACGTGGTTATCTGCCACCTCTTGTGGTCAACTTAGGGTTCCTCCTCCTACTTTGCTAGTGACACTTGGACATGATCCTACTTCTAAATCTGAGAGACACATACACTGTATTGGTTTTGAGCCAGATTTTGAAGAGGCCACAGTTCAGGTATGTTTCATTGCTGGCTGGGTTTTATTTGGCAGTTTAAAAGATCCAGAAATTACCAGATAATGAGTATAGGGAGAGCATCCTGCCACCAGATTTTTTTTTTTTTTCTGTAAAAACTTGGCTCTGCATTGAGTCCACTGGCAGAAAATTTTATAATGGCCTGTTTATTTGAAAATATGTAATTTTATATTAAATAATCTCTGCAGTCTTCTAGACACAACAGATTCCTGAACGGTAATTTTTAAACCACTTACATTCTTTATATTAAAGCTATATATTCAAGTAAAGTGCAGCAACTACTAAAACAGTTATTAAATAGGTGGAAAAACCTATATTAATGAGGAAAAAGAGAATTCAGCCTCTATGGTTTTACATATCAGGATGAACAAAAAAAAATCTAGTCCATAGGAATAAAAATTAAGTAAATGCAGCCTCCATTGCACAACATGCAATCATTTTCATCATGTGTCATGAGCCACAACTGCTTACATTGATCCCGATCCATGTGCCTTGTATGTTGTCCATTGCAGATACTTTCTCTATTTGAATGTTCGCTAAAACACAAGTGACTACCACGAGGATAGCGATCTGTGAATCCCCTGTGGTGAAGTCCAGATCCAGTTAAAAGGTGAGAAAGCAAGGGCTCTTCAGACTACGTGCCACAGTGTGGTTCTTTGCTAAAGTCTGCAATGGACCCAGTTAATCCACTGCCCATCACCAGTGAGTCATGACATCATATCCATATTTATTTAACAAAATGAAAAAGTCATATGCAAGACGTACAGGCCCTGAATTAATAGCTTGTAAAACCACCTCTAGAAGGAATAACTTGAAATAACCTCTTCGTATGACTATTGGTCTCTCATATAATTCTGGAGGAATTTTAGCCCACTCTTCTTTACAAGGTTAATTACTATGGAAGCAGTAAGGGTGTACTGCATCTAACATGGCTGGAAACCATATGTTTTGTCACTAGATTGTGCTGTTCTCCGAAAACACTGCATAACCTATGTGAAAGGTTCCCTTTAAGGACCAAGCTATTTTTTTTATTTTTCTGTTGACCTAATGAGGGCTTATTTCTCTCGAGAGGTTTTTCTTTATTGAGGTACATACAGCGGGTGAAATAAGTATTGAACATGTCGCCATATTTCTAAGTAAATATATTTCTAGAGCTGCTAGTGACATTAAATTCTCACCAGATGTCGGTAACAACCCATCCTATCCACATAGGCATAAAAATCAAACCATTGATGTCCATAAATTATGTGTAATAATGAGAAATGACCTCAATTTATGTAAGGGTATGTTCACACAATTAAATAGCGGGCATATAGCGGCGCATACTGTACCAGCGTGTCCCTCTGAAGCTCTCATGGACTTTCATTCTACCCATAATCGCTGGGGAGAATTGATATGTCCGTTCTTTCCCTGGGCGCGTGTAATGCTAAGCTATTAATTGACCATCCGAAGTCCATATTGACAGTATATGTTTAAGAATATTAGATGGTAATAGTTGTAAGTTCTGTAAAATTCCCCACACTTGGTAATGTTTAGTGAGAGACGGTGCATATTACCACATTACCCTGCTCTCTTATCAGTGCTTCTCGCATAATTTTGTTGTGAGAACGCTGTACTACATAGCTCTAGGTTAGTGAGAACAACAACTGTTTATAATACTACCCAGCAATGTTTAGGGAGAAATTATGGGAATACAGGTGTTCATGGCTTATTACCAGGAGTGTTCAACATCTGCTGATTGGATTTTTCTGGTACCAGGTTAACCTCTGAAGAACTGGCCATTTGGAGGAGGGAGGGCCTTATACTGGAAAAATACTGATCTGTTGGTTTGTGTAACACTTGGTTATGCAAGCATTTGTTTTTCTTTGAGATATAAACTCGTAAAGAGTGCTGCGAGGCCAGAAGTATCGGGATCTGTGGGCTATAGAGGAGGCCTCACTGCCACATTGATGAATCCCAGGGATCTCTCTGTCCTTGCAGTTCGCTTCTCACAGTTGATGTTATGGACAGATGAAGAATACGATTCCTGGTGAATCTTTGAACTGTATAGCAGTGTAATGTAAGTATTTGTAAGCCATATTATGCATGCTTTGTAATCTATATTATGGAAAAGTGTATGCAATATCGCACATCTTTTATCTGTATGTAATCACTGAATTCCGTATTTTGATGTTGCCTCCTTTAAAGCCGTATCCGACCCCTTAAAATAGTTGGCAAATCGGCGCGTATTGTGCGCTGGGGGAAAAACAGGTAATCTGAGAGAAAGCTATGAATTACCGTATTCTCGGCCCGCACTTCGGCAATACTGGAAGCGCAACTACGTGCTGAAGTATGGACTGAGAATACGCCATTTGAACATACCCTAATACTTCATACAAAAGCCTTTGTTGGTGATGACCGCTTCAAGATGCCTCCAGTGGTTGTCTCTACTGCCTAATAATTGAATAAGGGCCAGGACTGATTTCTGTAGAAGATTATTGATACATCTGAGAGGATTGGGTGGAGAGTTCTACATTGTGATTTGAGGATATATGCACGAATATATGCTTGATAAAGACCCAAATATAAAAAGGGGGTCAAAATGTTGGCATACCTTATTTTATGCCAATGTTGGTATAATAAAAAAATAAAATAATTAAGGATGCTACTTTTTATTTATCTTTTTTTTGGATCTGGAACCACTGTCATTTTCGTTGTTCATCACCCATGACAGAACAGAGCAATGCCAATAACACCATATAAAATTTCCATTAAACGATGTTAGTCATTCTCATGTCTAGTAATGGCATTTGTTACCTAGGCTCCTTGGCATCAACATTAATGTCATCCTTTTTGCAAACTGTGCATTCTAATGATATACGTAGTATTGGAAAACATGGAAAATATCTCCATAATAGTTTTCTCTTTATGACTCATTGTTTTTTAAATTTAAGTACATAAACTAATACAAATGAACCAGCAAAGTTCTTAAAGAAAAATTAGACTACAATTATCTTCTCTTGCTGAGAATACATTAGAGTGTTTGCTCGGTAAACTGCATTTTTTATGAGGGTAATCTAAAGATTGCTCAGGTAGTAATTTCTCAGTGGGTTTCCAACTCTCCTTTTAACGGAACAGTTTTTAATTTGCGTTCAAACTGTCAGAAAACTCCATACTGCTCCTTTGTATTTAACAGCACAAAGAAAACCATTTCTCAAGAGTGAAGAGGTGGCAAACTGTAGGAGCGACGCTGCATTCACACGAAATATTAACCATGCCTGTTGTCATATGTACACAATATGCGCACAGTACTTTAAATAGGCATTGTGTGATGTATCTGGCAAAGAAAAGTCTCCTTTACTCTCAATACTGAAATTAAGACCTAAATAAAAATTTCATCATTGTTGGTTTACAAAGTCAAATTTAAAGGGGTGTGTGATTGTGTATGTATGCATGCATCACCAACAGGTAGGCAGCATTGGCTTCAACAGACAGACGGTGATACGGATTGAAAAGTCCAAGTCCAGGAGCTGCCTGGGCTTATTCAGCACATATAAGGCCTCGATCTTCAGACCAAACATAAATCAAAGACCTGCTCGGCTGGGCACTTACTAGACCTTGGGTTTCTCTCTCGGACTCACAGTCTGTAGATCCCAGTATGGTTTTCCTCTTAAACAGCAGAGGTCCACCAGAGAAAAACACAGGCCAGCAGGTCCAGGTTTTATGGATCCCGATACCAGCCTCACCTGGTACATGGGAGTGGCCACCCATCCATCACTTTTAGCCATTCAAGGAAAAGCAGACCTAGATTAAATAGATTAGAACCGCTTATACTAAGACGTGTCAGTAACATAGTGTTACTGATACATAAACTGTCGGCTTTCCTTCACCAAGCCCAGACATCTCGGTCACATGCCTCTGCCCATATACTCCCTATAGCAGTGTTCCCCAACTGCAGTCCTCACGCCCCACCAACAGGTCATGTTTTCAGGATCTCCCACAGAAAGCATTGACAATAATCAACTCACCTGTGCAGCATAATGAAATCACCTGCAATGCTAAGGAAATCCAGAAAACCTGACCTGTTGGTGGGCCTTGAGGACTGGAGTTGGGGACCCCTGCCCTATAGCACATAAGAGAGTACTTTAGGGGAAATATATCTTCCCTCAGCCACTCCGCCTGTCACTGTCTCACATACCCTCCCCCTCTGTTCGAACCAGTGGGGTCAGACACTTTTAGCCACCATGCAATGTGTTCTGGAGAGAGCATCAGCATTACCCTGTAGCTTGGCTGCTCTATGTTCCACTGTAAATGTAGAAATTTTGCAATGTTAGGAACCACCTTGTGACTCTCTCGTTCCTTTACTTCGCCGGACACATCCACGTTAATGGAGAGTGGCCTGTGATTAATCAGTAGTGATGACCCAATAAATAATATCTGAGGGACTCGAGGGCCCATTTAATGGCCAAGCACTCCCGCTCAATAATGCTGTAGTTTTTTTTTCAGCTGGCATGAGCTTCCTACTTAGGTATATGATGGGATGCTCTTCTCCATCTATCTCCTGGGAAAGCACTGCACCCAGTCCAATGTCAGACGCCACCATCTGCACAATAAAATCTTTTTTAAAGTTAGGGGTGATCAGTACTGGCCTGTCACAGAGAGCCATTTTTAACACCTGGAACGCCCTCTCTGCCTCAGGGTTCCAAGTGACCATGACAGACTTATTGTACCATGTCAGATCAGTCAGGGGTACTGCTATACTAGCGAGGTTTTGAATGAATCTCTGATAGTACTCCACAATACCTAAAAAGGCCCTCATCTGTCTTTTTGTTGTGAGTTGTGGCCATTCCTGCACTTTATTGATCTGGGGCTTTATAATACCCCTACCTATTACATACCCCAGGTACTGGACTTCTTTCAGACCTAAGGCACACTTCTTAGGGTTCGCTGTGAGCCCCGCTTCTCTCAGAGAATTAAGCACGGGCCTGTACTTTGGGTAGATGGCTGTCCCAATCCTCGCTAAATATAATAATGTCGTCTAGATACGCCGACACATAATGATGATGGGGTTTGAGGATGACATTCATTAACCTCTGAAAAGTTGCCGGAGCCCCATGCAAACCAAAAGGTAAGCAGATATATTGGAACAGACCGTCTGGTGTGGCAAAGGCTGTCTTCCCTGTTGGTAAGGGGAACCTGCCAGTTACCCTTAGGTCTAGGATAGAGAAGTACCTTGCATGACCCAGTCTCTCAATTAACTCCTCTACCCTTGGCATCGGGTAGGCATAACATTTTTACACTTCATTTAGCTTCCGGAAATCTTTACAGAAGCGTAATGAGCCATCTGGTTTTGGTATCCGCACAATAGGATTGACCACTACCTTTTGGACTCCTCAATCAACCCGAAGTCAAACATTTTCTGGACCTCCTTGGATATGGCTCATCTGCGAGCTCCTGGTACCCAGTATGGTTTCAAATGAACCTTTACCTCTGGTTTAGTCATAATTTCATGTTTTATGACATTAGTACATTGTCGTAATTCATTACGTTGTACAAACTCCCTGGTCTCTTGTTTCTTTGATTTGGACAGGGACTCTGACACACACACCTCTGGAACGACACAATGGGGGGTGATTATAGCAGTAAGGGTCTCTCTGTCCTTAAATGACTTAAAGGGGTTTTGCCACAAAGTAAAATTGACGTGGGAAGTTTGTAAATTAAATAATAAAGATTTTCATCATTATTAAAAATTCTGCACCGTTTTAGCTGCTCCTTTAATGATCCATTATTTACAGCTCGTCTCCAGGGGATATGACTAGGGCTGAGAGCTTCTCAGTCCTGGTCGCACATGCTCAGACATCATCTCTCCTCTCAGGCAGCTACTGAATGTTCAAACCCCAGGTGCTGTCATTCTACTACCGTCCTCTGTGCTCCTTTAGTAAGTGAAACAGTGCAAATAAATTTAAAAAAGGATCCTCAATGAGGTTTGTGCATTGATAAAGAGAAAATCCACAGGTTTGGTTCCTGCAGGGATTTGAACTGAGGACCCTTGTGCTTGGAGGCAAAAGTTTTACCTCTAAGCTACATTATAACTACTCACAGCTCTTTACATAAACAGACCTTTCTTTGACTAGAGAGAGGAAAGGCCTGGTGATGTCATCCTGCTGGGTCACATGATATGCAATTCAAACAAATCACACACGCCCCCTTCTGAGCACACAGAGCTGAAAAGCTGGATGCAGGAGGTATGAAATGAGATCATGGCAAAACCCTTTTAATTAAATGTACATGATACGAAAGGCGCCACCACCTAGCCCACTGAACCACCGGCAATTTCTCCCGCTCCGCCACTCTCTCAAAAACGATGAGATAGTCCTCAATGTCATTGTTGAGCGTCATTTTCTGCATGGATGACTGTACCACAGCACAGGCGGCTGGAAGCGAGCTTGGCGACCTCTGAACACTCTGCGCCACAGCCAGGACCTGCATTTGGAGCGGTTTGTTAATGTAGTGCTGCTCCTGTAGCGCATTGGTTTCTGCCTGGGCTCTCATGGATCTCTGCCTGGGCTCCTCATCCATCTTTTGTTGGTTTATGGTCATCAACTGGAGGCTACTGTTAGCCTGGATCCGCTGTTTCAGAAGGTCGTCCATCTTGGCCATCTCTGATTGCTGAGCCGTTGCAACTTTAACCCAGGACATAAGTTCACAGCACTCTCCAGACACTTTTAATGAGGGGGGGGGGGGGAGGGGGAGGAGGGGAATCATAAACAGGTAGACAGTATTGGCTTCAACAGACAGAGACAATGACACGGATGGAAAAGTCCAAGTCCAGGCGCTGCCTGGGTTTATTAACTTCAGGCCAGACATAAATGGAAGACTTGCTCGGCTGAGCACATACTAGACATTGGGTTTCTCTCTCTGACTCAGTCTGTAGATCCTAGTGTTGTTTTCCTCTTAAACATCAGAGGTCCACCAAAGACAAACACAGGCCTACAGGCCCAGGCTTTATAGAGCCTGATACCAGCCTTACCTGGTGCGTGGGATTGGCCACCAACCCATCCCTTGGGCCACTCAAGGAAAAGCTGATCATGTCTCGGTTATTATTATTATTTATTTTACAGTGCCATTGATTCCAGGGCGCTGTACATTCAAAGCGGGGGTTACATACATAACAAATGTTGAACAAATACAATGGTGACGATAAATGACTAGCAACTGATACAGATGGAGAGAGGACCCTGCCCGTGAAGGCTTACAATCTACAAGGAAGAGGGGGAGAGACAGAAGGTGTGGGCCCACTATGTCATATTTTTCTTTGGACATTAATTCCAGTTCATTTATTTTGTTGGTGAGACTCCTGGCATTGGTCAGCAGGCAATTAAGAGGTTTTTTTGGTTTTCATTTTTTTTTTTTTAACTGTACTTATTAACTATTACTACACCCCCTCCCTCCACTCGACCCTGGTGCTAATATTAATTGTTTAAAGCAAATTTTTCACAAACACATGGTCACCTGACCTTTACAGATCTATTATAAACTATTACCTGTGACTTCTGAACATGTTGCATGGTGAATAGTCCTTAGTTTCTTATTGTATTCATACAACCCCCAAACAGCAGGTCTGAAGTTTGTCCACTAGACTGCAAGGATGACATTGGAAATTTGTGCTTATATGCAAATTTTTCTGTGCATATAAATAGTGTAGAATGCGCCTGATTTATGAACCCACTCTACTGCAGGTCATAAATCAGGCGCATTCTAGCGCACAAAGGACAATTCTGGCTCAGGTAAACCACTTTGAAAATGGTATATCTGTTCCAGCAGAAATGCGCCTGGAATTGCTGTACTGAAGCTATAAATCTATAGCTTTGTACAGTTCTAGTCCATTCAATCCACCACGTCACAATGGAAGCATGCAAAAACATGGGAGCATGGAAAACATATCAGCATCCCCAACCGCCATTGCATCCAGTTGCATCCACTTCGCACTAAATCAGCATTGCAAGCAGAAACAATAAATCTATACATAAATGAGTACATACATGAATAGGTACCAATCCACTCCCGGGCCGCAGCTCACCACAACAATTTCGAGCGCACATCCCTTGCAAAAGCAATATACATGCATCCCTAATTTGTTAAATAGAAACCGTGGCCTCACATGATGAATACCTATCATCATTATAGGACCCAGGGAAAATGGGGAAAAACGTAGAGGCAGGGGGGCGGGGGCGCGAGGGAGATGGAAGGGAGGGGGAAAAAAAAAAAAAAACACGTGTGAACTCTGATGCTTCCATAGTCATATATTCAACTGTGCTATATCCATTTGACCGTACTTAATCACATATATCATGTTTCTTCAAAAATTATTATATAGGGAATCAGCAAGATCAAATAAATGCCGAAAATGAAAAGCCTTCATTTAGGCCTTTAGGTTTCAATGTATTGACTCTGTATATCCATCTTGCCTCTTCCTGCAACAAAACTACATCCAGATTGCCCTTTCTTTCCCCTAGCTTTTTCACACAGATGCCCCAAAATTTTAGCACCTCTATTTCACCATTATGTACTTCCAAAATGTGTCTTGCTAGGGGAGTGCCAACTATACAATATGAGCGGCAAGAGTGATAAAATAAAACGACTTTTATTATAACAACATATCCTTAAAATATGTAACGAATAGTGCAAACAAAGTTGCTACTTGCGGTTTTTTCAGTCCATAGTAAGCAGTCGGTAAAGTTTCTTAGTATGCAATGGCATGAACTCCAAAGGCGTATAATTTCATCAGGCCGCCAAGTAGTGGAGCATTCAAACAGACAGGTGGTGCCGGTAGAGAAGTGTGACGTTTCGGGGCGTGGCTTGCCCCTTCCTCTAACACGTAATAGCTCATCATTTCCTTTTATACAAGACAGGACCCAGCCTGTAATCATGTTAACACTTTACGTTACATTCTGACCATTAAAAAGTGCACTTATTCATTTAAAGAAACACTCTCAGATTCAAACTCTCATTCATGCCGGCCGGAGCTAGTGTGCTGAGCCTATGTATCCAAAATGCTTCTCTTTGGAGGAGACGTAACTCTAGACTTTCTGTACATTTAACATTAACCTCTTCTAGTACGCACCATCTAAGCTCTACAACTGTGTGATTGTGTTCCTGAAAATGTCTGGCGACCGTAGTCTCTCCAAACTTTCTTTTTTTTGCTCTTCTCTGCTGTATTTAAGGTACGTGCATTTCGTATTGCAGCACGATGTTCTATGATTCTGGTTTTAACCTGGCGAGATGTCTGACCCACGTACCCTTTGCCACAAGGGCATTTCAAGAGGTAAATTACGCCTTTAGAATTACATGTATAAAAACCTCTGAGATAAATTTTGAAGCCTTGTGTTGGATGCGATATATATGGCCCTTTAATGATAGAACTGCAATTGCAGCAACTTAGACATGGAAAGGTTCCTTTCCATTTGGTAGATAGTGTACTCTGCTGCCTATCAACTGTACCCCTTAATTGGGAAGACACAATCATGTATCCTACAGTATGGCCTTTCTTATAAATAAACCGAGGCATGTGTTCAAACAATTTACCATATTTTAAATCCTTAGATAGAAGATACCAGTATTTTTTAAGTCTGCTATGCGCATCAAACGTACTAAGGTACATAAGCTGATCTTACTGATCTTTAGGTTTTTTATTATTAAGTAGGCTATTCCTACTTAATTGTCTAACGTCTTCCCCTATTCCTTCCAGTTCCTCTTTATTGTACCCTCTAGCAATAAATTTGTTAATAAGCAGTCTTTCTTGTTCACGGTACAACTTTTCATCTGAACATATTCTTCTGGCTCTAATGAGTTGCCCTTTCGGTATGCCTAAGAATAACTGCGGAGCATGCTGGCTAGTTCTATGTAGGATGTTATTCCTATCTATGGACTTTTTGTAGAGCGTAGTTTTTAATCCCTGAGGGTCTCTCCTCACTTGCACATCTAGGTAGTGGATGATGTCTCTGTCCATGGTGGCAGTAAATTGAATGAGGGGATGCGCCTCATTCAGATGGGCAACAAAGTTGGTAAACTCACCCTCAGTGCCATTCCATAGGACAAAGACGTCATCCACATACCTCATCCATGTATCGATCTGTTTGAATCCCTCACTAGAAAATACATGTTTTTTCTCATAGGCAATCATGTACAAATTGGCCAAACTAGGTGCTGTTGGAGACTCCATAGAGACCCCCTGTAATTGTAAGAATGTATCTTCACCAAACTTAAAATAATTTCTAGTAAGTATGAGATATAACAATGTCATTATGAAATTAATCTGCATGTTCGATAGTGTGGGATCATCACTAAGACACTCTCTAACTGCTTCCATCGCTTCATTGTAAGGGATATTAGTGTATAATGATCTTATATCAAGGGTACAAAAGAGAGCATTCTCCCCAATTTTTATTTTTTCTAATTCTCTAAGGAATTGTCCGGTGTCACTAAGGGCATGGCTGTCTCTCTTGATATATTTTTGGAGAAAGCTATCAACATAGACAGCTAAGGCCTTGTTCACACGGCTTATTTCGCCGCGTATTTGCCGACGGATTGACGATCGTCAATCCGTCGGCAAATCAGTCAGAAACAAGTAACAGCCTATTTTCTATTGATTCAATAGAAAACACGGCTCGTCGTTCACACGACGTGTTTTTTCCGTCCCGGGATTGCCGCCGCGGATTGACACGGCAATCCGGACGGAAAAACAATTGCATGTCAATTATTTACGGACGGATTCACAACCTTCAATGATTGGAGATGGTGAATCCGTGGGGAAAAATCAGTTTACAAATACGTGCCACACTTAGTGGCACTTTTTGCAACTGATTTTCAACTGATTTCAGAACGTATTTATGATCGGCAATCCGATGTAAATACGTTCTGAAATAAGCCGTGTGAACGAGGCCTAATGGTTCTAAAACTGACCCTATACCAGAGACGATTGGTCATCCTGGCGGGTTTGTAAGTGCCTTATGTACTTTGGGCACAAGGTACAGAGTAGGAGTATGTGGGTGGGTACAGGTAAGCGCTGTTTTCTCCTTTATAGTAATAATTCCTGATTCAACAGCTTCCATTAGGTTATTATCCACTATATTCTGTAATTCTCTCGTTGGATCCTGATCTAATTTTTTATATAATGTTGCTAGGTGAGTGTCAACTCTAGTTTTAATAGTACTCAATGGGTTTTGAGAAACCACGACGAAACTCCTGTATGGGTTTTTCCCACATAGATCTTTGGGCAGGTACACAAAGCCCCATAAATCACCCCTCTGGTTTTACAATTTATGAATTGTCTTATCTCAAATCTTCTCTTATCAATTGGATAACAAATTTTTTTAGTTTTTTCCATATGAATGGACAAAATGAACAGTTTGCCACAGGGATATGAGCCTACCCCCGGGGACTGAACCATGTTTTTTTGCCATCTCCCTCAAAATGACATGTACAAATTCACCCTAAGATTTTTTCCTCTTCTAAAAAGTGACACTAGGGTATTTAGAAAACACCTCAAAAATACTGGATCTGCCTCAGAATGTGCCAATGTCTTCTAAGTATACCTCTCATTTACATTAGCTCTGTCATCAAAGGGACCTATACAACGAATTAAATCAGTTTTTTCTTTCTTCTTTTTACTGATTAATAAAGTCCTCTGTCACTGGTCAAAGCCCTATTAAACGCCTTCCCCCAAACATTTTTTTGGATAACCCCTTGCCTGAAAACGTGCATTTACTTTTATACATTCTTCATTGAATCCTCTAATTGTGGAACAGTTTTCTACGAGCCCCCAGAAATTTGGGCCTATGGGGAAACCCCTTTTTTTTAAAGGGGATACCAGCTAGAAAAATGTAACAAACTATTAGTCCTATTTTTCCGAAATAATTTTTTTTCTGA